>RAHM01000020.1:5628040-6007860 GCA_003713295.1 Parotia lawesii | reverse complement strand
TTTTCTCCATCTTGTGTGTGGAGTCGTGCCCCTGCGTGAATACTGCATGCTGTGGTTTTGTCACCACAGTTTTCACCAACCCCACCTCTCCCAGTGCTGTCCCCAGCAGGCTCAGCCCAATGCTGCTCTGACAGGGGCAGAGGATGCTTTGCTGCTCCAGCAGAAGGTTCTGTGYGGGGAAAGTTTTGCCAGACAGAAATGCTGCTGGTGCTGGTGACCCAGCTCTGCTCACTTGCTGGTAGCCGAAAAGTTTTTTGCAACCAGTGGCTGATTCCTCTGCTCCCAGCCAACAAATTCTGTTTGCATAAGGTCCTTGAGGTGATGAGTGACCAAGTGATCACACTCCCAGTTATGCAACAGGGGCAGCTCCCACCACAGGCTCATCCCACAGCAGCTCGTTCGTATCAGACCTTCCCTTTCTCAGCTTTGTGATTCCTAAACCATCCTGGCAGGGTCTGGTAATAATTTTCTCCCTTTTCCCACTGCACTAACTTTTCCATAACTCACAAGACAGCTTCTTGTGAGGAATGTTAGCAAAGGGAATTCTGGATTTTAATCAAGGAGAGATAAACTCCCAGTATTGCTATCACTGGACATTTCCAGTTTGTGACATATTGCAGCTTTGTGAGTGTCTGTGTTACATTTCATGTATATTATACATGGAGGCAAACAGTAACGTGCACACAACTCACTACAATCACTTATTTTCTAGCTCTTTTAACATTTAAAACTTTGATTTTATGCTGTACAGGAGGCCAGGTGCATACAGCTCTTACTTTTTAAAAAATAAACCAAGCTAAGCATAAAGGCCATGATGTTTTGCCACAATGGAAAATTTCAGTAACAGCTGAATAACTCAGGCATTTCTCAGACCTCAAAATCTTAATTTGGCTTAATTTGGACAAAAATTAGTCCAAGACTGTCCTATTTATAAGCTTCTGGAAGTAATTAGTTACACCTGTAAAACAATAAAATTATAAACTGTCAGATTAGGTAAGAAATCCCAAACATCCAACATTCAGGTAAGACTTAAGCAAAAAAATGATCTTTCAAATATGATTTATAGGAAAATTTTATAACTAAACTTATCTGAACCAAGGGATGTGTATTTACTAAGAAGAACTGAATGCCCAAAGCTGCCAATTTATCAGTGCCGCAGCACATGACAGATTATCAGAATTATCTGCTCTTTTTTTAATCAATAGGAACAATTTTGTGCAAATCACTCATGAAAATCATCTTAAGTGATGCTCATATAGCCCATATTCTGCAATATGTATTACACTGACTGCATTCATAAAGGGAATAGTTGTTTTGGTGGTTTTCTTGGTTGTTTCTTTCTTGTTTGTGTTTTTGTTTTTCTTGGGTTTTTGTTTGGTTTTTTTGTGTTTTGTTTTTGTCCTTTTTTTATCCCTCTTTGTAATTTAAAAGAGAGACACTAAATAAGGAAAAATAATATAATTTGTGAAGGAGCTGGAATAATTGTAAAATTAATCACTCTTAAAATAGTATAGAGACACATCAAAGGCAAAAAAAAACCCCCAAAAACCAAAAAAGCAACTCAAAAAACCAAACCCACCATGCATATMATGCATGACATATATGTCATCAGGATATACATTTAGCAGGGCCAGAAGAAAARCCACAACTGGAATATGACTTATTTGTTATATTTTATTTCATGGCAGATGTCAGCAGGAACAGCACTTCTTGTGCTCCATTTGGATGGGAAAGTTGACACTTAAAAATCTATTTCAATCAAATCACAATTGATTTAATGAACGTTAATCAGATGCAGAAGACTATGCCAAAATATTGACTTGTTAGTTGGAATAATTCACTGCAGGTAAAAAAGCCACCTCATCTTCAAACCACCTGCTAGRAAATACAGCTGACCAGAGAATTAATCTGCCCAGGACAGGATGTAACAGAACCTAAAGACAAAAAGGGGAAAGAAGCACCAGGTAATGTTGTCTCTTCCTCGAATCTCTTCTTAATCTTTCTCTTTTGTGCCTGATCCAAAYATAAATAACTCCTTGATGGGTAGACACAACAAGCTATTAGGTCTATTGTGCTAATGATCTGCAAATTAAACCGTAGCAAACCCAAAGTCTCCATGCTGAAGTTGTTRAGACCTTCTCTGCCAATAACCTGCAGAAAACGAATTACACAATTACACCTCAGTGCAAACTGTAATGACTACAAATTACAGCAGTAATTGTATTGTACAGCAAAGTGATTTGATTCATTGCTTACAAGGCATAATTAATAAGCTGAAATAAGATTATCTCTATATTCTATCTTTAGAGTCTATTTTTCTGAGCAGTAAATTTTTGGGTTTTTTTTTTTTTTTTTGCCCAACATCTCATTGCTCTGACTGTCAGAAATATTCAATGCGGTTTTTTGGGTGAAAGTCATTGAGCATCATCTTAAATTACTGAGGTAAGGCTGGTAGGGTCTGTGAGGAATCAGGAGGCATTGCTACTCTCAGGAGATGGGATAAAGAGATAAACAAAGATAAAYAGAAGGCAATCTTGTATGCAGAGAGCTCTTTAAGGGTATCTGTTGATGAGCAAGGGCAGGGAAATGACTAAGGCAGATTACATTTGCATTTCTGTTAGGTGACAGTTCATTTTAATTTCATTGATTGTTTTTGAGTTAGGATAACAAAACAGCCCTTGTTATTTCCCAGGGGAAAGAGGACTGGAAGGATAGGCCAGGCTGGGGTGACTCCTCCCGGCCCCAGCTCCCCAGCCCAAACAAGAAGCAATCGGGTTTGGCAGAAAAGCCGCTCTGAGCAGTCCCTCTCCTGCGGGGCCTGGAAAAACTGGGATGGCAGAGGAGCTGGGAGCGGGCAAAGAGAAACATCCTTAAACCAGCCCCAAGTGCTTGGCCTGGGGTCCGCAGGAGCGGCATCCTCGGCTCGGGACCCGAGCAAGGGGCTCTGTCCCGTGTCCGGCCGCCCGTGCTGAGCTCAGCAGGGCAGGGCAGCAGCGAGAGCTCTCTGCAAATCCCTGACGGGTCAGGTTTGGGAGCACTACTGCGCTGGAAACTGTAAACCAGACAGAGAAGGAAAAATATCTTTGCTGTGGACTGGGGGCAACTTGTTAAAGGCTCCTGATGATGACAGAATGAGTGGAAATGATCATTTATAGCACTCCCCAAACCCCTTCATATTCTTGCCAGTATTTTTTAAAACCTGCTTTATTAAGATATTATTTAAACACCAAGAGGYGATGAACTGAGAATAACAAAGGGGTAACACATCAATACTTTCCCTCTGTCCTAGTGAGCAACTCTGTTCATTTCAATCAGAGATTTCATTGGGATTTAGTTGCTGGTTTTGATTTTGTTGTTTAAATAAATGATCTTCATTTTATAAGTCTACACGATTCTCCTCATTCCAGAAGTTTTTCTAGAAGCTTMCAGCTCGAGCTCTCTGTTCTTAAGGACAATATTAAACAGCAGAGCTGCCATGGAATGCAGTTTATCCTCCTGCTGCAGTCAAATGAAGGAAATTTGTGAGCTCCAGACCTTGCCTGGGAAGATGAGGCCCATGGAAACAAAAGCTTGAAGAGTTCTCTGGCTGCTATTTTGCTCAAAAATAAAAAGCCTATTAATTTATTATTAGAACAGTCTCCTTAATCAAAATGCTGATTCAGCTTGTTATTTATTAGATGATTCTAATGAAGGCTATGAAAATCAGGAAAGCAGCCAGAACAGCAATCAACTCCATTTTGCARTAAACTAAAGAACACCTGGTGCTTTGCAACTTTGTCCTTTGATAATCTGGAAAAACAATTTTCAGCATCTAAACAAGTATGCTGGTCACCAGCAGAAGCGATGTCAGTTTACCTTTATTTTTCTTTACTCTGCCCCTTGAAAACATTCAGAAATCTATATTGAAGTGTTCACACGAAATTCCAGTGAAAAGCCAGAATTTCTGAATGCTTCTATTTTTCCATAACAGTCTCTGCAGTTGCACTCAAACAGGGAGAATAATCTGAATGTCAAATATTTGACAAGTCAATTTGAGCAGAAGTAGGTAACTGTGGAGCCAGGAATGATTTTCAATAATTGACAGCACTCCATATCATGCAAACTACATATAAGAAACATAATTATGAAGAACAAGGCTCGATAAAGCCTTAATTTTATTAAGGATTCTTTCTTTTCCCCTCGCATCTTTATCTTAAAAATGCATTACTGATGTAAATTGTATTTTTATGCAAATGAAAGGGATTTTGGTTGGTGTTAGGTTTGGTTTTTGTTTGTTTACTTTTTAAAATAAAGATGCTTCCTACTTACAGATATGTCACCATCAATTATGATTTAATTGATCTGACAGAAGTTCTTTATGTGTGTGCAGTTCAGGAAAAAATCTTTGTCTACTGAACTGTGCAGTAGCAGTAGAGATGTAGTCACACAGCAGTGATGTTCTCMTCTTAATAAAAAATTAGATGAAAACTATAATTTATCACATTAGTGCAGGTCTTCCCATGTCCAACCCAAGAAACACAGCTTTTCACCTTCTCTTCAGTAGGCCAAAACCAGAACATGCACTCACACACATGGAAAAAAAAAAAGAACGAAGACTGGAATATTCTGATGAAAAAAATCAAGGCTTTCAAGTAGTCAAAATTTTTCTTCTCTCCCTTAAAGGCCTTAAAATCACCATTTTGGGTATTTTGTACCCTGGTTTTTGCAGGACTGTGTTCAAATGAGAAGGCTGAAGTGGGTGCACTTTTTACCCCGAGGTAATCTGATGTTCTCACATGTCTGATTTTTGACAGCCATGTAAGAAACCAAACAAACTACAAACAAACAAACCAACCAACCAACCCCAAACCCCTCACTTGAACGGCTCCTTCCTCTCAGGAGCTCTGCACAGAAGTAATTGGCATAGGAAARGCTCTGCTCCATTCAAGTTTCTTTTCTTATAAAACAGAGATGAGAATACCTTTGAACATAATTCAAATAATTGACTGTCTGCATCTATTTTTGTTGTTATATGTCAACCAACAGAGCTRTAAGTTAGCTAAAGCAATTGCACAGCACCAGAAGAATTCTATCCAGAGCAGCAGAGTACATGAAATAATTCTTTTTATGCACACTACCTCAGAAGTATTTTTTTCTATTTCAAAACAATGCAGGTACCCTACAACACCAAAAAGAAAATCAAGGCAATACACCTGCAAGCAAAGTAGATTTTAGGCACTGTGACATGCAATTATAGATGCTACTACTTTTCAGCTTCCAATTTTAGAATAATGAAAAATCAAAGTTCACTGAATTACACTATATAGACTCCTAGGTTGAAATTCAATTAAATAATCCATGAAGTAATTCTTTTTCAGAGCTGCTTAAACAGAAGTGTAATCAGCAGGGTGTAGGACTATTGAAATAGGGAAAGTCACCAGTTCTGAACCCCAGGACAGGATCCTGGTTAYACTGGGATTTCTGTGTGAGCAACCACGTGCTCCAAAGTGCAGTGCAAATGCCTTTCAGTAGGGAAAACTTAACATTATTCTACTTTTCTCTGTGAAATCAGCAAAAATTCTGCTGTACTCATCAGCCCAGAGAGATTCTGTCTGCCTGATGTGAGGCCCTGGCACAGGGTGCCCAGAGAGGCTGAGGCTGCCCCTGGATCCCTGGCAGTGCCCAAGGCCAGGCTGGACAYTGGGGCTKGGAGCAGCCTGGGACAGTGGGAGGTGTCCCTGCCATGGCAGGGGTGGCACTGGGTGGGCTTTAAGGTCCTTTCCAACCCAAGCCATCCTGTGATTCTGTGATTTAACATCCAGTGATGGAAATACTGCAGCTTTTTCCATTCCCTTGTTCTAAATTTCCAGGTTTTGCATTGAATTCTGCAACCTTAGGTAACTCCAGCTTTTTCTAATGCATTTAATTTGTAACAGTTAAACCCACTATGGTTATTTATTTCTAAATTTCTGTTAAAGCTCACTTGTTCTGATATTTCAGGGACATTCAGCTGTCATAAAAACAACACAATGAAGTCACCACAACCAAACATCTCTCTCTAGAGGCAGATMATCAGGTCCATATTTTCTGTGTTCTTCCATGTGAGCACACCATTCCTTGGGCACAGATTGCCCCCACCAGAGCTAATGCACTTCCTGAGGCATTATCCCCACCTTTTCCATGTGCTCCTGCCTCTTTCAGATCCAATCCAAGCAAATCTCAGCACAACAAACTCTCTCACCCAGGTGAAGCTGCTGCACAAGCTSGAATTATCACCCTCCCAGCCCTGCTGTGAAATCACCACAACGAACAAGGCAGGACAGGACACGAGTGAAAAATCTGCATCTCTACGTGAGTTCACAGCTCACAGCACCTCCCCAGGTCCTGTTCCTGTCCTGCCAATGCCAATCCACCCTGGAGAGGCTTCCCAGGGGCACCCGTGAGCCCTTTTGGCAGGCTCAGAACTGCTCTGATGGTTTTGCTGCCCAAACCAAGGTCTGAGTCTGGGCACCTCAAACAGCACGAGCCCAATCTGCCAGCCCAAGGTTGTGCTGCCCATTTTTCTGCAYGTCCCAGTGTGCTGAAGACCCTCAGGTGCTGATGATTTTCTTTGCCTTTTGCCGGCTTTTTTTTTCTCCTTCATTTTGTTCATTATTTCTTCAACAGTTGAAAAGGCTGAACAAAATCAATACAAAAATATATTACTAGCACTAAACACTGGTCAGCCACTTGCACTGATTAGACAAAACTGATACAGTTGAATTTGAGTTTCAGAGAGAATCTGAAACTTAAATGTATGGAAAATTGTGGTGATGCATGCTTTATTTTTACTTGTTTGCAAAAAAAAAAGCCGTAACTTTATCAAACATGATAAACACTTTCACTGCTGACAACCCTCTTCAAACATCAACTACTGTAATTTTCCCCACATTTACATAATACTGGCTGATTAAGCTGTCAGAATTTTCATTGCTGCTTGCTGCAGAAATCAAAAATAAAAACACAGTGTTAGCAATGGTTTGCCCTCCTAAGATTTTCATGTTGGAGTGTAAGGAAGAGTGAAATGGCTAATCTGGAGCAGGTAGGGGAATATTCTCCTCAGTTACTGATTCCCTCATCCAGGCAGGATTCAGCTTCTTTCCCCCAGTATAAAACCTGCTCCAGCTGGCAGCAACTCAACACCAACCCAAGCCCTGGGCCTGCAGCCCTGCCTGAAGAGAACCACTGGATTCCCTCTTCCTTCACAACCCTCACTAAATTACAGCCTCTTACCCTGATAATTTATTTCTCAGAGCAGCTACAGAGCCTCAAGGCCGGAATTGTCTGGGTACCCAGAGGGCTGCTGCATGAACACAGCTCTGTCCCGTGTTATTTCAGTGTATTCCCATTTTATCACTCTCACCTGGCTGGGTTACTTGGAGCAGCAGTGATCCTCATCTCAAGATGCACATGGCAAGAGATGGTATCGTGTGGACGTAGCAGGTTTGTAACAAAAAATTACTGTGTAGTTCTCACTGTTTCATTGTCATGCAGATTCAAAATAACACATGTTGTCTCACAGCTTATAATTAAATCATGATCTCTTCAACTTCCACAGTAAAACCGAAGTTTCAGGGGTGAAAGGGAGGTCAACAGGGAACTGCCAATAACACAGAACATCCATACAGACGAAGCAATGCTCTACTGTGGTCAAGAAATTCTCTGCTGTGCTTAAAGGAGTAGTTTGGATTCCTTTCCTCTCTGTTGAACAGGATAAGTACAAAAAGCTTTGCTTGTGAGCACTTTTAAAACCCAAATTTTTAAACTATCACAGAAAGATAAAAGTAATCAATAAATCCCTTATGAAATCATCCCATCTGGTTCCAATACACATGAAATTAATTCAGACCAATAACACCCCCCATATACCAGTTTAACACTACTCCAAAAAGGAGTTTAATGATCCACAATAATCAACCATTAAACATTCTGCACTGAAGCCTCCCAAGCCACAAGAACTGCTTCTTTTGAGTTGGTCTTCCTAACATCAGCAACCAGTTTCAGACATAAATCAGCTTTAGAAACACAATTCTAAACTAAGAACAAATAAAAACTGTCTCAAATGCCTGTATAATCACACAGTGAGAAATCTRACATTCTTTTCTTCTTAAAAGAGCAGCTGGAATTGCCTCTGAACTCCCATTTCAGAACATCCAATTTCTCTGTTGTCATTTTCATACTCATTTACAGTAATTTCCATGGCTCAGAAAGAAATCTGGTAAACAAGAATATGGATTACATTTTTCTGCTGAAAAAGGTGCAGCATGGTCAGCTGCACTGTGGTGGGGCAGGGGGCTCCTGCCCTGGTTTGCAGCTAATCTGCTTCCCCATTGAAATCTGCTTTTTGGCTCTTCACTGGGGAGTTAATGCTGCTCTCATTATGATTGTTGTGAACAGTTAGCCTCTATTTTATAAAGAGAAAAGATGCTGCCATGATTCAGTATCCCTGTAAGTATTTTATTTATTTATTCACCCAAGCTATACCTGTGTCTTCCTTTTTATATCTGCTGTGCATTCTGAAAGTCAAAAAACAGTAGGTACTTTTCCATCTTTTATAGATTTGGCCTAGTATCAGAGAAATTAATGGGAAACTTCAGCTCTCAGTTGGAATCTAAAACTGTACAATGATATGTAAATATTTYCTTTGGTCTTAAAAAAATAAAAGAAGGAGCTTATTACCTGTAACTCTGTATTTGTCTGGTGAAGGAGGCATCTGTCAGTTGAGCTTTTTGGTTGTTTTTGTTCTTGCATTAGTGATGGGGACGAGATAACTGGGACTGGAAATAAAAMGGATCATAGTGGTCAGCTGGTGAATGCAACCCCGTACCAACTTCTTACTGTTCAGAAAGCTGAAATTAGTTATTTCATTTCAGAAATTAAATATAATCGTGCAAATGGCTAATTGCTAATGCACTGATTCACTCTCTGGTGAAGGCTGGGTGAACCTTCCCATCTCTGCAGCTATAAAAAGGAAGCTAAAATTACTTTGTCATGATCAGAAGAGAACAAATCTTTACAAGAAAGGTTTTCAGAAACAGTACCATAATTTTGCTCCTATTTCTCAGTAAGTTTTGTGAGTCTTGAGTCTACGAAAAATGCTTTCAGGAAAGCCCACATGACTTGGTTAGTTTTAATTGTAGCGTGATCTATTTATTTCTTCCAGAGTGCAGAGGAAGCAGGGGTTGGAAATGAATGACAGAATGTTCCTTCACAATAAAAGAGCTCTCAGGTGTGTAATAAGGGCTCAGGGAAGCTCTGCAATTTCGCAAAACTCAAAGGCAACTGGAGAACACGAGCAGCTAGTATAGGAGTGAGTGGAACCTAATGATATTCCATGCATGAGGAGCATCAGACAGCCATGGAATTCCARGCAGTAACGTGGAAGAAAGACAGGACACAGAAGCACAGAGGAATTACAATGAGCTTCTGTTAAATACGGGTCAGTCAGGCTCAAGGGGCTGTGAGAAACTCCACAAGATTACGAGTGGTTTAGTGGCCTGTATTTCTCTCTTCCCCAGCCTATCCTATCAATCTGTTTCTTAAGATCCCTTCCCCGTCCCACATTTCAATGAAAGAAATTCTTTTATTCCCCTCCCGGACTTTGCAGGATCTCTCCCAACGTGTTCTCTGAGCAGCCTTGTTATCTCCATCCTTCCCTGGGATCCAGACCAGCCTTTCCTGCTGCCRTGCAGCAAAAAGCCGTCCCCTCTGCCCTCCAACTCAGAAACCCGAGTTTTCCTTTCTCCAGCCTCCGGGAAGAAGTGGACAAGAAGGAATAGGGTGGGGCAAGTTSTACCCTGAGAATCAGGAGGGATTATGGACAATAAGAGGACTCTGCTGCTGCTCTTCCCTGGGGACAGCAGCTGCTCTGCAGCCAAGCGCTGCCTCACGGAGCTTCAGCAAACGGGGGAGCTCCTTCCAGCCGCACCCGCGCAAGCCSTGCCTGGGGCACACGGGGACTTCGTGCTCCGTATTCGGAGATGCCAAAGAGCTCCTGCGAGTTTGAGGACTTGGCACCACACCCCGGCCTTGCTTCCTTTGCCTCGTGTGTTAATTCTCCCCAAGCTGTAAAAGACTAAGATTGGCTRTGATGGGGAGGAGAGGGGAGGCTTCAAAGGTGTTAATATTGTTGTAGGCACCAAGGTGTCTGTAGAACCTTGATGAATTATTTCTAAAAATAGCACTGGTGCAGGTAATCAATCTTACAGCTTTGGTCAAAAGGATGAGCTTCCCCCAGCCTAGGAACTGACTGCTTACAGTAGGACCATGTTTGAGAATTATAAAAGGCACTTCAGTCCCTGCAAACTGTGGCCACAGACACCTTGAGGCTCGTGCAACAAAAAAAGGGTTTGTTTTGATATATTTACTTCTCCTTTAAGTGCTGCCTGATACTCAGCTTCCACAGTATTTGCTGTTCTTATTTCTTTACAGTTTGCAGTTATCTTTTAAAATAACAAACAAATGAGGGCTAATTTTTGCCACAGCAGCAYCTCACAAGCAGGTACACAGGCTAAAAAAGGGAAAAAGAGAGGATGATGGGCAAGCTTTGAAAGGAGGGGTTTTCCTGCTGGTTGTAATGCTGACGTGATGCCTGTGATACAAAGACAGCAGATATTTTTTGGTTTTAATATTAATTATATGCTGTGATTTAAAACTTAAGTAGCATTTCAAATCACAAGGTGACTCCGAGAGTGTTCCTGGAAATTGCCAGCAATGTTGTGCCTCACGTGTGACAAGAATTGATGGGAGAAGTTTGGAGCCTCTCACAGGGTGTCCACTGAGAACCTCATCACTTAAACAGTGCAGCCAACACTCAGGGACAGCGCTGCCTGTTCCTGCCTCACTGCCAGAGAGGCTCAGGAAATCAAATTCAATTATGTATCTGACATCCCACTGAACTCCAGTCTGTGCTAAAGGACAGACATGAGGTTGACAAGCTGTAACATGTTTGCTCTTTTTTTTGGCAGAATCTTTGTGGTTTTCTCACATTTCCCTTAACAATGATAGAAATGCCCTCATGCAACCCCCCCMAAAAAAACCCCAACAAAAACCACCCAAACCCAAACAAAACCAAAAAATAACCCAAAGACTCAAGATACAACTCACATTTCAAACACGTCTCCCTTCATTTACCCATCATCAGCCGCCCCGGGTGTCCCATTTAGGAAATCTCTCATTTGTATTCTCAGATTTTGGGTTTATTCAGGGCCATGGTTCTTTCTGCTGTACTGCCTGACATAAATAGATTCTGGTATCTGTTTAAGTTACYTGTGGAATTCTATGTCCACAGCATGCAATGTCCTAAGTAATATTCAAAAACTTTTCTTAGATTCAGACAACTAGAAAAGATGGATTAATTAACAGCATACCAGTAATATATTAGTAAATATGAGGCAAAACCAGGGCAMTACCTATCATCAGGTAAAAATTTGAAAATCACTTATTACTGCAAAGGATAGTGCAATTCTGAGCTAAATAATTATTCCTCTTAGAACATCGTTTATCTTATTGAAAATTTTTAAATGTGCAGAATACAGAAGTGTTCTGCTCTTATTCTCTGAGAGCAGAGATTTTAAAAATGATTTATTGTCCTGTCAGACTATTTGCCTAATGCCAGAAAATTTCCATTAACATCTTGCAGCCTTCCTTTCCCCTCCAAAATATCGGTAACAGAATTGCTCTTCCCTCTCCTACCTTCTATCAGGCTGAGCTGGAAAGGAAAGCAGAGGAAGAGGGACTCTCTCTGCCACAGTGATTTTACAGAGCAACATGTGATATTTAGCAAAACATGGCTCAACTTCTTGTTCTTCTTTTATTTTAATTTTGAAAAACGACATTTTCCCTACGGTGCAACACAGACAGTGTGGGCAGTACCAGGTACCTTTTGTCCTGGACTGCACAGAAACCTCCCCCCTAATTTCACAGGAGTCAGGCTCCCATCTGAAGCCAGGCGGGCTCTGCACCTTCCTTCCTATCCCTTCCAAACGTTTCAGCCTTGGGAATGGTACTTTCTGGAATCTCATTAGGATAGATTATGCATGTTCTATATGTTGCTTCCRAGAACTGCATATTTTAAAATACACATATCTCACCAAGAAATACTCGACCTGCCAGTTTTGCTTTATCTGCCCTTCCTAGATAATTTTCCTTCTGAACAGAACTGAAAAGAGATTTTAAGTGATTTTAATACAGGAAGAAATCCAGCAGCTGGAGCCAACTGTTAAAAAATGTGAAGCCCTATTAATTTTTTATCACATGTCCAAAAGGACACTGCTTTGTGTAGATTATACAGGCATATTCAAATAAGTTTGGGAACGAAGCCTCAGAATAATTTTAAGTAATGGATAAYGATGCCCATGAAAAGATGAGTGAGAAAAAAAGGCTAAGAAAAATTTATTTTGATCAACCAGCCAAGCACAGGAGCGTGTCAAACACATGCATTTCCATTTCTGTGAGAAGAGGCTCAATGAAGCATTAAAGAACATATTACCACAGAGACAGCTGGATTCCAGCATCCCAAATCAGGAGACATCCAGGTTACCTTCCTGATTTATGTATCCCATAGCGTCCTCCTGCCAGGGCTGAGTCCCCTGACAGAGAGAGCAGACTAATTCCAAAGACATATGCTACACTTCATCTTCTCTCCGAGGCCCAGGCCATTGTGATCATGGCAGAATTTGACACAGAAATGGAAAGATTTATGGCTCTCAGCCTTGCTGAGCTTTGCAGAGGTGACCAAAGCAGAACTTATTTCATGCAATTAATAATTGTATCATAAAAAGCCGAATCGCTCTGTTTACAGTGGTGACACTTGACAAAAGTTAAAYGGCAAAAATCTCTATCCTAGATTTCTGAACTTTCTCTTTAAATTCTTAATGCATAGAACAAAGGACATAAATTTTTTATATTCACACTTCAGCTGGGATCTTTTTTTCCCTCTTTCAAAAAAGTTCCCTGCCAAAAAACCTAATCCTATCACTTACTATTTGCTTTTATTCAGTGTTCACCAAAACTTGAACTGCATCTCAGAAAACAGCATTGCTAAACAGCAAAATTTTTCACAGTATCCCTYACCTCCTTCGCATGACAAATGCAAGCTCCAGATCCTTTGGTACAGGAACAAAAAGCACTGCTGATATAGAAACGAAAGAAAATAATGTCAAAACTGTCTTAAAAGATTTCAAACCGAAGACAAAGTTAATTTTTCAATAGTCTAGTCTATCGCTAAGGATCAACACACATCCAGAGAGAAAAGCAACAAGCTGCATCTTACCTTGGAGGAGTTTGGTGGCACATCCTGTCACAAAGCAAGAGTGTTCCCTAGTCCCCAGAAATGTATTAAAAAAAAAAAAAAGAAGTGTTGTCCAAGTCATCACTCACAACAAACCTGGATCATAAAGGCAGAACTAATTGCCTGTACTTGTAAATTAATGAAAATATCGGTTATGCTCTTATTACCAAATTATTTAATTATTACTCCTCATGATTATCGTCACTGATGGGGCAGGGCAAGTTTGAGACGTTCAAAACTGAAAATAAAACTACTTCCTTCCTCAAGTTCTGACAGAATTTTTCTTTGACAATATTGTCTCCCTCACAGAGACTTTGAGAAAAGGAAACAACAGACCAACCTCAAGATTCATCAAGATTCATTTTACCCCCTGCAACTGAAATAAACAAAATATACCATTCCTGGGCACTTGGGGCTTTGTCCCCTGTTTTCATGGTGCACTAATACACACAGTTACCAAAAGAAAACAACTAACACAGGTCCTTGTTTGTCTGCAAGATGTCCATGATTTCACAGCCCACACACAGAATTAGGAAAGAACTGTACAAGAGCTACATTCATGTACATGTTCAGATCATTTAGGGAGCAGGAGTGAATTTATTAGACTGGTGAAGCTCAGGATTCTGTGTTTCCATGCTGTAACACTGAGCAGATCACGACAGAGCCCTGGATGGAACCAGTGCCCTAAAAACTGTTACTTTTCTATCACTATTTAGTATCTGTTTGATGCAATGTACAAGAACTGAGTTTCTCTCCTCCTTATTCAGCACTTTTAAGAYGTCATTTTGAGTGGCCAGGCCAGGTTCAGATCCCCTCATGACAAGAGAGAGCGAGTTCAGCAGAAGGTCACAAAGAACACGAGGGGACAGGAGCACGAGGCAGAAAGGGYTGGCTGTGCTCAGCCTGGGAACAGAGCTGGGAAAAGCAGCAGCTGATTTCAGTCTTTTCAGCTGTGGAGTTACAGAAATAACAGGAACGGGAGTTGTAGAAATGACAGAGACAAACGTTTCTCTGAGGTGAGAGGAGATAATAACAGGTTAAGAGTCAGGAAGAAGACGGAAACGGCAGCAATGAAAATATTTCCTGGCCATAAAAGAGTAATTGACAACAGGAGCAGTCTGTAACTTGAAGGGTTTATGGATTTCCAGCTTTGGTGGTTCTTGAAACCTGGCTGGAAACGGCCCTGGTTTGCTTTGCTGGTAACCCTGCTTTGAGCAGGGCTTCCACTGGGCCGTGTTCAGAGGTCCCTTCCACCCTGAAGCATTCCATGATTCACCTCCTAACACACTGAAGTAATTTCTGAGCACTTGAAATGTCGTTTAATGGATAAGACAGGGCAATCTGATTTCAATAAACTGAGGGGGTTTCAAATGATATTATGAAAAAAATCCAAACAAAAAATGGAATGCGAGGGTTAATCAGCAGCTCAGATCCCCTTTCAGGTAGCTCTTCCTGATGTTTTACTACATATCGGGGTCTTGGTTGGCTGGTTGGTTTAGTTTTGTTAGCAAAAAGCCTAAATATGAATCAAGAAAATAAATGTTGCCTGTTCCGGCCACTTACAGGTATCAGAGTTGAAAGTTTGTTTGTTTTGTTTTGAAAGCCACTTTAATTCAAAGAATATTACAAGACAAGCAAAAATACAATTGGGAACAAAAAGTCATAGAAATATTCCGGTAAAACACTTCAGACATGCCCAATATTAGGTGATCAAGTACATCTTGGGAAGGATCATAGAAATAGATTAGAAAAAGATGGGAGTCATTCTTCAAAGCTTAAAACATCCGCAGGGATTAGGGAGATGTTTGCAATGGCTGAGTTTGGACACATTCGCTTATCTGATCTCGAGCTCTTTTGACAAAGCAAGCAAGGCATGGAATGAACTAAATGGACCATGTGTCAACCCAAACTCCCCTGGCAGGAAGTGCAGAAGCTGAGTTTTCATTGACAGCATTGCAGTTATTTGGATGGCAGAACCCACACCTTGTTCAGCTTTGAAGAAAAAAAAAAAAAAAAAGTAATTATTTCTGGCCTTTTAGTCTGGCTTTGAAATTACCCAAGATGAGCACATTCAGATGGAGTCAGATATGATATAATGGGGGAGAAGAGCAAATAAGAAGTCCCAAACACCAATTCTTTAGTTATAGATTTTATCTTTCAAGGTATGTCTACAGTGCCTGTATGAAAAATGTAATTATGGTTCAGAAGCAGCAGCATTTTCTTTAGTCACTGAAAGTAACAAAAGGAGCCAGAGATAAAGCACAGCATGGAAAGGAGATCCTATGAAYGCTATGTACTTTATTTTTAAATAGTTTCAATCC
This sequence comes from Parotia lawesii, assembly GCA_003713295.1. Lineage (NCBI taxonomy): Eukaryota > Metazoa > Chordata > Aves > Passeriformes > Paradisaeidae > Parotia > Parotia lawesii. The sequence continues at coordinate 5,992,230 of RAHM01000020.1, read as the reverse complement.
ATTGAAGTTTCTATACCTGCATCTAACAAACACATGGAGTCATGCCCTCAGAATATCATTTGTTGGAGTGTTTTCATTAAAGAATCTTTTTTACAGCCTTTTCACTTCTGCATTATTTTAGTAAAGTCAGTAGGAAAATCTTTATTTCTCGTTTTTATTTTCATTACCCTTCAGTGGCATCAGCAAAACTATTGCTTGGAGGCTTTTCTTGCCAGCTTTATCAGACAACTTTASTGAGGGGATCATTTTTTACTGCAGGCACTGAGCTTAAATCTGCACCCATGTTCCCATTTCCTCTGCTTTGTGACTGTTTAACAGAATCATTATTTCAAAAGGTACAACACTTAGTGTGAGACTCATCTTGAATTTTTGTCAGCTTTGCTGAATGTCTTCATCTTAAAAAAAAAAAAATAGAATAATCTAGATTTTTTCCCCCATCCTTTAACAAAGATAAAATGGAGTGGTTTTCAATTACCTGATGTTTTACACAGGTTCTTTTTCTCCGTGGTACTGAAGCCATAATCTGCATAGAATAAAGTACTTGAGAAGAACCCTTTGGTTTTCACAATAACTGAAATTACTGATGTTAAAGAGCTTGTGCACAATAATAAAATAAAACAAATACTATCCATTTCCTTATCAGTTACCTCCCCTTCTTTAGGGAAAAGTTTCTTTTAAAGAGACTTTTTAAAGTCTTTAAAAGAAATAAATCTGTACAGCATTGTTTTAATTATTACTTCCAATAAAATAATTCTATTTTAAATCTGCTAATAACCCATTTTTTTATGAAACTGCTTGATGAAACTATATTTTTAGCATTTTATTCTCAAAAACTTGTGGCTAGTATTACATACAATTGTATTTTATAAATACTGTCATTTTCTACTGAGGTTGAAACATTACATAACTTTTCAGATGACAGCAGTAAAATTGCATTCAGTCATGTGCACTGAGATGACAAATCTAGATTAAAATCCTATTTCTGTAAGTCTTTCATCAATCCTAGGTGGGACAAATCCAAACCCTCGTTCTTTTAACACCCAAAACTTCCAAATCCATGCTCACAGTAATTATTGAATGTTTAGAAAAAACAGCCTTGAATTTTGGATTTAGATCAACTCAGAGAAGAGGAATTCAGCAGCAGACAGAAGAACAACTGAGAAATCACTTTCCTTCCCTCACAGTTTATTTCAGTCCAAGTAAAATGAGTTGTGTTTATGTATATTTATATTAACTTTCACTGCTGGTATTAAAGAACTACCTCAGCACATAGTTCCCCTTCCCACAATTCCTGTGGCATTTTAAATATAAAATATAATTTCTGCCAAGGACTGCAGCTGGCAGGAGAAAGGAGCCTGCAAGTCCTGAGTGACGATGGATCGGACAGAGAAATTCGCACCGTGCCCTTACCACAAAGAATCACCCAAATTTTGTGAAACTCTGCAGCTGGGTCTGTCTGTCTTTATTCAGGGAAAYGGAAATAGGATTTATTGGAAAACAAGACAGCAATAATTCCACCTGCCTTAATGGTGTTACTGGATGTTATTAGCTATGATCCAGTGAGTTGTGTARCAACCTTATACATGCAGAGCATAAACACTTTAGTATCCTTGCAGAATCACTCCTAAAGCATCCTCAGAGTGAGTGCTCAGCCTCCCCACTTCATTAAATGCATAAAACAGAGTTAGAACTATAAGAAATTGCTTTCCTGTTGCTTTCAAAAGGCAGTCTACTCTGTTCCTCCTTGGTTTTTTTAAGCTTTAAATTGTACAAGGCACACCTTATGCTGTAGCCTCCATCTTGCACAGCATTTGACATGAATTTCCTTTTTTATATCGAATGGAATGGAGAGTTTTTTATGACTCTGGTGGATTTTTCAGCTGCTATGATGTAGAAAGAGTATGGGGGAGCAGGGAGAAAGTGCATATTCTCAATAAGCTTCTTAACAAAATGTAGGATCACATGACTTTTACACTTTTGCGCCTTTCTCTGCATGATTTTGTTCCATCTCCTTCACACGATTCAATCACCTGTTCTTGTCATCTGATTTCTGGCACTTTGATGCTTGTCTGGCTTCTGACAAGCAATTCACTTCAGTGAACTCCTGTGCATGACTCTGGTGAGGTTTTGTAGGACAAGAAAATCCCTTCAGTTTTACATTCCAATTGCCTGTACATTTTCAATTCCCTTTGCTCTTGCTCTCCCCTTTCCAGTAATTGTCTGGGTCATTTCCCTGAGGGAAAAGCATCATTACAGTCCTGACTTGCTTGAAAATCACCATGTTTTGACTTTAATTTGAAATCAAAACTTTATCAAGCATCTGCTGTAAACACTGGGTTTGTCATGGCATTTTAAACTGTTATCAATAAATGAGATAAAATTTCTGTTGGCCTATTGGTATTCCTGTTGTGTTAGTCACAACCAGACATGCCAAAATCTGCTCGAAAGCTATTCTGGCTCTGCCTTCAGCTCCTCTGTATTGGCTGACATTAACCCCAGCTCCTGTATAACCARTCTGCTGCTTTTTCACCAGATTTAATTTGCAGCCCTGGTTTGTCTTTAGGATACTCTGATGCCTTTTACGTGTGTTCCATTTCCATGGTGGAATTACTCTGCAAGCCTTTTCGATTGCTTGATATGATGGTTGTGTAAAAACCCTGCAAACTCTGTTTTAGAAACTTCAGATTATTTCAGCTGGTAGTTCTGCAGAGTGTTCCTACCAGCACCAGATTGTTTTGTCTCTCAGAAAGGATGAATTTTGCTTTCTGCTCTAATTTTTTCRTCATGCTCTGTAACTGTACTCCAGCCAGTCTCCCTTAAGCTGTAACCAGTGTCAGGGCCTCTCCTGGAGTCCGTGGTGGGTACGGATGGAATTGCTCAGGAAAATGATGAGGGAAATGGTGCAACTGCTGGCACTTGGGCCAACTATTTTAACCAGCTGGATAGAACATCTTGTTGACTTCTTTAGGGACATTTCCTTTCATTCATTCAATTTTTTCTGACGTTTTAAAAGTCCTCATTGAACAGGAAACAACAAAATATAAGAATACAAAAAAACCCTGCTGCTCATCTTAAGTAGTTTTTGTCTTGCCCCTAAATAAACTCCCAAGTTTATGCTTGTGTTACAACTTTGCACTTCAGAAAAATTCTTCATTGTGTCATTAATAATCAGCTCTTTCTACAACTAATTGAGAAAGAAATTGTCTTTGCTCATGCTTTCCTAAAGTTAGTGCTAGCATTTTTGAAAGTGCAAATCTATAAGTGCTGTGGTAATCTGAAACTTTTTTGTTGGAGTTGAGGAACTACATTTGCACAGATAATAAAAAGTAGAAAGGTTTTTGGAGAATGTCAGAGCTTTGTAACATCAGCTGTGGTTGACAGCACCTCCCAGGGTTCTGTCTTATTGCTGTTTTCAGAAATAATTTTGCCCTTAACTTTTTGTGTCTTCAAACTTAGGGCATAAACTGTTTTTTTAGTGGAAGGAGTATGAGGAAACTTCTGTTTTGGATCATCACAAACACCAGCATTTACTGTAGGTCACAGAACTCTCTTGATTCCAAGGACAGAACAAACTCATCCAGTATAAGCTGAGTGTAATATTAATAAAAATTCCTTTCTCTTCCTTGTTACTGTGCTTATTCCAAAGATTTACCACTRCTGCTTCCCCCACTTAGTAAGGATCACATCACACCACCCAGGATGGTGTTCAAATATCTACTGCTGCCATGACCTATTCAGCATTAGGGTCTTAAATTGAATTTCTAAGCCTGTAACTTGCATCAGTGTTACTTTTGTTCAGGGAGTAACTTTGTGTGAGGGRCTGTTTGCTCTGCAGTGGGTTTGTGTTTGAAAATGCAGTGTTATGAGAACACAGTTGCAGCACACGCTGACAGATGACTCATTTTAATGGGATGTACTTCATCTGAGCRTTGTTAAACAGCACTGAAAGGTTGTTTTTACATGACCCGACACCTTTGCATTTCATTTCCTTCTCCCAGTAGAGAAAATGGATGTTAGCATTTTGCCACAGAGATTCCTCTGTGCACCGTCACACTCTGTGATGGAAATACTGTGAAAATGGATACGGTGTCACCTTCACTTCCCAGATCCAGAATGGATGGGAGCTCTCTGCCTCCAGTGAGTTTCCAGCTATTCCTTCGTAAGATAAAAATATTTTGCTTTGTTTTTTGTGTACCTCTTGTTTTACATTCCAGGTGCTCAATTAGCATTGATTTAAATTGCATCTCTCCAGGTTTGCTTTGGAGTGGTTGATGCCTAATCAACATCATTGTTATTCTGGGCAGCTCAGTGAAAAACCTGAACCTGGAATTCTTTTGATAAAAGAACGTGTGTGATGAGCTGCTTGAGAAAACTTGCTGTGTTTTTGGGATGCCATAGACTAAGGCAATTTGTTCGGTCTGGAACATGAATTTTAGAAATTAATCAATACACCAGTCAATGCTAAAAAAACCCCACTTCTGTGCATCTTGTAATAAATGGGAGAAGAGTTAGACTCTCCATTGAGCAATGCTTTTAAATTAAAATTCTCTTTTTCCAAAGTAATCGAACTGACACATTTCCTATGTTAAATTGTTTTAAATGCTGAATTCTACTATCTGCTACTTGCCTTCTCAAAACTTATCATAAAATCATAAACAAGTTCTCCTCTGACTTAGTATTTATCTTCTGTTGATATAGTATTCAATAAGAATCTTCTAACMAACGTTTTATTGGCAGGCAAATTTGCAAGAAAATCTTTAGTAAATGCTTCTGGTGTAAGAATCTCCCTGCCATTTGTAAGTTATTATTCTGCTACATCTTTGCTGAAACAAGAACCCAGATTAGATTTCCTCCCTTCCAAGAGCCAAGATCACACATACTCTACCCCTAACATGAACTTTACTCTGCGCTTTCCGTAACGTTCTGAGTGTTTCACACACTTGTAAACAGGTATTTACAWAACTGAACTGGCTCAGCCCAAACAGAGTAAAAAGTGAGTTTCCCAAGGAGCTTTTCTGGTCACCAGTTCTCCAACTGTGTGTGTTGAAGGCATTCAGCAGGTAAATGCTATGATAAAGTCCCATTTTATGTGTAATTGTTCATTCATACTGGGATTTTGAAATTAAAGGTGTCCATGTAAATTATTTGCTCGGTTTTAGACAAAATCCCACCTTTCCAAGTGTGTTTCATTTCTAAAGGATGGAATGACACCAGGAATGTCCTGTCTAAGGGTGATACTGACATTCCCTGCCATCACAGGTGCAGTAGAACCTGTTCTGTCCTGCATAACTTTATTTTCTTGTAAAGAGCCTAAATAGTGCCTGGGAGCACAGATGTGATGCATGGCACACAAAACCAGTGTTTCATTTACTCTGTCTTTTAACAGGAAAACAACAAACGCCCCTCACCTCTCTTGTACCTTTTTTTCTGTCATTCAGGACTACATTTAATTAACACAGTTAAAAGTATGGGGCTTTAATAGCACAATCCTTGAGGTTCATTGACCTTGTGAGGCTTTAGTGCCAAGTAAACGTGATTATGGGACGAAGACTTCTTTTGCAGGACCCTAAATTATGACGATCATATTCTTGCCTTTGGTTTTAAGGAATGCTTCATCTTTCCTCAAAAGTGACTTTGCAGCAAGAATCCTAAAAATATAAAGTTTTAGTCATGATCAATACATGTTCTTTGGTTTTAGAGTTATATTTTTAGCAGCAGAGAAGTCYTGGTTATATCAAGGTGAATTATATTTGTGGACCTCTCAAATATAYTCATTAACTCTGAAAAACCTTTTTAGACTTATTTCTCTTATATCCTTCTTACTGCAAGATCTGAAGGCAGATTTCCCAGTTATTAAAATCCGTGCCATAGTGCATAAAGATAAATATATATATTACATAGTGTATGAAGAACGGGAAGACGAACATTAATTAATATTTTTAAATCTGTCTGTGTTCCATCCTCTTTTCCCTGGAACAGAAAAGTCCTAGCTCAGACCGAATTTTATGAGCTCAGTTAAATGCTGATTATTCTTTTCCTGGTGCCCAAAGCATCAACAGCACACTCATCTGACTCTCCAAGCACCATTAAGCCAAGTCCCTGTTGCTGCTACGGAGTGTTGATAATTATATCTGCTCTGTGTTTCTCAGCAGGATCCTCTCTCTCAAKGAGGACGCTCAGAAGTGATGTTTCCTGTGCGCTGCCTCGTGAAGATACAGCCCTGCCTCAGTAAAACTCCTCTCCATCTGTTAGAGGGTGCTCTTAACTACAGATCTGCCTTCACTCTGGAGAGGGACCGCGTTTTAATTCACACACCACTTTGAAATGTAACGTTCCAAGCAGCAAGAAATAAACCATTGACTTTGAGCTGTGCAGTAGAGCAATAAAGAGGACAAGGTAAAGTGCTGGTATGTAAATATTCACCAAGAAAAAAAAATAATTTTAATGGCTGAGTTCGACTGGCAGCTCCTTTTCTGATTGGGGTCATAAATAGCATTCCTTTCCTGTGAGAAGCTGGGAATGTTTGGTCACAAAAATAACACCTAAGACATGCAATTAGTCTGTTTGGGTACTGTCCTGTTTTGCAAACCTCGCTGGCCTTTGCTATTTCCTTTATTTCTACCAAGCTCTAAGAACGTGTTTCTGCTGTTGATTTCACTCTGATAACTTTGAGGTGTATCACACGTGTATTGTACCACACTGCAGGCTGCAGGGGCAGGATAATGAAAGCAGGATAATCTCTGAAYGTGATATGAAACACTCCTCTTTTTTTGTATCAAAATTAATTCTTTCAGAGCAATTTGCTGCTCTGTCTGGTTTGTTTTTAACAAAGCCCAAATCCAAGGAGCTGCTGTGCTCAGCAAGACCAACACATATTTTTTGGCAGGGCTAAAATATTTTGACCCCCAGGCTGAGAGGTGAAAGCTATCAGAGCTCTTCAGAGCACCAAAGCTGCTTTCCATGAAGTCTACTGAGAACCAAGATAATATCTGGCCTCTTGTTGGGTAACAGCCAAATCACATTATAATGCTCTTTATCTTGGTTCATTTACCTGAAAAGGCAAGGAGACTTTCACAGCAGTTTTAATTCAAGGGCGGGTTTCACTGTGCAGCCAGCTTTATATGGAACAGTTTCTTCCAGATTTAATCATGGCCCAGATTTTGGGTGGTACCTGTGGGCTGTAGGAATTTAACACAGGATAGACAACTGTCAGTTAACTTTCAAGAATTCTGGTAAAGTACCTTTGCATTAGATGTTSTGAGTATATTTGATCTCTGCTGGCTAGCTGGGAAAGAAATGACAAACTTCCATGGCAGAATTTTCTGTCCCTTGCAGTTTTTACRTTTGATAATCATTAGTGAAGATCATGAAAGGTGCTTGACAATAACTGTGCAGAACAACAYGCATAATTCTGGCTCTGAGGGCTTGTTAGGATGAAAAAACCCCAAAAACTTCAACCAACACACCAGCCCACCAGTCTAATAGTGTATTTAAATTTCATTTCTGTTAATTCTTTTCCTGCACAACAMTATCCTACTGTAAAGTACAGACCATGGGCTAGTTGAGGCTCTTCCCCTGAAGACCAACTGCTCTCTTTTTCCAGCTTGTTTTACATTTAGCACGCTGATCAAGTAAAATTGTCACTTTTGTAAGTGTACAGGGAGGGGACCTGGAGTCACTCGAAGCTGTGTTAAGGTCAGGATCAGGTGCAGAACCCAAGGGATGGAACCTGCAGATCCCCACTTAAACGCTGGAGTTCATTCCCTTTTATCAGAGCTACAATATCAGCTGATAAGCAGGGCGTGTAATTGCTCTTATCAATTAATAATGCCAGCTCATGTCGTGCTCTCTGTAGAGAGAACTTGAATCCTCTGTGGTGATACAGGGAATGCTCCTGATGCACGTTCCTGCCACCCCAACACCTATTCCTGGGTTTCAGTGCCCTGAACTTGCCTGCCTGCAGTGATTAACAAGCACAAATAAATGCTGTGGTATGAGAGTAGGCTGCAATGCTCAAGCTCCTGTGCACAATTTTGTTAAGCTTTACACCTAAAATAGGTGCAGATGAACTGCAGTGCCTACAAACCTCGCTCTAGAGAAACTGGGTTGGAACAGCAGCAGTGCTTTTTGTTGAGACTGGTTTGTATAAACGGCACTGAACCTGTGACAGCTCACAGTGATCACCCCCAGAGAGGTTTTTCCATGGTGGTTGGAGTTTGGGGAGTGTCAATGTGCCTGGTTCCAGYCAGGAATTGCCCAGTACCTGCAAATGCTGACTATTACCGGTTCTTCCTCTGTGTGGTTTCACTCTTTTTAAGTAAGGACCAATAAAGCCAAAAGCTCCCTACACCTCTGGCTGAATTTCTCGGGGTGTTTTGGCAGAATAAAGGGGTGAGTGCAGTAGTGGTGGGGGTTTTGTTGTGTTTRAACAAAGGACCCTTGGATCAAATGCTGAGTGAAAAAATGTGGTGAAACAGCACCACTGTCCGTGCCTCCCCCACCAGCACTGCAAGCAGATGTGAAGAACCAGCCACGGTTTAATTAAACACCAGTTAGACCAACACATTAAAATTTTCATTCAAACCTAGGTCTTGGATAAAGAGGCAAAAATTTTAGTTCAAAAGCTGCACRACRCGTATGAATGTGCATGGGCTTTGGGTCCCCCTGCGAGTAGTGAGCACAGCAGAACCTAAATAGCTCATTTAGACAGAATTCTGAATATTGCAGGATGGAATTCTGAATATTGCAGGATGGCAGGACCAGGGGGACCTGCCACTTGAAATGTCCACTGGTCACAGAAAAGTAAAAACCAATTTCTAGCTTTACAAGACCCACATCCTTTCTATTGGGAACCATGTGCTGCAGCGTGGGGCTGAAGTATATTTTCTTAGACAGAAGGAACAGGGTAAATAAAGTTTACTGTGCTGAAAAACAACTTTTATTATACAATGTAAATAGGTAACTCATAAAAAGAGCTGRGGAAAATTCAGTGAGGATTTGAAGCTGGAATTTGATTCAGAGACTTCCAATACCTGATAGTTTATTTCTTAACCCTCTTCCTGGGAGACTGGAGACTTTTCTCATGCAGAGAAAATGTACTTAATTTTTTTTTCCTTGGAAATAAATATCAAATATTCTCATTAATTTTAATGACTTTTGCGTAAGCCAAAGTTTCGGCAATGACTTTTTTTCCTTCAGAACCAGTAATTTCTAAGGGAGTGAAGTTTTAAATAAATCAAGAGTGAGTTAACTTTTTTTCTTTTTATTTTTTTTAATTCCCTTTGGAAAAATGTAATCGTAATTTCAAAAATTCTGCTTATTGTCATCACCGCTTTCTCTTTTCTGCAGATAGATTTGGGTGTTGCAGGCAGTGCACACCTGCTGCTTCTTGGATTTCCATTCATTCACTCTAGCACGTACATCACCAAAAGGATCAATTCTCTCAGTCTTAGATTATAGATGTGAACATACACAGAGATCTTGAGATTGGTGTCATACCCTAAAATCTTCCTACTGAGTGCTGACTCATTCCTAGTGTCTAAAATGCTGGTTTTAAGTACAAGTCATAAATATTCCTCCAGCCTTTTTCATTCAGGTACAACACTATAAATATTTGGAGAAACTGAGAAGTCCAAATGCAAATTTTCCTCTTTGTCTTTTGCATTTGACCATTTTAAGGACTTGCACATGGAGTTACTGAATGAGTTAAATCTGGATGAGGTAAAGCATTRTCTGAATTGTTCATTAGTTTACTCTTACGTGGTGTAAATCTCCCAAACTTATTAGGAAAAAGGGGCTTTGGCCACAAATTCTGCCTTTGCAGTAAACTGCACTGACCCCTAACGTGGTTAATACTCGTAGCTGCTTTAAAAGTGCACATTTATTGAAGGCAATCTCTAATTTTAATGGCCAAAAATCTAGGATATGGAAGAAACCAAGTGTGTGTGTGTGGAAAACTCACCTCTATTAGGAGAGGAAGAATAAAGAGCAAATAAGTGGCACTTTTAGATTTGYTTGCATCTCCCAAGATTTTATTATTAGATTTCTTTGGTCTAATTAATCGGACTCTGAACTTCTTGGGAGTTCTTGTTCTGTTTCAGACCTAGAGAGCTGATCTTMAATGGTTTATTACTAACTTCCTCAAGTTTCTCCGTAATTTTCAAGTGTTGCTTCAGACAGGGATTGTCTTATACAGTAAAAATATATTAATTTTAAATGTCTTTGCTGGAGCTGTTCCTGCTTTTGCTTTCTCCTCCCATCCAAGAGTCTCGATGGTGGTTGAACAGCTCTTACTGAGAGCAGCTACTGCTCTTTTGTACTTCGAAGTGACAGAGACTGAACCTTTGATAGGAAAAAACCTCACATAAAATCCTTAAAGCATTGAAAAGGGTGGGAAGGATTGCAACTTAACRGATGTTGCTTCTGGCTCTTCGTGTGGTATTGTAGTTGCCGCAATTGTGTGAGGAGAGGCTAAGAGGCTTTTCAGAATGTGGGATCAGTCATATCTGTGGCTTTACATGCAACGGGATTTTTGTGAGAGATAATTGTTTTTAAGGTGTCAGCAAAAGCTCAAACCTTTATCATTGCTGAGCAGGCTGAAGTGCTCGAGGGCTTGRGTCGTGTGCTTTGGAGATGTGCAAGATTTCTGAGCTTTCTCTGCTGAGAGTGCTGTAGATGGAACACCGGGTTTTGCTTGTAGCTCGAGCCATTTTTGACCTTTTACCCTGCAAACTGGCAATTAATGTTTCCAGACCTTGTTAGCATAGGCAAATGTGGGATAATTGCTGTATTTTTAGGAGAAATCACTGCGAGCTGAATTTCAAGACAAGTTCTTTCACCTGGGTAAAACCTGGGCTGTGGCTGCTGTCAGTTTGTGCTGGGGTTTCATTGGTCCTGGTGAAAATTGAAGGGGAAATTTGATTTGCAGCTGCTCAGCAGTGGTAATTTGTGATCAAGGAGTGAGCTGGCATGGGGGGCAGCAGGGCTTGGATGGAGAGAGAGGGGATTCACCTGTCTGGAAGCAGGAATGCCAGGGATGGAGCAGCTTGTGGGTGAGGGGAGCTTCCTGTGGTGGTGAGTACGGAGCAGCCGGGGCATCGCCTTGTGGATACCATGGAATTCCAGGGCTCAGGGGCTGCCTTTGGGCAGCAGAGCTGGGAATGGGCTCGTGTGGTGCTCACAGGAGTGATTTTGGTGTGAGGGTATGAAGGAACCTTCTCGTGATGCTTCTTTGCAGACTCCTTGTAGAACTTGTGGCCACAGGACACCACCCAAGGCGCTGCTCTTTCATTTATTTAATTTTCCTTTTTTTAATGCTCCGACACAAACATGTTTAATTTGCCTCCAGAGGTGCGCTCAAAATTTCCCAACCAAGTAAACATCYGGAAACTGCTGAGCTGCCTGTTCTTTCAGTCAGGGGATACCCTCAAGGGTTCTTAGCATAATGCAAATCTGGGGGCTCTGGTTTGGACGGATTAAAATGYGTCTGGCTCCAGCAGTGTGCTTTTCGTTCTGTCTACGAGAATTACGTATTTCTGTTACAGCACTGAGAGAAGACTGAGAAATAATGGAGTTTTTTGTCATATATAGTGTTCCAGCACAGAGKTTGTTTTGTGGATAATGGTTTTTGTTATCCTGTCTCTACTTTAGAAGAAGGTCTGGGAAGTATAAAGAGCATATGAGTGACTGGTTTTGAAATTGTCTCTACTTTGAGGTTGRGATGGGACTAGATTAACTCAATGTGGTCTTTCCAACCCAAATTGCTTCATGACTTTTGTTATATTTGCCTATCTAGGAAGCTGGTGTGGTGTAATTACTGCAACAGGAAGCTGAAAAAGGTTGTCTGGTTTAGTTTCCCTGCTTGGGATGATCTTAACAAAAAATTCGGTTCTACCCAGAGTTTGCCTTTCGGTGTTGCAAACATTTATCCTTTGTGCAGAGTGGGAAGATGGGTGACTCCTGCAGGGAGTCCTGTGAGCGCTGTTTCTCAAGACTGCCACAAATAAAATGAAGACTTTTGAAAGACAGTTCTGCTTTTATGGAGATGTTGCATTGCTTAATTACATATTTAAGGCTAAATCATAAACCAGATGCATTTGTTTTATGGTTGGCATAATCTCAACAGTTTTCCTTGCACTTGAGTTTATGGATGAATGCATTTCTGTATGTATGATCATCAGAACTGTGTTTAAAAATAAATTATAAGTATCTCCAGTTAGACTGAGCTACAGGTTGGTAACAGTTTGAGAGTGTCTGTTGCTTCRGTTTGACCAGAAGTTGTCCTGTCCTTGAGAATTTCTATTGAAAGAACATTCCTCAATGAAMTACCAGGTGTCACTYGCAACATCTCATCTGAAATAGGAARTTTCCCTTGATTTTGGTCTGAGCTATACAAATACTTTCCAGAGTCTTAGAAGCTAATGTCCAAAGCAAAAACCCCAGGCAAACCCCAAAACAATATTCAGACATACCATGCTTGTCCTAAGTCTTTTTTTTAAATTTTTATTTTCAATGCTCAGTGTTTCATCGGAACGCTCTCTATTTTTTTTCTTTCTCTTCTCAATGTTAAGACCTTTGTTAGGGTAACAYGTACTTATTTAAGACTGGCTACTGGTTCTCCAGCTCTGAATTGTACCTCTATGAATCCTACAACTCTACTACCCCATAAWAGGAGATTAAGTTTGGAGATAGTCACTGATGGGGAGAATTGTGCTGCTCTGGAGACAGGCTTCCCGTCTTTTTTTTTCCCTTTTATATTACCTCTTTAAATGAGATGTTACATTTCAGAGGATAAATGTGGTAAAATGTTTCTTTGTGTATTCCCCTAGTTGTTAATAAAATAAATAAGATCAGGCAAGTCAATGCGTTTCTGAGCAAAGACTCATCTGKTTTTTTATTCTGTGGTATTTGTTGGAGCGTGATTTTGGTTTTAATCCTGCACGAGGCCACGGTTAGACTTGCCTTTTCTATCTTTTATCTATCTTTTAATAAAGCAAGACGAGGGTGTGGTTATTGTCAGAATTTACTTCTGGAACAGAGTAATAAATGATGTTTTAATGGGAAGTTGGAAACACTGATGATTTATGGCTTCCTACAGCACTCATTAGACACATACATCAGTGTGCAACATGCCATAAATTATGGTGCATGCTGTAAAAAGCCATAAATTGTCATTTTCAATGCGAGTTATCACCATTAAAGACTTTTATTCCCTGCTGTTTTTGTGAGTTTCCATGGCTTCCTCACCAATTCCCTGACTAATGATTTCAGCAGCTGCAGGAAGATGACCCAGAGATGCAGTGGCTGATTAGGTAACACAATTGCCTTAAAGCTGTGAAGTCAGAGGTTAAACTGCTTTATAGAGAAAATATGATCTGCCAGTCTGGTAACATCCTTAGCACTGAGCATTGCTGAATATCATTTGCACCAGCAGCACTATTTTTCCTCGCTGTTGTTAATATCTGCCTACTGAGAACCAGAAATGCTTTAGAAATACCAGTATCAGTTTGCTGAAGAGTCAGCTGCAGCAGAGTCGAGACGAGCTCAGTCCTGTGGAGCAGTTCGGTGTCTCCTGTTGCTGTGCCCAGCTCAGAGCTTGCAGCAGAGCAGATATTGCTGATATTGCTGCAGTACACTGTAGCGGCTGTAACTCTTTGAAGGGATGAGCCATCAAATCACTGGGTTGTGCGGTTGATTCTGTGCTGCAAATCGACCGGAGTGGGGCTAAATAAGGCGAGGGAATTGCAGGGAATACTCGGGATTTTTTCTTGGGCAGCACTCGGCTCCGGGGAAGGTGCTGCGTTCCTCTGAGGTGTGGTGGTTTCATTTCCAGCCCTGTGCAGAGGCTCGCGCAGGAGGAAGGCAAGAAAGGCTGTATTAAAATGTACTTCTAATTTTAGACACCTTTGGGGTTCCTTTTGTTTGAAAAGAGAGTGGTACCTGTTAGGCTGCTGGCTATGAAGTGTCGTGATGGAAACTACACTCTGCAGCTTGCAAATGCAATGCAAACCCCAAATAATTCATCCTGGCTTTTCCAAGGAATTCTTTCTGACAAATCTGTTCTTTTCCCTGAACGCTTGTGTGCACCAGGGCTCTTGGGGAGTTTTTTTCTCTCTGCCACACCTTCATCAAACCTTACTTTAGCAAGTGTCTTTCCTCATCCGGCATCTTCCAGTTCAGGGTACTGAAGACAGAGAGGGACATCTCTCTAAAAAGCCTGGTTRTAATCTTGTTTTAGGCACGATGAAAAGGATAATTCTGATAAAATGAATTTGAACGTTTTATTGGCCATTTTTGTTGCATTATAGGAGAAGAGCTTTTTGTGTTCCTCCATCCCCCCACTCCTCTCGCTGACTACTAAAGCACATTTTTGGCTAAATCGTGCCCTCTAGTGCGTCAGCTCGRCGGGATTCAAATTACAAACCTTTGTCGCGAGCGAGGTGGGGCTTCTTTCATTTTCTCTCTCAGGTAGCTTGGAGAATTAATCCAGTATAGTTCATATGAATAACTAATTTATACTTCTTGTCAGRYGARGGAGAGGGCAGYGSTTCTGTAGCTGTGATGTGTTCCTARAKCTGCCACACTTTGCTGTCAGAGCGTGCAGGAGGGGAGCAGAGCTGGCTGTAATCCTGGTTTAGCAGTAATTTCAGAGCTGTCCGTGGCATGGGTGACCTCGAGAGCAGTCCCAAGCCAGGAAAGAGGAGGCCAATTAGAAATAACTTCCAGGTTTTTGGTGTGTTTTTTTTTTTTTTTTTTTTTTTTTTTTAAAGCTATATCTATAGTGTACCTAGTTGATTACATTGAAAAGGGCCAATGGACATTAGGAAATTAAAAAAAAAGTTAGCTGAAGTCAATATACAACCTGAATAAAATAACTGTTGACTTAAGTCCAGGAATACCTCTTAGAGTCAGGAGTGATGAACAGCTTTTGCTGGCTGCTGGTTCCCACCATAGTTTAAATTCAGCCTGAGGGCTGCAATATTTTGTGGTTTGGTAACAGCAGAACAGATCATCCCCTGCTTTAAATGCTCTACATATTCAATTATATTTCACATGTTTTAGTAATGGCAACAGTGTCTGTAAAATGCGTTTGCCATYGTCCAATTCATTCAGATTTACTGCAGAACCAGCCCTTGTGCCATCAGTCCTCTCCTGCCTTCAGAGGGCATCACCAAGACTCTCATGGTCAAATTCTGGGAGACACWTTTCAATAGGAATTGTGAGTGAAGGGAAAGAAGTATTTGGTGTTCATTTATTTCATTAAATAAGCATCTTTTAGGAAAAAAAATTGAGGYTCTAGTCCTACTGAATTATTTTACMRCTTTTAAGACATGGAATTTATTCACATGTTGAAGATTTCTGTGCTTTCGAGATATTCCTCAACTCTTGCCTTAAAAGTTTCTGTAAGAAAATAATTTCATTCTTATGAAAAGTAGCTCTCAAATGACCTTTGATGCTGTACTTGATTTACATTGAGGGGTTTTTTTTTAAATATGCTTTAAAAAAAACTACAAATCTGAAATTTTTATGAATGGAATATCTGATAAATTCRGTTTCACTGAGAAACTTTGCTTGCCATTTACTTCAATGTTGTTTCAAAACAGTGGGTTGGTTGTTTGTTTGTTGAATTTTTTGTTTGGTTTTTGTTTGATTTTTTTTTTTTAATGAACGTTTTTGCATTTTGGAAATTGAGCGTGCTGACTTCTTCCTGGAGAACTTTTTTTTTGGTCATGGTGAGGAATCATAACTTGTGAAACATTTAGAGTTTGGGAATAAATTATTTCTCATCTGTTCAAGAGTCATTTTTGAGCAGTCACGTATGTATCTCAAGATGCTGTGATTTTTTTACCCTTCTCTTTTTGTCCAATGATTGGACAAAAAGAATTAGAAATATAGAATATGCGATCTRATAGATGAATTTAAGGATGCCACAATGACATCTGATTGCAGTTAGGGTTTGAAGGCGAGCAGGTGTGGAACTTCCTCACCTGTGACAAAGCCTCTTTATACCCCGGGTGAATTTCTGCGTCCTCTCAGTCCTGGATGATCTACTGCATCCTGCCACACAAACTTTGGGACACTGACACAGCCTGCAAGGCTAGAAACATTACCTAGAAACAGTAAATATGTGATGACTGAAGGAGTCCCCTGGTCCGTGTCACCAGGCTTTTCCACRTTTGCCTCAGGCCGGGTTTAAGAACAGAAAGAACACACCTGTTAATCTCCAGTAAAGCTTATGCACTTCACACGAGGAAGTCTTAAATGCAATAAAGGACAGAACTACTGAGCTGGTATTTTGAGCAATAATTTCTGTTTTGGAGACTGTGCCCAAGAAACTTCATCACATTGTCCCAGGCAGGATTTATAATTTCTCTCCTGCGTCCCATTCACTGTGATTCCAACTGTGTCAGCATGCTCAAGGTCTGTTTTTCAGTAACAGATGTTTTTACCACTTCTGCACAAAGTAACTGCAGCTGATACTTAATCATAAATATCTCTAAGAAGATATTTTTAAATTAAAATGATATAAATTACTTCAAAATTACCACACACTTGAAATATACACACTGCATTYATTTGTTTTGAGCTGATGAATAGTTTATGGAGCACATACACACATAGCCTTTTGTTCCAAAATGAATGGGTAGAAAAATTTGGAAACATTGGCTGAGAAATTTCTTTCCATTTCTAGCTTGCCTCTCCCTAGCTATTAGTCAGCTGTGTAAGAGCTCTGTCTGGATGAAAATAAATCAGTTGTGCTGATTAAAAGTAGCTTAATTGTTGTCTTCCAGTTGCAAGGATATTATAAAGCTCTCTCTTTCCAATGGTTAAAACCTTTTTCTGATTTCTCACCTAAATTTATTTATGGCCACAGTTTGTCTGCTGGACTTGAGATCTTGAATGTCCTTTACTCATGCCCAAAACCAAAGTACAGACTAAACCCCAAAGGTTTGCTCTCTGGAATTTTTAAGATCCCAGTGAAAAGTCCTCTATAGCAGAACCTGTGGTAGYATCTTGAGGTGGAAGAGGAGAGGAGAGCTCTGCTTTGGAAGCAAATTAATTCTTATATTCTCTTCCCTGATGGATGGATTAATCTCCAATCACTGGATATTAAAACACACACAGCTTCTGTAGCTGGCCTTGAACTCAGACATTATAGTATTTCATTAGTATTTTACTTGCCAATGTCCAGCTTCTTCGCTGACTGAAAGGATTAGTTAAATAATAAGATTGGTCCAAATTCTTTCATCTGGGCCAGAGTTGATTTTGTAAATACGTTACAGTAAAAGGATGGAATTCATCAGCTGTGCAGTAGAAGAGTAGGAACATGGAGAGTAAATTCCACTCACAGAGATGGAAATTCCATTCCTGAATGTGTCCTGCAGCAATTCTGGATTTGCCTTTCCCAATTGGCTTTTTATTCGCTTCTGTATGGAAAGCAGCTGATACCAGGTTTTCAAACTGATATTCGTCCATTTAAAAGATGTGAAAAACTAAACCTTATTTCATGTTTAACCTTCAAACTTGAAAATGGTTTGTGGCATAGATTTTGTTCTTTTGTCCTTCCTCCACTGGCAACAATTTCTGCAGAGGATTTGCACAAGTCTGAGGCATCCCAGTTGTCATTCTGCTTCTCCAGAAGAGAATGCAGGAAGGACAGAGTGTCATTACTGCTTGCTGTGGAACAAGCGTTTTCATCTGGTAGCTCAGTGGAAACCAGAAACTGATGATCTTGTGCAGGTGTAGACTTTTTAGATTACAAGACAAAAAATGCAGCCTGGTGTGAAAACTCAGCTGCTAAACTTATGAAACACTTGCTGATATCCCCAAGGGTTTTCTGAAGCTGMTAGCACTCAACACTATCAAAGAGACCCAAAATGACATTTTACTAGAAATTTTTTGAAGTTCTCTGTCTCTGTAGTAGCAAGGAGAAGTTAGAAATGAGAATCACAGAGTGCAAATTCATTGCTAGGACAGATGAGAAATAAAATTTTGCTGGGAAAATGGATTATATTTAAAAAACGTGAATAGAATATTGCTGATTTCTAAGGAAGCCTTACAAAGGCAGGATGGTGATGGGGGGAGGAATAGTACTTCTAGGTGGAGTTATTTGTTTGCACTTTGTAAAAATTGTAATGTGATTTCAAGTAGCCACTGAAGTGGGTACAGTGCATTGTTTCACCCACACACAACCTCATGGCACTCAGACCCCTCCCAGGCAGCTTTTCTTCCACCAGGAGCATCCTGCAGGGATTTGTTGCCTTTTTCACTCCTTCCCCAGCTGTTAAATCCATGCTGCTTCCTGAGTGGAGTCAGCCACCCTGGTGCTCCAAGTAGAGAGCAGCAAAGGTGGTGGTGGCAAAGGACAGCCTGGAGTAGCCACCTTTCTTCCTAATTCTGTATTGTTTTCCTCCTCTGGAGATCTTGTAAGCTAAAATGCCCTGGGATATAGTTATAACTAAACTGGTAAACATCTCATAACTACTGGCTGTACGTTCTGCCATGACATGCAGTGGAGGGAAGCTGCTGCTGCTGTTTACTCCCAAATGTTCTTGCCCTGAAATTGCAAAATGTCTGTGAGATCTTTCTTTTTGCTGGCATCCTTTTGCAAAAGTACTTTTTTGTTTGCTTGGTTTATGGTATGTACATTCTTGATTAAGGCTCCTTGCTAATTTTCTTTTAATATATTCTTATGGTGGTTATTGGGAAAATTCAATTCATGCAGAAGCACCTGGATGTTTTCTGACATTTTCTAAATCCCTGGGGTTGTAATAATTCCAAGGCAACATATTTGTGGAACTTTTAATAACAAATTTGGAGGCTAGCATGAATTCAATAATTAACATTGTACAGAAAAAAGCTGTGAAGCTGTACAGCTACTGGAACACTCCATGATTCTGCCAATGGGCGAGTAATTAAAAAAAAAGAGTTGGTGGACGTGTTTCAAGGGAGCAGCAAGGCTGACAGGACTGCATAGTTTGCCTTCAGCAAGGTAATTTGCTGACAAAATGCTGGGTGTCAGACTTTTGGTTCTTCTTTTGACCTCTACACAAGGTTTGAAAGAATCAAAATAAATCTTAGCGTGGCAGTTAGGAGATTAAAACAGGCRGAGAGCTCGTGTGAGCCAATAGAGCAAATACTGGGAGCAGCGGTGATTACTGGGGAGAGAAACAAAARAGGAGTGGATGTGCTTTAGGCATTCTGGAAATATTATTGATACCATAGATCCCACTGGCCATAATCAGCTTTTTGAACACAGGAGGAAGAAAAGTGGTGAAATTTACTGGATCATTCTGAAGAAATGCTTCACAGAGGATAATGTATTCAGTGAAAGTAATTTTTGTTTTCTTGTAAATGTTTAATGGCGCATTAGACTTACCTCTAACGTATTGTAAATGATTAGCGGAATAATCTTGAAGGATGASTTGGAGATCATTACTGGCTCACGTGTTTATTACTGAGCGTTCAATTGTGACGTACCAGTGGTGTGACACTGTTTTTGGAATTTACATAACAAAACTTCTGGGTTGCCTACTTTAGCAAGCAGTGAAAACTAGGTTAGTGAAAGTATAAAAAAAATAAAAGAAAATATAGATGAGCAGATGAGGAGAGTAGATCAGCCAGAATCAAATCTTATTAATGAACACCTAAAATTCAACCTGTTGGTGAAGCAATAGTGAAACATTTTCTCTCTCCCTGTACAGCTGTATCCTGGACAAGTCTGTATCTGCAAAGCAGAACGAATCCTTTTTCCTCTCCTTTWATGTTGTGTGCAAACTCTTTATTTTTATCTCCACATTCAGAGATACAATATCTTTTGAATTATTATAAAGATGACTGTTCACTGGGAGACTGCTCTGTTTATCTTTARACATCCTGATCTGAGCCTAATAGTTGTACTCTTAAGCTTTGCCCACCCAGAACTGATGTTTAACTCTGCAGCCCTGCCTTGTGACACTATGGTGCTTCAGGAGACAAAATGCTGCTTCAAATAAAGCACAAATGTTTCCATGACACGACTCAGAATAATTCTGGTTAAATGTCAGGGGATTGTCACTTCTTGCTTGGACGGTTCTGCAGTGGGCTGGGCTTACTCGGATGAGTAAACTGAGTGGAATACAGTCAAGTGTTTTAGGACAGGATGTCTTTCTACTTGTCTGTCCCACTTGGCTGTTTCTCTGTCAGGATCATCTGTGGTTTCTCATATCACAGGAATGCTGTCAGTGCCAGTTTGGGATCAACACCTACCTCAATCTTGGGCAGGCACCGAGCTGCTGCAGCACCAAACACATTTTGCTTTAGAATTGCCAGGCAGGAGTTGGTCTCCAGATCTGTGGCTCTGGGAGCAGGCAGTGATTTGGGGCTTGGTGTTGGCTGGCTGGTCTGTGGAAGGGGGTTGTGGGGTTTTTTGGGATGTTTGCTGGTGTGAAGGCAATYGCAGCCGTGTCCCTGGGGGATGCGGGGAGCTGGGGGTGCTGGGCATGGCAGGGGTGGCTTTAGGGGAGGTGGCACCTTGGCAGCTGCTCTCCCACACCTGGCACAGCCAAGGCCTTTCTTTCTGGCATTAATGACTGGAATACACCTGGGGCAGAGCTGTTCTTGCAAACGGCGTGAGGAACGAGCAGCACTGAATGCACACACACCATTGTGGTAACTCGGATGTTCAGTCCTTGGGCTTCTGGTCTGAGCTCTGCCGTGCTAATAAACAGATGATGCCAAGTTTTGACCTCACAAAGAATATTTAAGTCAGCCCAAATCAGCTCATGCTGCAGCCAGCCCGACTGACTGGAGGCTCTGTGCAGTTCTCAGGAAATTCTCAGGATTTTTAACAACGTGACAAAGTGACACAGCAGGGGTTGTTTTGTGTGTCTTTGAGAACAGCCCTAAGTGAATTTGCCTTCCAGCTTTACACCTTTCTAGACATGTGTTGAAGGATCAAGAACAATCTTCCTGAGTTTGAGCTCAAAATTGAWTATTTGCTGTAGAAAATGTCAAATTCAAGACCAATCTTTAATATCAGGTGGGTCAGTGACCTASAAATGGGTTTCTAGATATCCACTCTTGAATAGAACGTTAGAAAAYCTGTAGGTAGGATGTTCTTGCCATGTGTGACATTATCCACCCTTAATCACAACTTCAGTAAACATTCTTTTTCCCTTTTTTTTTTCTTTTGTTTTGTTTTGGGCTTTTTACAATTTTTAGTCCAAGCCCTGAATTTCACTGAACAACTGAGTTTGCTGAAGTAGGTGGTTTTGTTGTTGTTGTTGGTTTGTTTCGGTTTTTTTGTTTTGGTTTTTTTATGGAATGCAGTCAAATTGCAGTTGGGATGCAAACTTGTACACCAATTTTTTTTTTTAATCTTTCTGTTTAAAAGAAAAGTTGTATTTGCTTCGACAAAATCTTGAGCTAACTTAAGCTCAACACTTTGCTGTCCATTACAAAGTTGGGGGAAGTAAAAACTCAAATTTGTCACGTGCCAGACTGAAAATAGAGCTGTCCTAAAGAGCTTGGGGGAGRGAGGAGGAGCAGGAGGCCTTAGTGGACAGAGGTGCTGTGGGAAAAGCTGTCCRAATATATTGATTGTTTCTGTACAGCTGCTTTAAAGGATTTTACTCCCCRAAATCAATAACAGCTCTTCATCAATCTCAGTGAATCAAAGTGACAACTAAAAGTTTTAAGGATTGGTGAATTAGGCTTGAAAATTATACCCAGATTAGTCTTTTGCATTTCTACATTATAGAAAGAAAGGGTGTTGTTATTTTTAAAAATCTTTAAGAAAAATTCAGTTYGATCAGTTTTATCTCATGGTCTTTATCTGATTGAGCTTTGTGAATTTGGAAAGGGTGCTGCATTTACTGTTTGCTCATTTGTTCAGAATAGGATTTTATCACTTGTTCATCTCTTGTGGGTTTTTGTGCACCAGTGTTTGGCTGCACTTTAAACTGTTGACTTAATATGTAGTAAATTGATACATTTTATCCTGGTTTGCAGTAATTAAACTGAGTTAATTGAGCTGTTCTGTTGTTTGTAGTAAGTACAATGGTGTATTAGTACTTAATAGCTTTACCACTCAGTTTTCATGGTTCTACAGCTGTAATTGGACTTTTACACAGGCAATTAAAGCATTTCTTTTAATTATTTTTACTTTTAATAGCTAATATTTAAGCCATGCTTTTAGTTGAGCACAACTTCTGCTGCTGCCTGGCACTTGTTAATGATAAATAGGAAGTAAATTATGTACATGCTTTGAACATGTGAAAACACTTTTACTTGTGAGAGAGCACTGCCACCCATGCCTCTGGTGCTGATTGGCAGCTGGACTTAGGATTGTTAATTAAAACCCTTTCATTTATCCAGCCTGGACAATTTTCAGCCCATTTATAGGGGCTCATAGTCCATTTATCTTGTCCAAATCTCACAAATTTGGCTACAGGATGCTGCGGGTAATTCTGTCAAAAGTCTTTCTAGCATATTATCATCAYTAAAGTGCTATAACAATGTGCTTCGTTGTTTAATAAAAATGAGGATATTTTGGGGATAGACTCTTAAAATTTTAGAACAGTTATTTTCATCCAGGCAAGCAGCAAAAGTTTCTATGTAGGAAGCTTGGCTTTCTTAGAAAAGAAAGTTTCTGTGTGTAATTATATCCGTGTAAGGGGGAAAAAGTCTTTGAAGTATCTGTGGGAATCAATCTCCATAAAAATTTAATGTCACCTTGATGTTTTAATTGTGTGGGATCAAATGAAAAGATGCAGAATTCTTGGTAGCTCAACAAGTTCTAATGTACCCCTTCCTGTATTATTGAACTTCCTAAAGCCATTTATCAAATTGGTGAAGAAAAGGGAAAGTGAAATGTTGAATGTTTTTCATGGTCCAGCTGTGGTTTGTAAACCATTTCTGAACTGTTTAATTGAAGAGGGAAAATAAGCAATGGGGCAGCTTTTGCAGCCACTAAACAGGGAGAGAGGTGACTGTGGTTTTATGCTGAGGTCTTTTCCAGATTTGGAGTAAGAATTGAAACAGCAGCAGATTTTATGACTAATGGTTTTTAATCTTTCACTTTTGAACTCGGGGAGTTGCAGCTAAGGAAGGTTTTTTAGCCCAGGAAACCCAGAAGGAATTTTTTTCCTGCAATATGCAAGTGCAGTAGAGTTGGCCTAATGTGTGTGATAAGCATCTGATGGCAAACTGTGAGAAATTTCTCCTGGCAAAATATCAGTTCCTTGCTCAGGAAGTTATTGGGAATCAACAGGGATGCAGGAAGATGTCTAATCAGGGAACATGGTGAAAATTTGTCTAGGAAATAAGATTTCCTGTGTATTTAATTATTTTCCAGCCTACTGACTTGGAGGCTGGGAGTACAGTGGGTTTTTCTTGTGCAGTTATTTTTGATCTTGTGAATGGTCTTAGACAAGGAGTAGTGTGACTCTACTCCACAGCTTTCTTTTCCATTTATCATATGAAATATGATAGAACCACTATCTGAAAAGTTCATCTGGGGATTTTAATAATTTACTATAATGGATTGTTTCAGAAATTTTGATTTAACATTGTCACGCTGTAAATAAAAGTAAGTGCAGTTTCAAAGATAAATGGCTGAATGGAGATTTTGAGTTCATGCTCTAAAATATTTAGGGATTGGGGTTTTTTCTTTGCTTTTTAGTTTTCCCCCCTTCCTCTTTCTCCCACAATTCTATTACTGGCACACAGTTTGAAAACTCACTGGATCAGAACCATATTTCTTTTGATTTGTTGGTTGCCTTTTTTTTTTTCCCAAATATACCCAGGTGCAAATAAATCTGACTGCCCTGAACAACTGGCAAATACAAACTCCTCTAAAAGGAAGAGCATATTTAAGCATCAAATATTTTATGTGCCTCCCAACATGAGTCACATCTGTTTAAATGTGTGAAGCACATCCAGAGCTTTCATGAGAGCTTCAGGTCCTCAAGTATAATCTTTTCTGATTAGGAAGACTCAGTGCCCATTGTCAAACGTTGATGGAGTGGAAAGAACACATTTCAAGCCACATGAAAGTCACCTGAATGTAGTGACTCCCTCRTCAGACACTGAATCTGTGTCCATGGGGGATGAGTTCATGGTTTCAGGAGCTCACACCACTTTGGGTGCACTCTGACCTTCCCTGCGTGCTGCAGGTGCTGCTGGAGGAGGTTTGGCAGAGCAGGTGACTCCAGCACAGATCCCCCGTGGAAAACTCCCTCCTCTGTCCTCTCCAGCCCTGCCCRGACTTGGGTTTGCTGCTGTCCCCCAGAGCAAGGCTTTAACTGCAGCCCTGTCCTGTAGGCGCCGAATGAAATGTCACGGGGCGCATTTCCGCGGGTGCGCTCACCTGGTACATCCTGTGCTCTRTAAATACCAATTTCTCGTCGATAAATAATTTTCCCTTTCTCATCAGATTTCCCCTGAATGAAGGGCTTTTCTTCTGAATGGTTGCAGGAGTGGGGACTGGGCCCTTATGCACATCCAAGTCTTACACATGGGAATTTAAAGGATGTGTCTCGAGGAAAACACTGTAGGGCTGGGGTCTTTACCTGCACAATCATTTTGAATATTTTGTGACATCATTCAGTGTTAAGTTTCTCTGAAGGTATTTGATGTTTGATCTATGTAACACTGCATGTCCATTCTGAGAATGGGATATTTCTGCAGTTTTATGCAGAAAGTGTTGATAAAGATCAGGCTGCAGTCTGCTTTGGGGAGAGAAGATAAACACAAAGCTAGGGCTGAGCTTTGGGCATTAATACATTATAAACACAAATTGCAAGTGAATAAATTTGATTCTTTTCTTCTAAGTGACCATCCAGCAAGTCAAATGTGGGGAGTTTGCTCTTTTTGTGTGGCTTTTCAATTGCCTGCTGTGAAAGAAAATGTATATGGAAGAGAAGTTAAACATGCCTTAGTGTGTTCTGCCTTTGAATGCATTGAAATATTAGTGCATTGAAGGAGATTACAACATGAACTCAATTACCACATTTTACTTCCACTGCAATTTTTCTCAATTTAGAGGCTGCTTATTCTATTAAAAGAGAGGACTTGAACTAATGGTGATTGGTGATCTGCCCTACTGACTTTTTTTTTTACTGATTTAAATCAAATTTAGTTGTGCCATTGAGGAAATCATTTAATATCTATCAGTCCATTTATCCAATTTAGACACAGAAAAGGACCTAGAATGCACATTTTCAATAACACAGAGCAAGCTGAGGGTGAAATAGGTAAAAATGCAATAAAGGGCTGAATACATCCTCAATTCAGATGTTCCTAGGAGACATCCTGGGTGCTGGAACCCAACTCTCCRTGCTGGCAGACTGTTAGGAAAGTCCCTGACGTGATTTTGGCATGTTCAGATGAACGAGCTGTGAAAAGAGGTCCCAGCMGTGGTTTGGCAGTCAGAGGTTCCAGAGGGTGCCTGGAAACGAGGCCATGTGGGCTCTGCCAGGGTCCCACTTTGACTTTGCAACATCAGCTCCACGCTAAGCCACTGGAAATTGTTTAATCTCTCTTCCCATCCCTGGTGTGTTTAGGGTTTCAAGCATTAGAGCATCTTTAATTACCATTATTGAAGGTCTTTCAACTCTGAAAATTGGAAATATATTTCACCAGAGACTCGGCCATGGTAATTGGCATGTTGTTGCAATGTCTGCACAATGTTGTTCCTATTTCAGTCTGCTGCAGAAAAGATTGTTTGCTGTTTTTCCCAGAAGTATAAAATTAATTCAATCTAGGCTCTATCAAGTAATTTTTGTTTGTGAAAATGAAATTGCAATTTCTCAAACTGTGAATTATTAAAGTCTGCTTTGCTCAGAAAGATTTTGAGATCCAGAGCAGCACCCTTTCCTTTTATTTACATTAATCAGAACAGTGTAGTTGTCACAGCTTAGTTATGGGTAAGTATAGAAGTGTCAGTGCTAAAAAGTTCTATAAAATACAACTGACTTTTAAAAAAATTAAATCATTTTGTCGTGTTTTCACCCAACCCACCTACATTCAACTGTAACCAGTATTTTGGCATAAGATTGCGAAAAAGACTCTTCAGGACTGTCCTGTCGGTTGTTTTGGGTTTGATTTTCTATCTTTGTGTTTCTCGGAGACATTTCATGAGAGGTGACGTGGTGATTATTCCATGTGAGCAGTTAAAAGCACACCTGCAGGCTGGTAATTGATCTCCTGCACTGGCAATGATGCCTTCTGAGGATGATTAACCATTGGCACAGGCTGCCTGCAGAGGTGATGGACTTTATATTTTGGGAGGATTTTGGTGAGCAGCAGAACAAACTCCTGAGCAAACCAATCAGTTTATGCCAATGGAATGCTCCAAATCAAAAGGTGAAAACACAGCAGCCAGAAAAAATTCCTCCAAGGCAGCTTCTGATTAAATTCTTGAATATTAAATAGTGTCTTAGGTTCATTGACATGACATGTACATTGTTTTTTGGAATCCTTCATACTATTCCCAGGAAATAATATTAGTCCCTACAATAAAATATGATCTCTTAAATCTTAAAACACCTTCCTGAACTTCAGTGGACCTACAAGATGCCAGGAATGCTGGTTCAGACTTCATGTGCTTAGGGAGGATGCAGTTCCATAGGTCTGAGCTGTCAGCATGTGCTGTACCAGGCTTTTGTCTCCACCTTGCTGAATTCCTGCCCTGCCCTTGTCCTGTCGATGGTCACATCACTGCCAATTGTTCTCCTACACTCAGGTTTCTCAATCTAGCCTTTTTTGGGACACCTGAGCCAAGAATCTCTTTTAAAATAATCAAAAGATTCTGTTCTGTGTTTAGCTCCCAGTTGTGAATGTAGGTTCTTGTAGATCTTCTGGAATTAACTGCTTAGGAAAGCTCTGAACCCAGTGCTTGAGTGACCACGTGCAGTGGGATTTCTTGCGTTAGGATGAAGAGCTTACATGGGAGCAAGAGGGATGCAAGATGTGAATCTGTGCACATATTTTATTAATTAGTTCCTGGGGGTCGGTGCTCGTTCACTGCTCCAGTCCTGGGGCAGCGGTTGTTGCTGTGAATTATCAGATTGGATACAGGGTAGTACTGCTGGTAATTTGTTAATGATTCTTGCTGCACATATTGCTGATATTTTGCATAAATCCCTGAATTTTCTTGGCACAAGTGTGCCGCCAGCTTTGCTGTTCTGGACACATGGCTTAATTGCTTACTTTTGTCCCATGTATTTTTCTGTTCCATGTTAGTTTATGATGTTGATTCCATGGACATGCTTGGATGACCCTGGTCTCTTGAATGACGTGCAGGATCTTTGCCTTCTTTCTAGAACCAGTGAATAACACACAGGCTTAATCAATTATCTCCTCAAAGTTTGTCATTGATGCATTTTAATATCTCATAATGTGCCTAATACATTCAGGAACAAGACAAATATGTCGACAAGAACTATTAATGACTTTGGTATTGACCATCAGTCATTTTAATTAGCAAATCTCTGAATACACTGGAATCAATTTGTTCAATTAGAAGTTAACAGAGGTACCTAGTCAGGGTGTAACGTCAGTTTTGAAATGCTAAAATTGGCAATGTTACCAAATGCTAAAGACAAAAAATAATTGGAGCAGCTGGAGTAGAAATGGGATATTGTTAAATGTGCTCCTGGTTTATTACGTTCTCTTTTACAAGCGTGTTCTTTGAAGTGAAATTGGTCACTTACTGGATTCGGCTTGATCATTTCTTTCTGCTGAAATAATTGCACCGTTAATTTTCATGACTAAAAGCTGGTAATCCAGGACATAATTAATGAAACTTTAATTCACTAATTGTAAGCTGATCACTCACTGGCGCAATTAATAACTGAATTGACTTCCTGGAGGCTGCTGTGACAGCAGCGCTGAAGGCACAGATCCTTTGCTGCCAGGACTGACAAGAGCAGGAGTGGTGTCGGAGGCTGCCCCAGGCGGGGCAGAACCTCTCCTGGAGGATTATTTCATGTCAATGCTTTTAGTCTTTTGTCTTTTCTGAGACAACAAATAGCATTAAACATAATCAATATTAAATGTAAATATAAGCCAGTGAAGACCTCTTTATTAAAAAAAAACCCAAACCAAACAACCACCACCCAAACAATTAACAAGTCCCTCTATCCCCCCCCAAAAACATCCAAACCAAGGAGAAAAAGCAAAACAGACCAAACAACGATTCAGAAATAGTTTGGGTTCAGACTTGTGCCTTAAGGTGAGAAAACTCTCCACTGCAAGTTTGAGTGGTTCATTTACACCTCATCGGGTGCTTTATACAGACGTGTCAAACAGGAGAGACTGCATTTTTTCGCTGAGATCGCTCTTCCTGTTGATTACTCCCTTCTAGTATCATTTATTTCAACATTGATAAGATGCAGATTAAAGGGTGSCAGAATATTTTGCTCCCGAGTGTGGTTTGCAAGTTGATTTTCACTTCCCGCATGGGAAGATGTTAAAATAAATGCCTTAGAAATCATGACTGGAAAAGGAGAAGTTGCTAGGTGCTGGATTGAAGTGCATTTTTGTGAGCATCTCTGTTAAAAATATAGTTGATTTACATCTGGTTGGGGTTTTTTGTGGAGTGTTAGAACCTGGTGTTCATTGCTGTCATTTTTTTTTTCTGCCTACTGCCTCGTGAGCCGGTAGTGCTGCTGTCATTAGTGCATTTCTGTGACATTTCTGTCAGCACTTTCTTTCACCGAGGCATTCTCCTCTGCTCTAGCAAAGAAGGATCTTTGTAACTCTTAACTGTGCTTATGACTCTTTCTTACACAGTTTGTAATTTGKTGCTAAGAATAACAAYTGGTTCGAAGTGCATCACCTCACTCTAGAGAGGTGCGACAGCAGTTAAATTATCTGGGACCATCKCCTTAACTAACATTCCTTACATTTACACTGTTCAAGGCGTTCATTAGTRATTGACAAATCAGAAAGAATGTAAGATAATGGTAGTTCAGAAATTTCAATTAGACTCAGGCTCTTGGATTCTTCTATAATATTTTGGGTTTTCACAAAACACACAGAGAGAGAAAGGAGCATCATTCCATTTCCAGTCTCAGTCTCTCTTYAAAATACTTCTGATTGGAAACTGACTGGGTGAGCATTGGGCAGTCACTGCATTGTGCAAGTCAGGGAGAAAGAGCTGGATAAAACTTTCTTGAGTTGTTCRAAATAGCATAGAAATGAAATTTCAGAGTTACTGTTTCATATCTCTTTCCTCCTTGCTGCAGGTCGCTCACTGATCAGCTTTCTTCTTTTCATGAGTGACTGAATTTATCTTGATGGGGTTTTTACCAAGTGCCTTTTTCCCTCCTGAAACTCTCACTTCGTGCCCTGTGTAGTTCTTTCAATGGAAATAAATTCCTAAGGATTGTAGGCTGGCACAGTAGAAGGCAGGCCTACAGGAAAGACCAGGTTTATAATGAGGAGGGAGTTCATATTATGACACTGACATTCATATAGAGATCTCCACAATCATGAGTAGAAGGAAGAGTTTCCATTTAAATGGAAATCTATGAGTTTATTATTTTCTTAAAATACTGTTTCTGTATATTTTTATGCCCAAATAGTGTGAGTTTTCTGCCTTTGTCTAGGCTGATGTATTTGCTGATATTGGCCATCAAATTTTCTGAGGAAATGTACTTTTTTCTTTGTTGAAAAATGGAGCAGGCGGGATATTGTTATGAAAAATCCTGATCTGAGAATAATTGTGTCTGCAGGCTATGCCAGCCTCTGCTGCAGCTGAGTTCATCAAAATCTCCATTCTACAGACCCCTTACTCCCCGGGATGGGAATGCTCCGTGTGTGGGTAGGTCAGAGACCGCCGGAGTGTGCATCCCCAGCTGTAGGAGAGAGAGAGCACAAACAGAATGCAGGGATTTTGACGTGAAGATCTYAATTTTTGAATGTTAAAAACCTCTCCAGAATCTGGAGTCTCAGCAGAGAAATTGTGCGACAAACTTTGCGGAGTGGAAWAGAACAGGGAGGTTCCATGGGTAGTTTATTTCAGGATTCAGGGGCACTGGGAGTAGGCAGGGGTATTGTTTTGCCATTGCTGTACTCTTTTGGATTGTCACTGCACATCAGCCTCGTGTTTGGTTAAAATTCTTGCACTACTGAATCGACTCACATCATATAAACACCTCAGATCCTGGTGGGAGTCAAAGTAAATCAAGGGAAGATGTTCCTACGCTGCATTACGGTTTGATTTTAGTATTTACAGCCAAAGAAGTGGCAACTTTAAAACCAGCAAGTTTTTCATTCCCAGAAGAGTTCAGTACCGAGCAGCTCACAGAGCTGTGTGGTGCTGGGGTGAGGGAGAAGACRGGGAAGAAGGTGAAGTGTTTAATTACAGCAATCAAGTTATAATGCAAAATGGCAAAACCTGCTGCAGGTAGAACCATTTCTGCTTTTTAAGAATAATTTAAGGGAGGCATCAAACTGTAAATCTACAGAGAATAACAAGTGATGTTACTACCCTGAGAGGGGCAGCACACAATACACAACCTTGAGATATTTACTTATTATCATCAAACCACATCATCTTGAAGCAACAGATTTAAAACAAACTACTTATGAGTTTTACAGGCAGCAGCAGTGCACAGTAAAGGARATTTCCTTAAGATTTGTACATTCTGTCTACATTTGCAGTGCCAGAATTGGAGTATTTTTTAACTTGACTTCATTGCAAACAGTGTTGTGGAATAATCATGAAATTTACCTGCCTAGACAGTCTATTTACTCATATTTCACCTAATGGTAATGAAAAATGAGTGCTATTTTCCTTGCTTGTCAAACCYGAGTTATTTAACCCTGATGAATGGCGAGGATGATAACGTAGGTAATATTTTCACAGCTGGTGATACAGAGTTGTAGAACTTCTAATTTACTGTGCAACTCCAGGACAAATATGGTAAGGGGCAACTTTTATTTAATAGAAAAATTGTCTTTTGCTCTGCAAGAGCTCCTTGCACAGAGTCTCTCCAAGTAAATCCTGAGGCTATTAGAGTTTGCAGGAGTTTTGGAAGCGGTTTGAGGTGTGGATTGACCCTGACTGTGAACAGGATGATGARTCCTCCCTCATTACAGAGCCGAGCCCCTCCTTGAGGAGGGATCTGGCTGTAAGTGAGCAGTGCCTGCGTGGTGGGAATGGTCCGGCTGAGCTTGACAGATTGGTGCCCTTAAAACATATTCATGGCTCCTTGCATGAACTTGCATTGAACTAAAAATGTGTTTATGTCTTGGTTTCCCGAATTTTCTGTTACTTCTGTTACAGACTGATGAGTTCCTCAGCACAGATTAATGTCACTGCTGTGGCTTATAGTGGTAAAATATTTTTACTATGCGATTAAATTGATAGTTTTTTAAAAGTCTGTGTATCTCTGGAACTAACTCTGTCCATTAAAATTGTTTCATTGCCAAAGCATAGTGACTTTGAGTTTATAAAGATGGTGGGAATTTTTTACTGGCTGTTTTACTGGAATTCTGTCCTTTAAATGTTTCTAGAGTATATTTGCATGTTAAGTGAGTTATAAGTTCATGGCTGTACTCCATGAGCTCAGGGATCTCTTACAGGAGGCTGTGGTTTCAATTATATGATTTTTAAAAAGAAAACTGCAGCCTTACAAGGGATAGTTTAAAAAAAAAAGTGTTAATAACTTGGTAGTTTCCACACCCATGGCAAAATTACAATGCACTTCATACATAAATGTTGAGAGAAGAACTAGAAAAACTGAGATTTTTTTTGTTGTTTCTTTGTTCAAAGTACAGCACTCAAATGAGGTTTTGCCAGAAGAAGGTGAAGAAAGCGCACAGGTAACTGCGGTGCAGCTTCACATGGAAATGGCAACAATCAGAGCAATGCGGGCTTCTGCTTGGTTTGTAAAGGTGTTAACTGAAATAAMCGGCTCAGTCTGAGTGTGTGAAAGAGCACATCCAGGAATGGCTCCTGATTACATCGGACCGAGTGCGAGAGCCCAACAATCGGCCTCCTACAGGCAGCAGAGAGCCCTGGTGTGCAGCAGAGCCCTCAGCRCACATGGGGAGGTTTCTGGTGGCCTGCGGGCGTTTGAGAGACTCTTGAGCAGCTAAGAGAAGCTTCTGCCTGAAGTTTCTGGTTCAATTTGCAGTTTACACAAAACTTGCATCATGTCCATACAGCTCGCGAGCAGGAGAGGAACACACCTTTTATAAACAGCGGGAGTGAACCCAAAGACATGATCAGTATTTYCTCCAAACAAGCATTTCAGACATTTTAAGATGCTTTTGCACTTTGTTGCCATGGCTTTACCTGTTTGCTGCAGGTTTTTTTCTATATTGTGTTTGTGAATGTGCGTGTTTTTCCCTGTTTGCTTTTTGTTCTGCTTGTGGATTTCACTTTTTGCCTTCTTTCTCATCTCTTAATTGAAATCATGAAAGCAATGGTTTAAATCTTGGGAGAGGAGWGGACATGCTTAGGAAAAGGCACTCATAACCCTCCCACACCACTTTKAAATTGTTTAGTTTTTACTTCGTCCTTCCTAGTCATTATTTACACTTATTTTCTTCTCCATGTCCACCTAGAAAACCTCTCAGTAAGTACCCTGCCTCTACTGAGGCTGTGTTTTTGGGAGACAAGAGTGCACAGATAACGTGGTAGCACAGATAACTTGGTAGCCTGAATCCTCCATCTCTCTCTGGCAGATTATTTGCAGCTTTTTCTGCAAAGGTGTTTTTGTCCAGATCACTCTTCCATGAGGTTGTGTCATGGCAGAAATAACAGGGGACTGGATTATTGAGCATGAGTCAGGGAAACAGACACAACAGAATCTTTCTGGCCTGGTGAAGAAAAGCTGACTGCAGAAACTGCTCTGAGAGATTAAACCCAGTTTAGGGTTTTTTAGGGTTTTCCTTCCTGGCCTAGGAAAAGGGTGTGTTTATGAGTTTTTAGCTCATTGCACAGGATATGGTCAAAGAGATGCAGCAGCCCCCCAAAGAAATAGAAGAACATAAATACCTGATATCTTTGACTGACTTGTTAGAGAAGAAAGCTTAGTATCATTGTTTTGTGTCCTTTGTGAAAGAAAAAGAACATGGAATCTTCTTTCAGCAATCAAAATACCTTGAGGGGGGGAACTGAGACTTAGGAAAGCAAGAGAGAAATGGTTGGGATCACGGGAAGTCACTTCTTGGGTGTCCTGCAAGAGCTGTCMCCAGTGCCTTGGTGGCTTGGCACTGCAATGTTTTTGAGCTGTTTCTTCACCCATTGAGGCAGAAAGGAAGCCAGTTCAGAGAAGATTATTTCTAATTACACAGAGATATAAAATTTTAGAGTGGGGCATGGGGATTTGGCCACGTGACACCCATTACTGTTAATGGAACTCATGCAGGGAAATCACTCTTCACTTTTATGAAAAAGGTGTCCTGGAGAGTTTGCACAGAGCCTCGGTTGTCTGTCACACAGCTGGACTGTAAATCACTGCTACTGTGTGGACAACTGACATAGCAGGAGACAGAACAATTTACTACAGTGACTTTTTTTTTTTTTTTGTGGAAAGACTTTTTAATGTACTTGAAAGCTGTAATTTGTCTAATGCTTTTTTTGGTAATTAGTGATCTGAGCATATTAAWAATTTGGAGCAGTCCTGCTGTTCTTCATGTTGGCAAGTGATATAACCAGCACCTCTGTGGTGGGTGTGATTCCAGGGAAAGCTGTGTGGTTAAACAGCATTTTCCTTTCATTCTGATTGTGTTGTGTTGTTATTATTGTTTAAAGAAATAGTTGGAGTCTTGTCTTTGCTGTAAAAGCATTGTGGGAGTGAATCATGTAACTTCTGGGAGAAAAACGGGAGGGGAARTTAAATGTGGATGTTGAATTTTTGCCTCTGCTCAACCAGCATCCATTACTAACTCTTACTGTAGATTGCAAAATGGATAAGAAAGTTCATTTCATGAATTAATTCCAGCAAAGTTAAACTACTGAGTACTTCAGTGTAAAAATAGAGATATTAAAATTACAAATTTCAGTATAATAAAACCTCTTTCCTTGGGAGATAATTCATTACAAAAAGCAGATGAAAGTAGTTCTTTAACATCTCATTAGAATTCCCCCTATTCATGCTAAGTCTGAATATCCAAAGTAATTACTTTAAATGCCTCTTTCTTTTTATTCCCTTTTATTTTATTGTTACTTTATTGCTGTCACTTTATTACTATTATTCATTTTTACTATATTTTATTATCCAAAATTACATTTACAAAGGAGCTCTCTGATTTTTTAGGAACTAAGATTTTTCCTTTACTCTGAGCAGAGGAAGCTGGAGACRGAAAATTAGAGAGAATGAATAAATAGACAATTAAAACAATAAATACATTCTACAGGTTTTGTAAGCTGGATCAAAGCCAGGATTGCAGTGGTTCTGTTCATCCTTGGCTGAGCGAGCTGCAAGAGGAGAGCCCATGCTGAGAACAGCAGCAGATCCAGCAGAAGCTGTAATGCAGCAGCACAGCTAATTAGAATTCCTGTAGGCTTTGTCAACAGGTCTGCAAAACACAACAATTAAGATTTGACTGTGAAAACATGTGACTTTGATGTTTTTGAGATGAGGAAAAACTAGCTCAAAACTACCCCCTTGAAAATTATCACTTAAAAATCTTTTTTTTTTTGCGTAGCTGGAGATATAATGCATCTGCTACTGCGGTGATTTTTGTAGTTACTGCAATCAAAGTTAGCGCTAATTTAATTTCCCAATAAACTGTACAACATGGACATTTCTGCAGGCTGACACTGAGCTAGGTTGGTAGATGAATACTTTATCTTGGCAGAACAAAATGAACGTATTTACCCAAAAGGTGAGTTCTGAGGCAGGAAAATGGCTGTACACTGTAGATTTGCATGGAGGCTTCTGGATATTTATGTCTGGTGARTGTTCTGGGAAGATGCAGCTAATTGAGTCAGCTATTTTCAAATGAAATTGCTTCTGGTGGGCAAAGTCTAGTAACAACTGAAGATTTAGTTTGGAAGGAGGAAATTGATGGTTAGGTTTGTCATTCCACCTGTAAATTATCCTGTTGAAAAGAAAGATGGAAGAAATACCTCTGACAGGTTGATGTGTCAGTGCCTTTATTAAAATATTCCTTCTAGGCTGGGGCGTGGGGCTGGTTTAAGCCTGCAGAGCATGTTTGAAAAGCTCTGCCGGGCTGTCCTTTTATGTGTTTGCAGTAAAATTTTGTAGGTGGAGTCTTGCTTGGTGCTGCTGCTCGTGGCTGGCTGAGCCAAGTCCACAGGGCGTGCARGTGCTGTGACAGTGGGATTGTCACCGTGGCTGTCTGGTGGCAGTGCTGGTCTGAGGGCAGAGGGGTGACGTGTGGGGGGAGAAGGTGATGGCTCTTCACAGGCTGATTTWAAAAAAAATAAAAATCTGGGAGATTTGTATGGTAGAATCTGTATTTTTCCGAGTGCAGTGAGTTCTGAGCGAGAGATGTTAGGTCCYTGGATTAAAATTTTGGATTTTTTTTGAAATTTCTTAAATAAATATTTATTTGTTTTTTTTTTTTTTAATGTGTGAGCTGTCACAGAAATGTGTGCAGTCTGTGAATGCAGGTGTAGGAAAGGAGGTAGCTGGAAGGAGCATTACCYGCTCCACAGCGTGCTCGTACCCGATACGTGTGAGAACCCGCCGGATGTTTTTTATTACTTTGGCAATTCTCGCTGTACCTGGAGCAGGCCTAACGAGAAATGACATTAAGGAAATCCTTCTAGTGGGGAATCTTTCTTTCCCTGAGCTGTTGCCTCAGAGTTCCAGGAGGGATTGCCCCGGTGTGTATCCCGGTGTGTATCCCGGGCTGTGTGCCGGTGTGAGGGTGTGTGTCCTGGGCTGTATATTCCGATGTGCATCCCGGTGTCTATCCCGGGCCGTATCCCGGTGTCTATCCCGGTGTCTATCCCGGGCTGTATCCCGGTGTGAGGCTCTATCCCGGGCCGTATCCCGGTGTCTATCCCGGGCTGTATCCCTGTGTCTATCCCAGGCCGTATCCTGGTGTCTATCCTGGGCCGAATCCTGGTGTATATCCCGGGCTCTATCCCGGGGTCTATCCCGGTGTGAGGCTCTATCCCGGTGTATATCCCGGCCTGTATCCCGGTGTGAGGCTCTATCCCGGGCCGTATCCCAGTGTCTAYCCCGGRCTGTATCCCGGTGTCTATCCCTGTCTCTGTCCCGGGCTGTATCCCAGTGTCTATCCCGGGCCGTATCCCGGTGTCTATCCCGGTGTCTGTCCTGGGCCGTATCCCAGTGTCTGTCCCGGGCCGTATCCCGGTGTGAGGCTCTATCCCGGTGTCTATCCCTGTGTCTGTCCCGGGCCGTATCCCGGTGTGAGGCTCTGTCCCGGGCCGTATCCCGGTGTGAGGCTCTGTCCCGGTGTCTATCCCGGGCCGTATCCCGGTGTCTATCCCTGTCTCTATCCCTGTCTCTATCCCGTTGTCCATCCCGGTGTCTATCCCGGTGTGAGGCTCTATCCCGGTGTCTATCCCGGTGTCTATCCCGGGCTGTATCCCAGTGTGAGGCTCTGTCCCGGGCCGTATCCCGGTGTCTATCCCGGTGTCTATCCCGGTGTCGCTCCCGCTGCGCTGCCCAGCGCTGCTCCCTCCCCACGCCGGCTGCGTGCCCGGAGCTCTGGAGCTGCAGCTCCATCTCCTGGAGAGAATCCCTC
This sequence comes from Parotia lawesii, assembly GCA_003713295.1. Classification (NCBI taxonomy): domain Eukaryota; kingdom Metazoa; phylum Chordata; class Aves; order Passeriformes; family Paradisaeidae; genus Parotia; species Parotia lawesii. The sequence goes on along the minus strand of RAHM01000020.1, from coordinate 5,955,543 downwards.
CCGTTCCATCCTCGGGTCCTCTGCATTTATTGTCGYTAAAATGGTAAATTATCCTTGCGGCGGGGGTTTCCCCGTGCGTTCCCGGTGTGGGGACTGTCCCTCCGGTGCAGTTTAACCACAGAAAGGAGATAAATGCTGCTGTCAGGAGAGGTCTTAATGAACGCACCATCTCCAGGCCTTCTAAAGCACTGGAGTTTTTCTCCCTAGGGTAAAATTTAACTCTGTCTAAGAGTGGTTTTATATTTAGTCRTAAACTACAATAGAATTATTCTAGTGTTGAACTTGTCCCTGTTTTTATTTTYCCTGATAATAAAAAGTGAATCCAGAGTTTTAGGGAAAATAAAATGCATCCAGAGTTTTAGGGAATCTGTATCTAGAAATAAAAGTACTCAGATCCCAACAAGATTTGCCATTAGGTTGAGTTTGAGGTGTATCCAGCAGCCTACCTTTAAATGGCTTTTCTTCCACTTGCACTGGGAGCAGCAGGTGTTCAGAACAGCTTCTGCGTGGGCTTCTGTGAARCTAGGCTTAAAAATATTAAGGAAGATCATCCCCAGTGTTATGGACTTCTCATTCTAAAAGCCAAATCACAGTGTCARTGTATCAGTGTGTGTTTGCTTTCTGTTACTCCACTCATAAATTAGAGCTCTGAGCAGGAGATGTTGCTTAGAAGTCTGATAGTGCTGCTTTACAAATAGAATATGTTTTCCTTTGAAGTCTAAATAATCATAATTATTTTTTAAGTGTTTTGTGCTTCAGAAGTTGTATTTTTTCAGGGAATTGTTTATTTGCTATATGGGTATAAATTTATAAGGAGACTACCCTATTGTTGTCACTGTCATAAGGAGTTTTTTGGGGAATGTCAGCAATCACTGGAAGGAATGGTTTATGTACAGACTAAAACCATGAAAGAAAGATATTTTCTATCCATAACTTGTATCAGAAATTGAGTAAGTTTCCGTGATAGCTTTCCAAGTCAAAACTGGCAGTAACCCTCAGCTGCTCTGTGCTCTGAGCATGTACAGTGTATTTTCTGTCTGGATACCACAGGAAAGCAAAGCTTTTGAAACAATGTTTGTAGAATATTAAAATTAAACCCACTGTGATGTCAAAGCAGCAGCTGGAAAATTGTCTGTAGCTGTAAATGCACAATGAGGTCAAGCCTGTGTGACTTTGTGTGGTGTGGGCCGGGGACCGAGAAGGTCATTTTGAGGAATTATGTCCTCGTGACACTTGACTGAGATGAAATGAATTTTGGCCAGTTCTGCCCAGCTTGGTTAACATAACTAATAGGTTGTATATTCAGAATACWATGGCAGAATTCACTCCTTCCTCCTCCGGCCACAGATGGATAAACACGAAGGAGCTGCAGTAGCTGTGTTTAACAAGTGTGGCTTGGCAAAACCCCTCCTGCTCTTGGTGCTCTTCCTCTGCATCAAAACTAATATGCTGCTGAATTATTTTTGTGTATAATCCCTCTACAAGGATGTGTCTGGCATCAGTGCTGCTGGAAATTGAAATTTTTATGATTARGACTTCTATTGTCTTTCCACTTGTGTTAAGTTCAAAGGTAATGTGCTTTAAAAATGATTCATASCATTCCCTTCTGTGATTCTGATTTTGGCTTACAACATAAACCAAAACTTGTAATAAATTCTGCAAGCAAAGGGGGAAAAAAAAACAAACAAGAAGAGAAAAAAGAGCAGAAACACTYGTATAGACAGATATATGTTAAGCCTCTATATGTGTAACTGGGATTGTTTGATCCTGTAATTCTTTGAACTGTGTCTTTTTGAGGACTGTAAGTAGAAAATGTAGGAAAGCAGATACCTGAGATCCATTTGGCAGATAAAAATAGCATTTAGAGAAGGCGTATTTTACCTGGAGTTGTAAGAAATCCTATTTTGCCATGAGGAAAGAAACTGTTAYAAGGTATTGCACAACTTTGATGTCAGTCTTCCATTTTCAGTGCCCCACTACTTCTCAGGGCTTTCTCTTCCCCCTAGAAAGCTTCAGCTTTTAGTGGGGAAAGAAAAGTTTTGAGAATGTTTAATTAAGTTTTGAAATCCTTTCTGTTTGCTTAACATAACAATCCTCAGACCTTGTTTGTGTTGTTCAGTATTAATAGATGAGGTATTTTTTTTTTTCAAGTACGGTTACAGTAAAATTTCAAGCACAAAAAACCCCACCAAAAACCAAAAAACCCCCAAACCTAAAAAAAAAAACCCTCTGAAAACTTTCCCAAATTGGAAACGTGTTGAGTTTTAGAGAAATTCGGATGAAGCCCTGTCACTGTTGGCTCTTTTGAAAGCTTGGATTGTGCAAAGGAGATTCCAAGAGCCATCAGCTGGCATTACAGACCCCGCAGTGTTCCCAGGCTTACAGCCGTGCATCATTGGTATTACTGACAGCAATAAATAATTAGTGATGTYGGGGTAATGCCGTAACCTGGTACCAGCAGCTCTTGGGCAGTAGGGCAGCGTTTGAGAGTTAAATTAGTTAGCTCAGTGAGAAAGAATTCCCTCAAATTAACGATTCCTTAAAACCAACGAGAACCGGGGAGGATTGGTATTTTCTGAGACTCCAAATTCCCGTAGTATGATGCATATGGGACGCCTGGATGATGCTGTTAGGGATGACTAACAAAACAAACAAAAAGCAAAATAACTCATTTAAGTAGTCTACTTAATGATTTATGCTTTACATTTATTGTGTGAAAAGCCAAGTTCTTATTAAATAGTTTGATTTATTTTTAGGTAAAAAGCATATTTCTAACTAACGTGCAGCATGAGGGAACATCAGAGACAAAAAGTGCTCTGTAGGACGACAGTTCTTACACAGAATACATTATACTTGTGTCCCACAAAGCTTTTTAGCTGCAGTCAAAACAGTTTATCAACAGGAAAAAGAATAAAAATAAGAACAACCAACAAAAACTCCTCCCCAAAATAAGTCCATTCATCATCTGGTGGCTTCATGGAAAGAAGTTTTCAACATTTACTGAAAGCACAGTAATCTCTGGGGTAACATTTTTATTTCCTTCAGAACTTTGCACAAGACTAGGAAATGCCCACTGCCCTGTGGTTTCAGAATGAAGCAGGGATTTCAAACACTTACAGCCTTGAATAATTGAAGACATACTGGTTTTATCAGATGTTTTGTGAGTTGGGATCTCTGCCAGTGGTTGTTCAGGAGAAAAGTCCAACCTCTCTGAAGCACTTCTGAAAAAATTTCCCAGGGGTTCCTGTTAAAACGTTAATATGGATTGTTGTTGGGATAGAGTTATCAAACATCTACGAGTTTCACAAATGTAAAGGTGCTGCCCYTCTTTCCTACAATAATATTTCTGACACAGAAAGTGTCAATTAAGTTTTAGGGTTAAATCCCCTCCTAATGTCTTGTATTGCTTCTACATCAATTACCAAAGTCCTGGGCACTTGTGATGGTATCTGACTTTCAAATATGGATTTTCTTCTTTCAGCCTTGTTCATAAGGCTTTAGYAGGCATTTAAAGAATGACTGCAGAATTATACAATTGTATATAATTTGCCTAAATAAAGCTGTAGCTACTGCAAACTTAATTTCTTTCAGCACTGACAGCATAAAAATGGTATAAAACTCAGCTCCTGTTTTGAATTCAGTTCTAAAAGGCTCATTTTTTTTTTTTATCCTGAGTGTCAAATTGAAATTTTAACTAGTGTACAGGTATTTTCCCCCAAAGACTGAAAATATGGAGCTAATGCTGTATGTTTGAGAAGCCAAGGACACTACAAATTGCACTTCTGAGCCCTCTCTTTTCACGTTAAGCACCACTTTACAAGAAAATTTACACAGGCCTCAGCTGGTTGCAATGCTGCTTAATTTGATGATGTCTTTAAATTTTTTTTTCCAATTAATTCTTCAGAGACTGATTTGATCTGCCTCAGTGCTGAAAATCTGTTCTTCTCCTGCTTTCCAACACAGATAGAAATAAAGCTGTCCAGTGACACAGAGTTATGATGTTGGTTATTAGTCTCCTTCCTCCTGAAGAACAAGAAAGGTTAAAGTAGTTTCAGAAGATCTCCAACTGACAATTTTTTGTCTGATTCTGTAATAAAAGTTAAATAATAATCTGTTTTGGCGGGAAATAGCGTTAACTTCCGTGTTGCAAGCACGTTCTTGCTGTTTGCGTTATAAAAACACATAAAAGCAGTGATCAGAGTTGGTGTAGTTACCGTAGATGTTTTTGTCCATGGCTGATTCCCTGGTGAGCACTGGACCCATCAAAACACAGCTTCTCCTCACAGAATTTTCAGAAATTGGGTACRTGGCAGGGGATAAGACACTGGAAAACTACAGATTTTTGGGGTTTTTTGTCATTTTGAAACTTAGCTGCTGTGTAGTCTTGAGATATCAGTGCAGGAGTGAAGCACGGGCTCCTCAGAGCATGACATCTCTGCATGAGCAACCCTATGAAACAAGATTTTGTGCTTTGCTGTGGGACATAGTGGCAATCAAAGACACAAAAATGAGACTTTCAACCATTCCTGAATAAATGCAGCCTGTCACAAAATAAAAGTTTGTATCAAATAATTAAGAATGAAAATTTTGAGGAAAGCAATGCCAAATGAAATATTCCATTTTGAGAGTACCAGAACATTGTTACTATGAAACACTTTCCTTTTGTCAAATTATTGGCTGTTTCAGGGATGGAAAAGCCATCCTTGTAGGATTTTATTGTCTTGGGACAAGGGGAGAAGAATGTGTAACTCAGCAGCAGTGATAGGCAGCCAGTGGTCCTTGCAGAGTCACGTGGTAGCAGCTACTGGCTTGAGAATGGTTTTAAATTAACAATATTGTGAAAAGTATTCATGTTACCAATTTCCAGCCCCTTCTGTTCGGACTTTGGGGTCCCTTAGACCTGATTAAATTGAAATAGGACTCATATTTTACAGCGTGTCAGGAAGTCCATCATATTTTTAGAAGAAGATATATTTTCTAAGAGGCATTCACTGACTCTGGATTATACAGATTTTTTTCTTAGCTGGCAATTTCAGATACTGTATAACAAGGAAGGGAGCAAGATGCCATCATTCCCAAGTCATAATATTGGAGAGGAGATGAAAAGGTGTTATACCAGCTTTAAACAGATTGAATTTTTGTGTGAGGGAAGCTGGGGCTTTCCTTGCTGAATAGTTTTGCTGCAGTAACTCACCCAGTTGCTCATTTTCAATTCTGGAGCCAGAGCATCAGCAAAGTGACAGCAGACAGTACTGGGAAAATGACTTTTCTTGTATGTTAAGAATTTTCTTTGTATTTTCTTGTATTTTAAGAGACAGACTTCGCTTTTACAGACCTATCTCCCTGGGTAATTCACTTCCAAGCCCAACTGTGTTTCTAGAAATAATAATGATGTGTATTGCAAAAGTGGAAAGTCTTGGTCTTCGGCTCACTGGTAATGAGCAAAGAAAACAATAATAGCACAATGGTCAATGTATTACATTCATACTCATAACAAGCATATTTTAAATAAGAGAAAGCCAATCAGAATTAAAAAATGGAAAACACAGTATAAAATCAGTTATAAAATCAGAATGAATGAACACTTAGTACCACGTTAGGCTTGTGATCCTGTATGTCTGAAGACATATTTAATTAAAGCCTCTCCTGTGTTTTATCGCATGATTAATGCTGATGTCATTGATGGCTACCAAGTTTATTATTTTCCTTTTATCACTTAGCAGTTGAGTTTTGTGTGAAATTTACTGCTCCACCTTTTACTGTATAAAATAGATCAAGGGAAGTTTCCATTAATCTTGTTCTTTTGGCTGCAGCTGGCTTTTTACAGAGTGAACAGCCATCAGTGGAGGCAGGACATCAGGAAGAACAGTGACAAGGAAAATTTAATTTGCTCAACAGATTGGTTGCAAAATGCGTTGGGAATGGTGAAGAGATCAGTTCTCTATTACAAGTTGAACATTGAAAAATTTGTCAAATTAGTAATTACAACGTGACTGGTAAYACACCTGTTTTTGATTCTGCTGCTTTATTTGCTGTTCCCGGTATCTCCACAGTTACTGTTTCAGAAATAGGAGGGRCTGGGCCTGGTTATTAGCAGATGCTTTCCTGTCTGGATGCCATCAAAACTGAAGAGTAGCTTTACCCATTCTTTGTATAAACAGAAGTCTTCTAATRATTTAGACCTAGAAAACCAAACCAGATATGACTGCCCAGTACATAACGACTTTTAAAGCCCCCTATTTAGTGCAGAGGAATTTTAAGTGTTAATTTTAATTACCAACTTTGACGCTTTCTACAGTGATAAATTTCTGCTTTCTCATTTCCCAACTTTCTTTAACAAACAACTTAAAAAGTGTTTCTAAGTTGATTTATTTACTTGCCTTGTTCAAAGAGTGTTGCTTTACGTTTGAAACCCAATATACAATTTCATGGTTTCTTGGTAAGCAATACCTACTTAAATAAGTTTGAACATAACTTATGTTTACGTATTCAAATAAGAAAATTTATATTTAGCTGATATTAATGCTGAGTCTCCAGCTTCTGGTACTTGAAGCAGTCTCAGCCCCAGACATAAGTAAAATTTGGGCAGAAATAATATGSATGAATATTTAATATATGTGCTATTATATTGCCAAAACTCAGAAAATGAAGGTTAATGGATTGAAGCACAATAATCTTATCTGTTATTTTCAATATGAAAATGCCTTCTGAGTTTGGTTTTCCTTTATCAATAAACCATATCACATCAGGTACAAATTAAAATTTAATTTTGCTGAAGGACCTCTCAGTGATTTTTTTTTTCTGGTTTGCTTTTTTTTTTCTACCTAAGCAGTACACTGGAAATATTCATGGGTTTTCCTAGTGGTTGGACTGGTGTATCTGTTGTTTCCACAGAAAAATCGTATAAATAATGTCAGGGTGCCATGTGGGGATGATTTTGTGAAGGAATCAGAGATCAGCCTGTAAATTGAATATATGTATTTAATCAGTATTTAAAGTCACTCTCTCAGTCTTGTCTGAGGTGTGACTGGGGATAACTTGGCATAGCTGGGTACACTTTGACAATATTCCAGTAGGTTCAGAGASCTGGAAGTGCTCTGGGGACACACAGTGAGGCAGAGTGCGCAGAAGGTGTCTTCCTTCCTGGTAAGAAGGAGGAAGGGGAATCTGCTGACCACATCCTGGTGATAGCATAGGGTTAAAATGTTCTGAATTATAGTAGCTAAAGTAGGCCCCGAGAGCAAGATGGATATTCTGTTCAGGCCAGCCTGAACCTGTGTACTTGCCTGGACGGTAAAAGGCAAGCCTGAACTCGAGTATTCACTTAGGGGGCAAGAGACTAAGATAGATGAGTTAATTGTGTAGCTGCACCTGGGAAAGGGGGCTGARAGTTATGCTTGAGTGAGACCAATATACACAATAATGAATAAATGATCGTTTGGGGGGGTTTCRAGRTTCATGCTTGGGTAAATGATTGATACATGATTGTACAACGAGAAGGGTATATAATGTGAGCACCTGAAATCCGTGTTGGGGATTGATTTGGGTTTGTACCCCTCTCCCCCGGCGCCTCAATAAAAGCACCTTGCATATAACCTGACCGTGGTTATACGCTGGTATACGTGGTTATACGTGTTTCTATGCTAACACTGGGTACCTCTGGAGGGTTTTGGTGCTGTAAGGATGGTTGGCTCCTCCTGTGACGGAAGCAACAGTAACRATTAATGATCAACACCTCTCTTTGCGCGTTCAGTTTTAAGCGGAGGTGCAATTTATCTTTGACATTACCAGGGGCTGATCAAGTGCCTCGACAGCAACTGAGGAGTGAGATGTAACACCTTGGAGGTGTTTAATTCCTCCAGCTTGATGTATTTTTCCTTGAGTGATGATACCTTTTGTTAAGATTCCACTTTCCTAAAGTACCACTTTTGTTCTGCTGCTCTGATGGAGATATTCAAGGCAATGTAGAGTTGCTCTGATTTGTTTGTGAATGCAGAAGTTACTGAATTTTTCTTGAAGCTGCGAAGAGGAGAAGGGAAAAAAACCCCACCCTCTCCAGACTTACAATGCACAGAGTAAATTCTGATGGTTTCATTGCCCTCTAAGTAAGAGTCCAAGGGAATGTTGGCCCATATATTATCCTGAGTCTGAATCCATGTGCAGATTGAACCAATTTCATGTAGACTTTTTTGAGGTAATCCAAAGAAAATATTTAATGTTAGCAGAATCTCTGAGGGGGAGAGACATCCTGAACTCAAATAAAGGATTTAGCAGAAGACTTTAATTCTGCTGTATGAATGTTTTATGCAGACTGTGTGCACAGCATGCTAGCTGCTCACTGGGGTTGAGCAGTCTATAAAAATCAAGGTTCCTTAACTCAGTGCGGGACCAGCAGGAGACCTAAAGAAGGAATAAGAAAGTGAAGCATGAAACCACTGGCAAAGCCTGCATTAATCAATTTTTCTTAGAAGCAAATCTGTTCCTGTCTCTAAAAGAGAAGAAAGCTGTTTAAAGACCTTCAAATAATGTGATCTCTGGAATGAATAGTGAATTCACAGGAGAAGAATGTATTTAATAAAAATCTTACACAAATCTAACATCAGGCAAGAATGGCTGTTTTCAGCTGACTGCCTGCCTTTGAGCTACAAAGACCACACCAGTGTTTGTACACTTCTCTGGCAGTTCCTGGTGCTGATTACAATCGCACTGGCCAGTTGCAGCACTCATTATGTCCACACCATAAATCTTTCCTGGCTGCTGCTCAGCCCCTTAATTTTACCAATTTATTATTTTTCTAGCTGATCTACATTGTCCTAATCTCACACTGCTGCTTCAAGTTGGTTTGCAGGAGGGAAGGAATTCCCGACCATCGATCTTTCTTTAGCAGCTAACTTTAACTCTCCATCAACCTGAGGCTTACACAAGTGGAAAATTACTTCCTTAAAGTAGTTGAATTGCATTTTTTGTTAGCATTATTAGGACCTTGCAGTTTGTGACTGATCTAATGAGTTACTTATCTAATGCTGATCTGTTTTAATAGTTTTGTAGTGGTTTTTCTGAGGATAGGCAATGTAGTCACAAGTGTTGTATAAAAAAATTCAGGTGGCTGTTAAAAGTGAAAAAGCTTCCTTAAAAATTGAGTTTAAGACACAATACACAATATTGTTGTAGAAAGCAAGGCACAAACTCTTGAAGTGGATATGTTTAGGTTTACACATGAACAGCCCTAATAAAATGTTTTATGAGATACAGTAATTTATTTTTGTTTATCATCTAGGCACTAGGAATAGGTTGCTTTGTAATGCTGGGCAGCCTGGCTGGGGCTCAATCTGATTAGGTTTGGGCAGAACCAAACTGGATGTGGAGCCACAGCTCCTGCTTCAGTGATGGGTCAGGCAATTCATGAACTCTAAAGAAAACTGAAGGTGTGGAGAGAGAGTGAAACCTTATTTAAGCTACCAGGATTCCTRTTATGGCTTATGTGGCCTAGGGATTGTGCTGCAGGTTGTGCTTTAGGCTGGGACTGTACCTACTAATGTTTTTACAGGCTTGATGAACAATCAGATGCAAGCACAGCAATCTCTGCAAAAGCTCTGCAGTGTACAACGTCTCAGAAAGATTTGTAAAGGTTTGTTTTGAACAGAAATCCAACAGACACAGAAGAATGTCTCTGAGTAGTTTAAGGTAGAGTTGTGGTTGTTGGAAAATCTTTATGAAACATCTGGGTGGATTCTGACCCCTCTCCTCCCATGCCTGCTCTTCAGCAGGACTTTGTGCAAATGTGATAATTTTAAAAAACCTTGTTTGAAGCCATCACAGCGCTGCAAAAAGCAGGGAGTGGTTATATTCACTTATGAACCTCTTTCCTTCTCTGAAATAGCCCAAAATGATGTACAGGCAGCGTTTTCTGAATGTTACATAAACAAACTTGCAAAAGGGATAGGTAAGCCGGTTATGGGGAGGGTGATMTTACAAGGATTGCTGTCTTTCCCCTGGGTCTGGGTTGGTATTAGTCCTGCTGGACTCCTGGAGATGCCTCTGGGTGCTGCTGTTATCCTAATTATGGGTAATCAGAGGGAAATGTACACTGGGAGCAGACTTCATTGGATTTCAGGTTTTGATTTTTGTTGTGTTGTACAGAAAGCCAGCTCTCTTTCCAAGACTGGGAGATGAAGAGGAATTGCTGTGGAAAGTTTGGTGCAGAGGAGCGGGTTGTGAGAGTCTGATGCTGTGAAAGAAGGGAAATTGTGGGAATGCTACAGAGTCAGAACTAGGGAGAGGAGAACAAGGRAAGCTGCGGGGACGAGGGACACGTTAAAAAAGAAAAATCCAAACTCACCCAAAAAAACCCCAAATCCAGCCTGCTAACTTGATATAGCTTAAGTACTCCCTAAATGATTTGGATGGTAGTTTTTTCATCTTTCATCCCATGGAACCAAGAAATGTCCAGTACCACTTTCACTACTGTCTGTGTGATTTCTCAATTTACCGTTTTCTATATTATGTTGAATACACTACAGAAACAAAATATATTTTATCAGTTAGAGACATTGCGAAATGAAATGTTACCAGAGTAAGGCAGAGGTAGATCTAAACCAGTCCTGTCTTGAATAGAGCTGAAATATGGCTAAATAAAAGCCAGGAATCTGCACTTRCACTGCTGAATTTGCTTTGAGTGTAACTGTCCTCCCTGAGAATATTCTGCTGCCTGGAATATAATCAGGTTTTTACTCTCTGGTTCCTTATGCTATATCTAGATTAAATATTTCACTTCAATAAAGACTGCATAGTTATAATGAACACTACTTGATTTCTGCTGAAAAGCTTGGGTTTTGTCATCATTATTAACTTAATGCCCATTAAGTTTGTAATTATGGCCGCAGTCCCCAAGTGCTTCATCCTCACTGAAGGCCTTTATTAAAACATTGCTTTTGCTTTGACAGCGTGCACAAATTGTGCTCACGATTGCACAGGCATGAGAGCCTAAAAATAATTTAGAAACCTTTAATCAGAGTATACTTAAAGCTGTATAAAATGTCCTGGTTTTTTTCTTAGCTGTGGCTAACTCACTGTACTGTGAAATGAGGACTAAAAAGGAAATTTCCAGGTTTAATACTGGAAAATGCATATTGAGAATAACCTTCATGGTACCATTATCAGGATGGGTTCAGCATTGTTGGTGGATGAAGGAAGCATACTCCTAAACTATGACTTTTCAAAAATCAATATCATTACAGCCAGGAATGTGTTTCTGAAAGCTGTTTTTAAAAAAAATTCTTAATAATGTTTTCCAGTACGAGCTATCAGATATTTACAGGTAAAAATTCACTTTTGGAGGTGTACTTCTCTTCGAGTCAATAAAATTTAACAGGGATTAGAGACTTTTGGGTGGCTTTAAAAGACAGGGCACTTAAAAGAGATTTTAGGTTCTTGTTTGCATGATAAAATTGATTTAAAATTCATGACTAGTGTTTGTATGTGATGGTGGATTGTAGGCTGCAAACCAGGAGTCACTTAACAGGGGCCATGTAAATATGAACTGATGAAGAGGTGCGAGATGATTCAGGGGGAGAACAAAGTGTTAATGAATCCRTTTCCTGTTCAGGCAGAGAAATGAGCTTCCCCCTAGCTTTAGGAAGTGGCCTTCCAGTCCTCGTTCTTCACTGTCCAGCCTGGACAAACACCCCAGTGCTCCTGATGTTTACACAGCTGATGTGGCAGACACCGGGCAGGGGACTGTGCAGCCAATTAACCTTTAGATGGAGCTGTTTCTCCTTGGATGATGTGAAGGTTGCAAATAGAGAATCTAAGAAGTTAAGCAAGAACGAGCTGATTTGTGCTGCAGCTCACCAAAAGGTTTTATTATTTTATAAATGCGTGTTTATCATTGTCAGAGAAAGCAAAGTGCATCCTGTTCATACCTGCTCAAATATCTCTTATAAGAAATAAATGTTGATAAGGAAAAGATGTGTAATAACATTTTGGAAACTACACAAGTATATCTGTACAGCTCAAATTTGGGATAGGTTTGTGACGTGAAAACAATGTGAGCGCTGCATGTAAGATAATGTTACACAGTTGGTGAGCTGAGCTTCTGAGCATTCAAATATTTCCCTTGGAGATGAGAAAAATTTGTCTTTTCTCTGTGAGTGGCAGTGTATTGGTGGGAGTGATCCTCAGAAGGGTAAAAGCTATTTGTTTGTTTCCTGTCATGATGAACACAGGCTTCTTTCACTAACGAGGCATTCCTGCTTTATCAGCATTAACTCCAGCATACCCAGAGCAATTCTGTTAGCTGGTTCTTGGGAAGTTGTCTAATTAAATTCTAATTAAATTCACTCTTTGTGTTAAGTGCCACTTCAGAAGGATGTGTTCYCTGACATGTGTGGTTCCAGGTCTCTGCCCTTGTGCAGGATAAACATGTTCAAGTGCTCTACACGTTCAGTGGTGCCCAACAGCTCATCAGCTGCTCCAGAGCATGTAGTTAATTTAGCCTGCAGGTTTTTTTGCTGCCAAGAAATGTGGGTTTGGCTATGGGCTCTATTAATTGTTGTGGCAGCACGAGCAGGCGGCTTCTGCCTTTCTTTGTACCCCTCTGAGACAGGGGCGTGCCCACGATCTGATGAGAGAGCAAAGCCCTCCCGCAGGGAAGAAGTGTCTRGAGTCAACCTGTTGGCAAAGGAGCAGAAGGTTTAGCCCAAGGACATGTCTCTTTTTTCTCACACAGCCTGAATTGCTAAGAGCAGAACTGGCCTGCTGGGTACGTCGGTCCGTAGAGGCCAATATTTGGTCTCCAGCAGTGGCATTTTGGACTTACACTGTTTAGGGTGTTTGTGTGAGCCAAGGCACTCTTGGTCAGCCTTTCTCCTCCTGCTTCTTCTGCACCCACATGTGATGGATTAGGGATGTTAGATACATCTCTACCTCGCCATTTTKCTGCGTGTTTTGGCAGTGCAGGGTTATGCAATTAAGAGTTCTCTATTCAGGTGGGTGTGTTGCTTCCATGATTTTGAAAATGTTAATTGTGCATCCCCTTCAGCCTTCTCTCCAGATGGAGATTGGCCTTTCCACCATCCCTTGTAGAAGTAACTGTGACCCTCTCAGATCCCTTTCCTTCCCCAGGTATCCCTCCACTGTATCCTCTTGATGTGGAAGCCAAATCTGTGCCCTGCTCTCACAGCATGGCGTAGCCCGGGACATTCGGTGTTCCATGATTTGCAGCTATGAATATGCAATGACCTTCCAGTGCAGGCTCTTGGGGCTTTGCTGGCTTGGTCTTTGCCCCAGCTCCTTCTGTCACGTTCTCAGCAGCTGTCTAGAGGGGAAATGACCCTGTGTGCCTTTGGGATGAGCATTTCTGGTACAGGCTCGAGGTTGGCCGTCACTGCCCAGCAGCCCGTGGTCCTCAGTGGCAGGTGGGGCCTCCTCCTTTCTCGACTTTCTGAAGACCTCCCACAACCTAATTCACACTCTCTCTCTGGCTTCTGGCAAGATCCCTGCAGGTTGTGATAAAGCTTTATTAGTTTCATTAGACTTTCATTACGGAATAATCAGAATCATGCTAACAAATCCTCTCATTATTGCTGTATAAATCTTGCATCACAGCTCCTTGTTTCTTATTAGCGAGCAGCTGAATGTTCTGCAAGTGCAGGAGGTAAATAAATCRTTGCTGGGCAAAGGCCTGTCAGGCTTCTATTTATTCCCAGGCGATCCTGAAACCCTTCCCCAAGGCTTTACTCATACTTGTCTTCYGTGAATTAAATAATTGAGTATGAAATAATTGAGCAGCTGTTTCACCTGTTGTCTGGCAGCATCCTTGAAGGCACCAGGAACTGACTGGGCCAGGATGTACTGGGAGCAGGGCTGTCCTCTAAACCCCAACCTGTGAGTAACAGGCAGAACTTCTCCCTTAAATTAGTCTTTGTATGTTCTATGRAGAGAATATCCAACATCTCTGAGACACCTTACACAGATTTTTCACATTCTCCACCTACGAAGTGTTGTAATTAAAGAAATTACAGGGTGACAGGATGACTTCTAACCTCCTAAAATAATTTGCCTTTTCATACAATAGCAATTTAAAACCACTTTAGAGCTGTGATCATTTGGAGAAAAAGCAGGGAATTGGGATGGGGCTTGTGACACAGAGGCAAGCTGGGCTCCTGGTAAAAGYACTCAATAACTCCCTTTGTGAGTTTTTTTGTTTTTATTTTTTAAATACGAATGTGATTCCAACAACAACATTTTTTACATACTGATCTGTGTGATGCATAAACAGCATATTGTGTTAATTACTGTGAAATTAATCACATTCTGTACTGTGCTTGTACAACCTTGTCCTCTAATCAGCATTCCTGCAGATTTCTTCTGATGTTGAATCATTTATAGCAGGCTTTTAAAAAATATTTATGATTCTAGAGATGCTTCTCTGCTAATTTATTACTCTGAATTGATTGTCAGATGTGAACATGGGTTTAACTCTATTTGAGCTCGTGCTCAAATTCCGATTGCCTGGAGCTGAACCATTGACCTGAACAGCACCAAGGTATCACAGAATTGTGGAATATCAGGATGAGAGGGGACCTCAAAGGTCATCCAGTCCRACCTCTCTTGGCAAAGATAAGGGGTGTGGGAGTTGGTGGGTGCATTTTAGTKTTTCTTAATTCAAGTTTCTGGACTTGTAGCTTGTAGCTGTTTTCWGCGTTCCATCTTGCTCATTGTGGTACGGAAATAATTTAATCTGCACATGTTGCTCTGTGTGCCTGACTTGGCCTTCCTGGTGTTCTGTTACATGAATAGAAAAAATACTGAACATTGTAAGGCTGCTACTTTATTAATGCTGTGAATTAATAGTTAATTATCTTTATTTCTAGTTATGGTTGTTTTCATTTATATTAATGTATTGTTTATCCTTTTCCACCCTAATTTTTTTTTAGTAACTAATTATTATTTTTTTAGTAGATAAGTATTTAGGAATTTGGGGGGTGGGGCAAACAAATCCATTGAGCTCTCTTACCCTGGAATTTGATTCTATTGCTTTCTGCTTTCTTGAATTAGGTGAAGGGATAAAGGGGAACTCTTTAATTTGCACCTGGAGGGCTCAGGGCAGGACTTCTGCAGTGTCCTCAGGGTCTGCGTGTTTGAGTCAGCAAATCTGACTGCTGTGGTCGGGGCATCAAAGAGCCCCCAGAGCTGAAATTCTAGAAAATAGGTTCATCCTCCTGACTCTTCTACCACCACAAAGTTACACTCCTGTCTCCAGGCTGCTCCTGCCTTTTTGCTGCGATGGCTTCAGTCTAAAAACACTGTTGCTCGCAGAAACACATTTGCAATTCCGTATAACCTTCTACTTATACCCAGTAAATTCAGGATTTATGGCTTAATTTTCTGCAGGGTGCAGGAAGAGAAGGTAAAATACTTTTGAGAAAAGAAATGAAGATAAAATAGGGAGGTTTCAGCCTGAAGAGTTCTCTCTTCAGGCCTGCAGTTTGRTTTCTTAGAAAGTAAAAGCACTTCCTAAAATGTGTAATTTGTCAGTGATTCTATCACTCCCTATTGCTCCTTCTGAAAACCTGTATAAAAAGAATCTAAAATAAGAAATTAAATGACTGAGTGTTAAAACTGGTCACTGGCCAGTTATACCAGCCAGCCATTTGATCTAGTGAATATATATGGTGGTTGGGAAACTGAAATAATTTTAATTGCTGGGAAGCAAAAAGTTGGTCTGTGAACTGAAAACAGCTTGTTGATGGGCCATAAAAATAAGGAATTGTGTCAACTTTTTTGAAAAAAATCCCAACCCTGTGGTAATTGCTCTCAAAGCCTGAGTTAATCTTGAGGTCAGTTCCTTACTTCTCTATTACTATAGTGAAATAAAGAGTTATTTGGTTGTTTTAAATTTGTTTTGTGGTCTGTGTTGTTTTGTGTTCATTGCTGTTGTGGKTTTTTTTGGCTGTTTTTAAAGCTTTAGAACCTGTAGCTATCTTGTAGATATTTATAATATTTATAATGACACTATTTTTTATCATTATATAAGAAAGTTTTGGTTTTCTGAAGTTTTGAAAGGTTTTTATTTTCTTATTTAATGAAGAAACAATTGCTGTGTAAYARCTTAAAASAATATTGGTAGAGAAAATRATCAAATTAAAATRTGGGCTGGAACATGTTATTTTAGCAGATGGACAAAAACTCAATATTGTAAATAGTCTTACTAAATATTCCTAGTGTTTTTGTACGAAGATGAGTGCTTGTCCTTTTTAAGCCACATTAGTGAAGGACTTAAAATACTCTTAGTAATCCTTTCTAGATATGTGGGGTTTTTTTCCTAGTACACACTTTGTGTTAACATGTTTAAACTATTAGGGATCTAATATTCCATGTTTGCTGTATTGAAATATCCTGAAACTATAATTATCTGATTCTAAGGCTGTGATATCTAATAGAAATAAATATTTATGTCACAAACACTGAAATAGAAATATTTTGAGATATCATTATGGAAGGGATTTATTCATTCTCCCCATTATCCTGTATATTCTAAGGCTCTTTCACAGCACCTGGTTTTGTTCGTGTTTGTAAATATCGTTGTTTCCTTTACCTTTCCCTGTATTTCTGCATATTTCTCTCTTTGATTATAACTTTTTTATCATTTCTCTGCTTGCTGCTTTAGAAGGTGAGAATGTCTTTAAGCCAGCATTGCCTTTTCTGACAGGGGCAGAACCAAGAGCCTCCTGCAGAAATGAGGGCTCCCAGTAACTCAGCCATTGGTGCCTTTCAGAGCAKTGCAGAGTGCTCTGAGAATGTTCTGACATTGGCTCGGGAGGATCTCAGGGGTTTGGGGCTCTGTGTGAGGGCTGGAATTGTCCTGCAGTGGTTCCTGAGGCAGCTGCTGGACACCTTCCCCCTGCTGTCCCCGCACCCTGACCCGGAGCCGCCAGGGTCCCTTGTCCTGCACGAGTCCCCCTTGCCAGCCCTGCCCTGACTGCTCCCAGGTGTCTGGGGAACCACTGCCAGCGTGTGAAACTGTGCCAGCCCCTCTGAACGGACAGGCTGACAGYGACAAAGGTTTTCAAATGAGTTTTTTGAAGCAGTCTGGCACAAAAATAAAATTTGCCAGCCCTGGTGTCAGTGGAGGTGCCAGAAATACGTAACCTGCCAGAACGTTGTTTGATTTACRGCAGGTACCTCAGCTTCCACTGACRGGCACAGGTACAGATTTACACCCACATATTCATAGATCATCTGCATAATCCCCTCCCCCCACATGGATATTCTGTGTYTGAAGTTTATTCTTGCCTATGCACCCCTTACCTGACATCAGCACAGCCCAGCAGMGCTGCTTTCTCTTTTGAGTGTGTACAGAGCTGTCCCAGCCAGCTCCCTGTGTCCCACAATAAAAAGCAATATTTTTCATCTTTGGATATGTTGCCTCAATTTCTGCTGAGTTTTCTGTGCAATCTTTCAGGGCTCCTTCACAGGAGGCCCAGGGCTTAGGGTGTTTTGCCAAGTGCTTTGGAAGTCTGTTCATTACATTTTAGTAACGATTTTCTTTTTAATACAATCAGGGAGACTGTCAGGAGAGGAAAATCTGGATTTAGAAGTGGAGAGGGATCTCTGCCTTCCTCCTCATTTGGTAGATTATTTGCTTTGTCACTGTGTGACAGTGTTCAGGTTCCTCAATAGCTACCAGGAACAGAAAGCTCTAAACCCGCAGAAATTGGAAGTTTGAGCTTAATTATTACATTTGTTACGTTTTAAGTACCTTTAAAGCAGTGCTGAAGATCGCTTGAGAGAGGCAACTGCATCAGCTCAGGCAGGGGTTTAGCTGATGACATTAATACACCTTTTACATTAAGTGCTAACATCAGTTAACCTTTTGGGAGACTTTATTCTTTCCTGGAAAAATTATGTTCTGGTGAGTGCCTGTGCTGCACACAGAGCAGCTATTCTTTTCCATTTCACCTTTTGGAGCTGCARTGATCCATCTGACTGTAAAAGTACACACTGGCACAAAGCTAAACAATTTTTGCAGGCTGTCAGTGGGAATAATTTGCTCCATTTTGTCATAAGAATAAATCTTCAATGAGTTTTGTGAACACCTAAGTATAGCACAGGAGATGCAGAATTTGGGGGCAGGTAATGATACATTGCTTTTCTCTGAAAAAGATTATTTCTGTGAGGGATGATGTACCTATTTCAGTGAATTTGTATAATCTTTTTTTCTAACCATTTGACATTCTTGAAGTTTCTGAGATTTCCTTGCTTTTATGAAGGGATACATGCATAGTGAGAGAAATCTAATTTTCCAGAGAAAATGAGATCATAATGGAAGTGCAGAGAGTTCCTTCTTGCACTTTTGTTTATTTTGGGGTCTGCGTTTCTTTGYCCAGCAGTATTTATTTTAAATTCCATTGAAAAGTTTTGAGAGAAGAAAAGATTAATTCTCTTTAAYGTTAATTGGGCACTGACTCAGTCTTTCAGAAAAAAAATGCTTTATTAAAGTTTTAATGGTTTTGAAATTCTTCTTTAAATTGAGAGTCAGGTAAGGAAGACCTTTTCCCACAATAAAAAGCAATATTTTTCATCTTTGGATATGTTACCTCAATTTCTGCTGCGTTTTCTGTGCAATCTTTCAGGGCTCCTCCATAGGAGACCCATGCAAAGGCTTAGGGTGTTTTGCCAAGTGCTTTGGAAGTCTGTTCATTACATTTTAGTGATGATTTTCTCTTTAATACAATCAGGGAGACTGTCAGGAGAGGAAAATCTGGATTTAGAAGTGGAGACGGATCTCTGCCTTCCTCCTCATTTGTTAGGTTATTTCCTTTTTAGTCTTTAGCGAGACTCCGTCTTTTTTTCACTCCAATTTTTTTCTGTATTTTTTTCATTCCTTCTGGGGTCCAACATCAGACACGTTAAGAACCCTCCTCTGAACGTGTGCCAAAGGCACTGAATTACTCTGCTGCTCCCAACAGAAGRTGATATGGCAGCTTTGGAGAATCAGCTGGGGCAGAGTCGGTTGCTGCAGTTTTTTCCTGTGGGATGCCAGGATGATGGAGTGTTCCGTGGGGCCACCTGGGGCTCTGAGCAGTTTGTAGGCTGATAATTACAGAGCAGAATCCTGAATGGACAAAGACGTGTCATTTTACAAAGTCGAATTAAAGCAGCTGCAACTGGGGCGGTTTCCTTGCACCCTCTGTGTTTTGAACCTAAAAAAGAGTCAGATTTGCCTATAAATTTTCACATACTGCTGAAGTATACGTGAAAAGCACTAATGATTTTTTTTTTGTTGTTGTTGTTGTTTTTTAACTGGTAAAGCAGACTAAAAGTGTTTGAAGACACAAATGGATCTGGGTTTGACCAAACCTTTCCATGTAATGCATCAGAAATTGCTTATTTTACTGTTTCTCTCTGAACCTTTTCTAGTCCCATCTTTGTTTAGTTCTGATTCCTGTGACAGACCACCAGTAACAYGTTCTCAGGTAGAGACAGAAAGCATTTGAAGGGCCAAAGCTTACAAAAATAAAGCAGGCCCAAGGAAAGGAAACTGTTAAAAGATCAAGCTTAAAATGAAATATATACTTAAGCTCATTTGGAAAGAGATATTTTACCCAGCCATGTGGCAGGATTTGTATCATGAAATAACCTTTAGTTGCTATTTCTTACTTCAATTACATAGGAGAGTGTAGAGGTTTCACACAGCTGAGTTTCTTAGCCTAAGACTTCTTTCACCTCCCAGATATCCTTCTTTTCATGCTGGAATGTCTGGGACAGGTTCCTGGGTGCAATATTTCCTTTAGCAAAATACTTCACGTGCAAAATAGAAAATGAATAATGGCTGCAATATTTGTTCAGTTTTTCACTCTCATGGCCCAAATTCTGCATGGCCTGTTTTGCCCTTTTGATCAAAACTGAAGTGTCTTCTATTTGTTTAGTTCAGGGCAGAAAACACATGATCCTTTTGAGTGTCAGTTGCTAGTTCTGCTGTTTGTTTCTGGCTCTTTCTAGATTTTGCCCGTAAGATAATAAGCTTTTAAAATATAGAAATACTTGTAATAACTTCTGCACACTTATTATGCAAACAGATGTGAAGATTTAAGGTTGCTTGAGACTTTGGATGATGCCCATTCAGAAAAAATGAAATGTCTGCTTGGTGGAATTCATCCTGGCTTTATGGCATGGAAAAGGATGAGCCATATTCCCATTTAATCAAACATTTCAGAACAAAGTATTTGTAGTATATATATATATATATTTAGAAAGTAGATACCATTACACTTTATTATTGTTTTAATTTCCATTTACTTTGTCTTCTGCTTAATATCAATTGAGTCTTGAGACTCTTTTACCCTGCTTCTGTCATCTGTGTTTTATGACAGAAATGGAACGTAGCTCTTTTAATCAAAGTGGACCAGGTTATTGTGATGGGGACCCGTTAATAAAGTTGCAATTTTAGGGATGATCAAGTAGCATAATAGAAATATTCATGTATCCATGAAGCCTAAAGTAATTATTTCAGCCTTTAATGTAAAGTTACTAAATCTCCATGAGTAGTCAGGTTATGCATACAGCCAATACTGATGGATTTTTTGGTTGCTTGCTTTATGACACTGGGTGGGGCTAAGCTCGTGTTCTCTAGGAAGATATTTCAAATGTTTCCAAAAGACAGTCAGAGAGCTTAATCAGATACTGAGAGTGAAGGTGAAATGAGTCAACTCCTCTGGAAACAATGTCAGTCCAATTTATTTTCATTAAAAAACACTACAGAGATTTATAATCCCAAAGTATCTGTAATTTATAATGCTTGCATTTGAAACTTTAATTATATCCTTGTTGAACCAAACACTGTGTTATTAATTATCAGACAGCAAAGGCTAATGCTTCATTACTAAAATTAGCTCTAAGTTTGCACTGTGTCTTTCCATCTCGGTTCTGTGGTGCAGACATGAGGGAGTAGATGTACAGGATACACAAATGCAGGCTGAACTCATTTTTGAAGCTGGTAAATAACATCCCTTCATCTACACGTGCATCATGAGCGGCAGCTGAGTCACCTCCCTGCAGTCCCGTGTAAGTCTGAACTCCAGAGGTGAGCCAAGTTTGACTTTACAAATATTTTAGGGACTTGAAAGRCTCCACACCAATTTTCACATTGGCCTAGGCAAGTGTAACCCATTGCGTTTACCCCAAGTTTCTGTGAAGGTTGGCACTGACAGTCTTCAGTGTGTCTTTTTTCACACCTTTAATCACTAATTTCTTCTTTTAGAAAATAGCTTGTTGAAATAGTTGTAGATAGATTTGAGACTTTAATTTCTGCACTGTAACTCTGTGGCTCTGTTTCGCCATAGCCCTGTGTGCTGTGTGACTTCTGAACAGCAAAACCTGCCCCAGCCTTTTCTCTTTGGTTTGGAAACTTCAAGGAAATGTCTCTCTGACATGAATTTTATTTCATAATTACACCACGAGAATTGGCACTTAAAACAAATATTGCTGCATGGCCATAAATGAGTTTATACATAAATATTCCTGAATGCCATAAGGAAGTCTTAGGCTCTTATCAGTAATAAAATTGAAAAAATGCTCCATTTGTAAACCATCTTGCTGATAATCAGTTTGGATCTTTATTAATTCAAATATGCATAATTTTTATATAGATCTATAGCCATGATGATATCATTTGAGTGTTTAATACTGCAGACAGAACATGCACTCCAGTCTGGAAAGTATGTTTTTATTAAACTTACGAATGAACCAGCAGCAGATATTTTAATTATTATTATCCTGCTGGCAGAATTGATGGTCTGGGTTCTCACAAGAAGGAAACCTCTGGCTTATGTGGCGTTTCTGGAAGGTAGAACCATGTCTTCCTAAACCTGAAATTCCTYTTCAGAGGTTTACCAAGATTGGTAACCAAGTTTTTCCATATACACACAGGCACACACACACAAATGTACATATCTATAAAATAAACAAAACTTATTTGTATGATAACCACACTGACTTATAGAAAAATAATGTAATGCGTGCATGTCTGTTGGGTAGTGTCACACTTGTCAATTTGCTTTCCTTGAAAGAACCTGGGGAAGCCACCACTTTTAGTAGAACTTTTTTGCAGCATGGAACTT
The DNA here is from genome assembly GCA_003713295.1 of Parotia lawesii. Classification (NCBI taxonomy): domain Eukaryota; kingdom Metazoa; phylum Chordata; class Aves; order Passeriformes; family Paradisaeidae; genus Parotia; species Parotia lawesii. The sequence goes on along the minus strand of RAHM01000020.1, from coordinate 5,933,422 downwards.
GGACCAAACCCTTTAATGTTTAAACTGTGCACTCTCGGATCCCCTGGAAGCGCAGATTTGATCCAGGCTGTCCATGGATGCAGGGTGTGATTGCTGTTCAGTTAGCTCGAACAGATGATTGGGATCCACCATGGATTATCCCTTCTGTGCTGGGAGCAGCAGGATAGATAAATGGGCACAGAACTGGAGTGAAGCAGACAGGCAAGGATATAAAAGCTGCTGTAACAAAGCGCCTTTACAATTTTGGAACAAATCTGAAATGCTGTTAGGCTGCTGCTTGCAGTCATTTAGTTGCCATACCTTAATCTGTCCCTAAATCTTTATTTACTGTGTCACTACAGCATGGCATGGGTTGTTTTCAGGCGTATTCAGCGTGGCCTGTGCCTGAGATGGATGCTCTACAGAAACACAGGCATTTTGTCATGAGGTAAAGTCACATATTTGCAGCAAAGGCCGATGTGGTATGAAATGTGTGTCTCTTTTCAACTCTCTTGATTCTTTATCTCTGTGATATCCATTTCTGTTTGTTCCACTTCCTCTGAGTTTCACCTCATTGCCCTTGAGCTTCTCTCGTCCTTCATTGTGATTTTTTCCTTGTTAGAGTTCTGAGGGATTGTCTTGCTGTTGTGCCTGTGTTTTGCTCTTTTTTCATGACCTCTGCTGAAGTTAATGTTTCCCTTTGCTACTCACCAGAGAGGCTGGTGCCCCCATCTCACTGTCTGTCCTCTGACTCCATTCTTTCCCTGCTGCTGAGCATAAAAAAAATTGGAGTGGAAAGGTAGATCAGCAAGTAAACTGATCAATGACAATTTGATAACCTTCYTCCCAACCTGGAACTCCCAAACCACGGTTTTAACTCCAGCGTGTCAGCCAAAAAAAAAAAAGAAATCTATAGGAAGATTTAGAAAAGGATGTAGTAAAAAGAGCAAAGAAAGTCACCACCACAGGGAGCTTCCACCATTGTATCTATTTCAACAGAACATTAGGTCTTGGAAGGCGCACTTCTAAAGCTGTCCTTGGAAAATAACTTCCTTTTATTCTCTGGAGAGCTTTATGCCCTCAGAACAGGTACCAGCACTGCCTAACACTCCATGCAACGGCCCCATCCCAGGGAGAGGCGTCACGCTTGGCTGAGCCCCTCAGGTACAGGCAGCAATTCCTGTCTGCTGGACTGATCTCGCTGAGTGGCTGGGAAATGAAATGGAAATTTATGCACCTGCTGTAGGACCTTAGGGTTACKTAACCAGAATTTCACTCTGGTCAAGGAGTGGGTTTTGTCATGGCAGTGAATTGGCATTTATAGGCCCTAAAACAATGCACAGGGCAAGCGCAGTGGTTGGATAAGGTATTTTGTCAGGGAGCAGGAGCAGTCCTGGGAGCAGTGGTGGTGTGTTTTCAGAGCGGGGCTTTGGGAACTCTCCTGCCCTGCCGGTTCCAAGTGGAACCATGATGCTGCTGTATAAAATAGTGTAAAAAAAAAATCAACCAACCAAGAGAAAACCCAAACAACAAAACCCAAATGGGGTATTAACCTGTGAGATTGAAAATCCRCACTATCTCCAACTATTTCTTTCTCCCTCAGGACTTGCTTTAGGAACTGAACAGGTTGGGTTATACACGTGGCTTCAGTTTTGTTTTGGTTTTTTTAATTGGTTTTATGGGAAAAAAGCACATTGCTGTCAGTCCAGGAAGCCCATCGAGCTCATTAATAGCTCTCACATCCCTTTATAACATGGATAAAGCCAACCATTGATAGAAGACTATTGGATAACTRTAATTGTCATCTATTCTCGGCTGTCTTAAAGGAAGAGTAAGAAGGGAAAAAAGATTCCTGCCCGTTCTCAGTGTGAATTTGTGTTTTTGCTGGTCTCCTGCCGTGCATATAGATAGCTAATATTGCTGAGGCTTCCTTGCCTTCTAGAGACATAAAAGATAACTGGCACCTATCTGAGAAATGTACAAATGGGTTTGTGTTTATAGAATATTTGTGAATACAAAAAGAGTAGTTTATACCAGTACAGATGATATTCTCCTTTTTGACAAGTTTTAGTCAAGCAGCATCACACAGGTGAGTCATTTCATGCCTTCCAAGCAGTGATGAGATGTTACACAAGGAAAGAAAGAAGGATTTTCACAGRAAAATAAGAATAAAAAGGCAAAAAGACCCAAACTAATAGTGAAACCATTATACAAACATAGAGTATTTATTCAATTGTAGCGATTAGGATAGTGCAGGACATCCACACTCAATACTGACCACAAGAAATTAATTTAGAATGGATATTTCAATCCACAACTCTTCTATAAAAGTCCTAACAAGTGTGCTGTAAGCATGGCCTTTCCCAGCATGTTTCCTTTTTATGAGGTGAAAAAAGAACTGCTTMTTTCAGGGTTTTCTTTCTGAAGTGGTGGCAGTTGCTGTGGGAGGTGGTTACTTGAGAAGAAAACAAAAGAAATCTGCAAATTTGTTTCTGTCATCAGGCTGGAATAGCCCTTGGCTTTTTTCAGAATGTTTTAGGATAATTCCTTTGCCAATTTTTGTTGTTGGTGTTTTGGTTTTTTTTCCGGACGCTGTTTTTTTTCTATATGACACATAAATAATGTTTAGAAATAGCAAGAGGAAAGTAGGAATAGGTGAATTGGAGAAGGACACATTTTTATATGTTTTTGTGTGGCTACTGCTTTATTTGAGTAGTAAAGCCTAGGGTCAGGCTTTTGAAGTRCCTACTACTTTTGAATGTCCATTTAAATATTAAGTACCTAATTCTTAAGACGAGTTCTGCACATAGCAAAGCGTGACTCTTTAAATGTGTTTCAAACTGGAAATCTGCAACCAGCAATAATTTCTGAACATTGATTAATCTGCTGTGCTGTGGGAATACATGCTGTCCTCCTTTAATGTGGGTCTGCTCCTGCTGGCACGAGAGAACACACATTGCAAAGAAACAAATCCAAATGTTGAAAATTAAAGTCATTTTCCCATTCTTTCTCCCACTTTCTTATTAATTCCTTTCCTTGCTTTGTCATGGTAAAAAATGGAGGAAGATGGGAACCCCCAAAGGGATGAAACAATGATCTCGATGGGAAGTTCGTGAGTTTGGGGCCACTGCTGTTATATAAATGCCTGCTGTGGGCCCGTATAAATCTCCGTGCCAGCAGAAACTAAAGCACTGCAGTAGGTTTTCCTCGGTGCTTCTGCAATTTACAGATGTGGAGGAACCACAGTAGAAAGAAGAAATGATGAAATAATGTGATTTTTAAGCAAATGTTTATTCATGAAGCTCCCATCTTTCTGCTGGCCCTGCCTGGGCTCTCAGCAGGCTGTGGAACGCACACCCCAGGCTGGAGCAGCGGTGCTGAGGCATCTGCCACGCAGGCACACAGAAAACGAAATCACAGCTCAGCTGGAGAGGAAAGAAAAAAAGACTTAATGATTCTTTCACCAGTTTTAATATGGCAGGGAATAAACTTGCTGACTGATGGCAGTATGTTACGTCTGATTGATGCTCCCGGAGGTTTTTCTTGCTTATGAAGGGATTTAGGAAAAATGTTTTCCAGAAAAGAAGTGAGCTGGTTTCGTGTTCTGTCCTGAAGGAATTCTTTGGGATGGAAGAAATTCAGTTCTCACTGCACTGCGTGTAAGTTCCAACGCCAGTGCTCTTTGGAAATATTCTGTTTTTGTCTCTCTTTCACTACTGACATGTTGCCTGCACAACTGTTTTTAAAATTAATTTGGGTATTCTGAACTATTGATTGTTGTGACTCGAGAAAACTGTTCTTCTTGGGAAAAATGGAGGTGATTAAGGGCATTATAGAAGGTAAAAGGCAAATCCAATATTTTGTCAGTGGGTGTTTGCTAGTGGGTGTTTTGTTGTTTCTTCTACCTAAACATGAGGTGTTTATATTTTTTTGAACTAGACTATGTTATTTATAAATAGAAAGAAAGGTAGATTATTTGTGATACCTTAATGAGATAAACCTTGAATTGGCTTCTGCAGAGCTCTGCAGATTTTCTGTGAGACAGAAATTTAATAAACCATCAGTTTATTTGCGGTCACAAATATCACAAATTTGCAAGTTCACTCRACAAAAGAAAAAAAAGGATTTTAAGAATAATTTTTGACACTGGTCCTCAAAAACAGGGTTTTAAATATCTTTTACAATGTGTTGTGTAATTTCAATAGCCATATTTATTTCATTTAGAAACACACCYTTTCACATATGATGTGTAGTGGACACCTTTCCTGATGGACAAACATTTTAGGGAAGTGAGAATGGATTTACATGGGAGCACTTTGGGATGTAATAACGCTGTACAGGCAGGGTTTATGCTTTGCAGCCAAGCCAGCATTCATGCTATTTGTCCTTTTTTGTGAGATGAAGTCTTCGATATTTTGGTCTACAGCATTCTATCTTCCGAATAGGATGATCATCATCTTATTTTCTGTAAGAAATTGCAGGTAAACATCTTTTTCCCAGTAACAACGCAATAATTTAGTTGTATCCTGCAGAAAATGTGGGTGTTCAGACGGCTGAAACGAGCTGACTCCAGCAGGCAGAGCGACCTGAGCGCCAGCCTCTGCTCAGCAGGGTTTGGGTGCAGGGAGTGGCTGTGCCGGGCCCCCGGGTGCACCCCCAGCATCCTGGTGTTCCCTTGCTGTGTTTAACCTCTGAAAGCAGCTGAACACGTTGCAGCCAGCCCTGGGCACCTTGTCCTGCCCTTGGACAGCTGTTCTCTTTAAATGGTACCTTTTTGGGTTCTTCCTGCCCAGCAGTTGCCCCCCATGGTGGTRAATGCTTCATCCTTTCTTTGGTGAAATCTCTTTGGTTTCATCCGTGCTCCTGGTGTGTTCCCAGTCCTGTGACAGCTGGGAGTGACCACATTGCCTTGCACACGTTTTAGGTGGAGTGACAAACACTTTAACAGGTGTGGCAGCGTGGCTGCTCAGGCAGCACMGCCACCTCCTCAGCAGGAAAAAACAGCAATTTCGGCTGGTGGCAAAGGCAAACTTTAGCTATAAAGCATCATAATGTTGGAAGGAACTCCAAAGCCCTTGTGTGATGTTTAGTTGCTTGAAACTTTTGGGTTGCTTTCCTACAGTTTTGCCCATTAAAAGCAGTTAATTAGCTTTTCCATGCTGTTTATGAATTCTGAACGGTTTAAAATATTCWAATGGTGTCCCTTTAAAAAACAACAAAGACAGGAACAAGGGAACCCGACCTAAAACRCCACCCCAACTTTTATCTGTACCTCAGACTACACAAGCTCTAAATAACAACAAAATTAGGTCTCCTATAATTCTGGATTTGAGCAGAGATGTTAACGATTKCATTATGAGCAAGTTCATTATGGGAATACTCAGTCTTCTGTAACAGTATAAATTTAGGATGTAATGTCAGTGGAACAGAAAATTATCTCAGGTTAATAAGTGCCCCTGCTTCTTAAATATCAGGGCAAAGATGAAGATTTTRTGCATAAAAGTCGAGGACATTTCAAATGCATTGAGTGAGAAATAGTGGCCATTTCTGCAAATTACTCTCACCATTTGCCTAACCACTGTGCTACAAATACCTGAGCTCATTTAAATCCCTATCATAATACAATAAGAGGCTAAAATACTTTGTCCCTCTCATTTTATAATTAAAGGTTAAATGTGAGATAGAATATCAGAGACCTATTTCAAAAAGGCCTAAGTGTTCTTGAGTTCTCCACTTGAATAGTAAACACTCACTGGGACCAGTCTCATGGTTTTGCTTGCAAAAAGCCACAGCAACAAACTGAGGTGCAGTGTGACTATCCTGCTGTGGAGAGGCTTTGTGTTTTGCACCAAGTCTCAGAAATATGGATCTCTTGTTTAATTTGTATTAAAAACTGTGGTACTGCTTAGGCACTTTGATTACTTTCTGCATTTTGTTAATGAGTACTTTGCTCACCTACAAAAGTAACGTGACCTTCCCTGACCTCTGAGGCTCCAGCGTGGGACTGTCAGAGGTGCCCAGATGCTCCTGTGTTACAGAGCCAAGAGGACTGTGGATAGCTCTGAGCAGGGCACTGGCTGAGCCACTTGGCTCATTCCATAACTCAAGTTATTTTTATGACTTTCAAGAAAAACACACTGTGAAACCACCAGGTGATTTGCAAATAACTTACAGTAAGAATGATTTTTTTTTTTCTATTTTTCCTGCAGCATGTCTCTCTCTTTTGTCCTCTGAGTCTTGGATATAGAATCACAGAATGGTTTGGGTTGGAAGGGACCTTCAAGATCATCCTGTTCAACCCCTTCCACTATCCCAGGCTGCTCCAAGCCCTGTCCAGCCTGGCCTTGGACACTTCCAGGGATCCAAGGGCAGCCTCAGCTGCTCTGGGMACCCTGTGCCAGGGCCTCCCCACCCTCCCAGGGAAGGATTTCTTCCCAATATCTAATCTAAACCTACTCTCCTTTACTTTGAAGCCATTCCCYCTTGTCCTGTCACTCTATGCTCTTACAAAAAGTCCCTCTCCATGCTCCTTGCAGGCTCCCTTCATGTGACAGCACTTTCTCCATACCAGCGGTACTGTGTGTGATGCACTTTCCACAAACACATGTTAGATGAAGAAAAATTGGAGAAAAAACTCTTTTGTGTACTGAGCAGTTACCTGCTTCCCACTCTCTGCCCTTTTATTTCCTGGACCAAGGAATAGTTTTTTTTTTTCTTTAGGCTTCTCATCTGGAAATTTATTTGCTTTTTGAACCTTTGCAGGCTTAAAATATTCACAACATACTGGCAGCAGTGGTGTGAACAACAAAAAAAAAAAGGTCTTTTTTATCTCTGTTAACCTTCTGCATCCTGTTATCTGCTGTAACAGTCAGATTCTACACTTGCACTTGCTAATTCTTTGTATTTATTTTAGAATTCCGAGGAGCTAATGGGAATTTTAGCACACCAAGCTCGTAGCTGTGGGTTTTGTACCCTGAGACTTCTCCCTGTGGCAGTGCTGCACGTTTAAAGCTGCTCAGTGATGCTCACCATGGTAAAGAGGTGGATCTTGGAGAAGCTGGGTAGTCACACCAAACTCTAACATAATTAAGCAGATCATGTATCATATTTGGAACTGACTTCAAAGGGCAAACTGAATGACAATGTTTTGTTTTTGACCTTTTAATCTTGTCTACAGCAAATTAAATTTTGCCTTCTGAAAAGGAATTTATGAAGGTGGTGAAGTGTCTTACGGCAAGAAAATCCATTAGGAAGTCTTGAGTGGGGCTTGATGAACTTCTCTTTGTAAGCTCCACAGGCATTTGGCATTGTTTCTAGTGAAGTTATTTGTGTTTGAGGGGAGGGTGATGAACACAAGGCACTTCATTTCATCTCCTTGTGAAGAAATACTGAATTCTGTGATTTCAGTCGACTCAGAGGTAAAACTTGTGCACGCAAACTTTACCAGAAAAACCATAAGGCATCTTCACTTCATGTCGCAATCTCAAGTAGTTGAAAAACAGTATTTTGCAAAGCAAGTTATGCAGTCTCAGATATTTGATTTTATTTAAAACAAGGCTGTCATCTCTAATATGGGAGCCTCATCCCTGGGAGTGTCCCAGGCCAGGCTGGATGGGACTTTGAGCAGCCTGGTGCAGTGGAAGGTTCCCTGCCCATGGCAGGGGGTGGGATGAGATGATTTTTATGGTSCCTTCCAACCTAAACCATGTTATGATGCTCTGATTTTCTGGCATTGTGTAGGAACGTTGGTGCTAATGGAAATCTCTCCTCTTTCAGTTCATTGCTATTATCACAGACAATGATAATTGTATGATAAAATCTGTCATGCAGTCCTTTCAGTAAATTTTTAAATCCTATCACTAAGTCATCACTGTCATAAGGAAACTCTTCTAAAACTTCATTACTTGGTTGAAAATACCTTTTAAATTTTCACCTTGGATCAGTTCAAGTTCTGTCAAAATCACTGAAACTTATTGCAGGCATTGTTGTAACKCTCCTTTCAAAAATACAGACTAAACAATAAACAAGAGCAGAAGGTGCCTTGGCAAGGACAGAAGCATCAGTTTAGATACAGGAGGACGAAAAAAAAGAGTAAAWAATATGGATTAGTAGGATTAAAAGATTAAAGTAAGAAAGAAATGGGCAATGTTCCTTGCAAAGCTGCCACCTTGAGAGAGCCTCTGTTTCATTTCCAGTCCCAGCTGCTCTGGAAATGGTTCAGAAAAGGATGAGAGATTCTCTGCAGCCTTCAAATTGTAGGCAAGGAGCATAACTTAGTGCTTTATCCTAGAATATTGTTTTTATTATCAAAGGAAATACTGTAATTGAAGGCAGTTTGGATTGCTCACTGGATAAGCAAACATGAAATAGTTGTGGTACAAACTCAGATGTGAAGCGCCCATGGGCTGATTGCAGCTTTGCATTTGCTGCAGAATTATGTACCCAGAAGAGAATTTGAAGTGAAAGACGGCTTCCAAAACGAGGGGATCGGGGAGCTCGTTGCATTACAAAATTACAGGCTGAATAGTAAACTTATCTTTAAAAATCACACATTTAAGTGAGACAGTGTCATCTAAAATGTAGCTACTACCACTAGTACTGTTTTTCACACAGTCACATCACACAAATCTAACTCGGACGAAGAGAGACTAAAGAAATAGAACCTTAAGAAATAAAAGGAGAGTGCTAAGCTATTTCAAGCAAGAATTTAAATTCTGAGTCACTCAGAGCCTGGTTTAGCTAAAGAGAAATTAAACATTTCATTGACCTCACTGCAATTCAGATTTTCACCATTTGTAAACCTAGAGATAAAAATTTAAAAATGAACTGAAACATCAGCAGAAGTTTCATGAGTATTGTTTCTTTAACCTCTCTTTTAATAACGTCAGAAGCGAAGCAGAAAATGGCAGCTGTGTTGATCTCTTTTCTTAGTAGAACAGAGTTTGCACCTTTCTTTTAAAGAGCTATATTTCCTGGGAAATACAGCATAGTATGAATCAAATGAGGATTGTAAATGACCCTTCTTGAAGTTTGCATAATTAGGATAAACCCAACTTTATCTGCATAATCCAAGTGGGCTTTGTCTTAAAGGATATAGAAGCTGAGTTTTTGAAAACAACAGAGGAAGCATAGCTATTTGGGACATTTTTTATCACCTTTTAAAGTCATTAGTAGATAAATGGCCTGGGAGTTACACCTGGGAGTGACGGGTGTGAGCACAGGCTGGGCAGCTGCCCTGGCAAGGCTGCACTAAAAATGGCTTTTTAGTCTTTAGTTTAGTAGCTACACTAAAAATGCAGTGTCAAAAGGGTGTTTCAGAGCAGAGTCTTTCAGTGTGAGTGAAGAGGGGAGCTGCAGCATTTCTGCTCACTGATTATATCCTTTCCCTGCATTTTGCAAAATATTAGCATGAGTAAATTTTACTGAAGTGGCTCTGAATGTGTGTTAGAGCTGAATACACTTGTTCTTGCCTCAGAACAAGCATTAGTATTCAGTGTGTGCATTTCAGCTTTCAAGTGGCCTGTCAGCTTTGAAATACACGACTCAATACAGTGTTCAAAGGAACAAAACACCCACAACCTTATTGTACAGGCTTGTTAGTGGCTGGGAATTAAAATAACATCGATAATTAGCCTTTTACAATTGAGCATGGTATGTGCTGCACCAGTGTGAGAAATCGCTGTGAAATACCCCGAAGATTATTCTGAACTGAGTATTAAGTTTGGCATTTCTCTGCAGGTGGAGGCTCAGGACTTAATTTTCTTAGGAAAGTCTGTCTGCACCCCATAACTTGAACCCTCTTTGAATGGGACACTTGTTATTAAGGACATAACAGGATTCTGGACACCAGAATAGGAAGAAATCCTGAAATAACCACGCAACTGATAAAAAATTCTTTAATAATAACAACACTGTGCCACAAAAATAGTAAGTGCAGAGCAAAAGTCTCATCTGGCCTTGAGACAAGGACTGGTTTCTTTTATCTTAACAAAACTATCCCAATATTGCATTTGTGGCATTGGATTTTTGCTAATTAATATTGGCTTTGCTGCTGATTGTTATTTCTTGAGAGAGAAGAGGAAGGCAATGGCTTGCTGCTCTGTGTGCTGGGTGCTTCTTTATGCTCCTTCACTGCTTCGAAAACCAGCAGAGCTGATTGTTCTGTGAGCTGGTCTCTTAAAGCAGCAGAGAACCACTGAATCACAGAACGTGTTCAAGCATTTCTTGTATTGCTCTTTAATGCCAAAGGCAACTGTACAATTGGTTATTTAAGCATGTTTCATTGCTGTGAAATTGGTAATTTCTTCCCTCTTCATGATATTGTGTTCATATTTTCATGAATTGCATCATTTTAATGCATGCAAGTGTTTGCACAGTGCAAAGTGGGCTTCTCTGTGACTCAAGCAGTTGTAACAATATTTAAATTGCATGTAAGGTACCATATTTCAGCTGCTGATATGATCATTTATGACTAACCGATTACAATTTGTTAGCACAGAACTGACCTTTTTCTTGTAAGGAAAGGGCACATTTTACAGCTTCCTGAACATGTCTTATCTACTTAGAAGGTTCTACAGAAAAGTAACATGTAGTGACATTTAGTTTTATTCTAGTTCACTGCCATTAACCTCCTCTTGCTGACTCTTACATCGTTGTGTGTGGGGTTTATCAGGAGAGCCCAAATTAAGCGTTGCTGTTGGGATCTGCAGCCAGTTCCCTGCTGGATCTCACGGAGCTGCAATGTTCCAATCCTTAATGACACTCCGTGCTCCTGCCTGTGACACACAGCCACCCAAGCTCCTAAAGAAACACAGCTTCATCCAGTCGATGATGACATTTCCTCGTGGCTCTGGAGCATCATTCTTTCAAATATCTGTGGTTTGCCATGAGCAGTCTTTGCTGATTGCCCTAAATCCACGTAGGGCTTGCTGGGAGAGCAATGGACACGCTCAGGTTCCTTGGGGGAAACCAATTTCTGTGTTCTTTTAGATATTCACATTTCACTCTTCCATTTCTGTACTATCCAGTGTGCTCAGTGCTTTGCACCCCTCGGATCAGTTCAGCTACGGAGTTAAAGCAGGGAAGGTTTTGGTGAGCACATATTCAACCACGAATTTCTATTTTTTAATTTCCCCCCCACTGTGTTTAGTGGATTCAGACACAAAATCTGAGGCGTTTCACAGGCTGTTTGATATGTGTGGGAAAGCAGGGTTCAAAACGAGGTTTTCCTTTCAGTTAATTTAATGTTTGGAGTCTGTCAGGTTTGCTGAGGGATGGGTAGTTAGGCGGTGTGAGTAACAAAGGGCTCAGAGCTTCCCTCCTCCACCCCTCTGGTCAGCCTTCCTTGAACGTGCTCATTAAACTGATCAATGATTTTCATCAGGGAGCAGGAGAAATGCTCCAGACTAAGAGAAAATCAAGTCAGAACCACCTAAGAAGCTGTGTAAAGCAGATTGGGGGTCAGCTCAAGCTTTGGTTCTTGTTTTGGATTGGAGGGCTTTACTCCAGTTTCCAGTATTTGACAATGTTGATGGAATTTGGAGTAAAAGCAGCAGCAGATAAGAATTCAGTCCAAACATACAAATTTGGCAGTGAATAATTAATCAGTCCCTGCTTATTAGCACTCACCAATGTATTTCTGGATAAAAACATCACAGATTTCAATTTTAGTCAGACAAAGAGCTTTTTGCTGAACAATTAATATGCAATGTGCAATGCCATCCCCTGTGGTCGGCAGGAGCTTGCATACTTGAATGCTTTTTTGTCCTTTCAATACATCTGTTTTGAATTATTTTGGACTTGTCTGCTCTACAAAGCTAAAAATTATGAACGTATATTTAGGTTCAGGCAATTAATTAAGTCCCTCTCTTGCTTTCTGGTGTGGTACCAATCTCTTGGCCAAATTTTGTGTGTTTGATTTATTCATGAAGAGTTTTATCCCCACCCTGTTTTGTTGGGGTGKTTTTTTCAGCCATGTGGATAACTATCAATGTCCATGGTGTGTTTCTTTGTTACACATATGAGAGTTTTTTTTTAAATGGACGCACTTCATGGCTGGTTTAGAGCATAAATTCTCACCACTCTCTTCAAAAGACCAGCCCCGCAAAGAAGGGGCATAAAACTAAGAATACTGAAGATATAAAAGCTGAGAACCTGTATGGCAGCACCTCCAGTTTGTGTTTCCAAAGAAATGGAATTTAATAGTGTGCAAGTGGTGCAAAAGCCACGTTAAATAAAGAGGGCAGGCAAAGGTTTATTATGTATATTTGTCATTTAAGTGGTTTGTGTCAGTAAGAGAATGATGAGCTTGATTTCTGGAAGCAGAAGTTCCTTTTTGATACATGTAGGAGGAAAGAGATGGATTCCTACRGCAGAGCTCATTTGCTCCCTTTTGATTAGGGGCRATGACAAGGTCCTTCCGTGAATTTTGCATGAGAAATTTTGCTTTCTACAGTGCTTTGTTAAAAATGAGTTTGCAGCAGATATCACCTTGATAAGTAGCTAAAATAATTTTGCACAGCTTAGTGAGATCTGGCAGCTAATGTCTAGTTTAATATCTAATACATTAGACACATTACTTATTAAAAATTTCTGTGGCTAAATCTGAGAGGGAGTAGACAATTTTATGGTCACATATTAATAACATCTATATATAGAGCAGTCCAGAGGAACCAGGAAGGACTTTTTCCTGCCATGGACTGCAGGAATTGTACAGCCTGCTTGGTGTGGCTTGCTCTTTTCAGGTCAAARGGAGTTAAATGGAATTTCTGCCCAGCTGTACGCACAGCCTGTAAGGTTCATTTCTCCTGAAACAACTATGTGTGTGTCTGAATTAGATTTTACTCCAGTGAGTTATTTTTATTATATGGGAGATATAAGTCAAGAAAGATTAAGAAACTGAACACAAACTGGTACTTATGACACATATTGGGACATGGAAGCAGAGTCTCCTCGTTTGCCAGACTAAAGGCAAGGGGAGRAAAGTGTCTCAGATGAATGAAGGGACAGATAAATGGAGTTTCTTTCTCGTTTGACCAGAACTTCTGTAGTAGAATAGAGAGGCCTTTTGCACTGGGAAACACATTTTACTGAGATTAGGCCATTTTAGAGTTGTCATTTTCAGGCTTGTTACCAGAATAAGGCACTTTTGAGCAGATTGCTTTTGCAGGTGAATAAATTGGAGTGTTATTATCCTGCAGAGCTCTTGGCCTTATCACATCTGAGCAGATACCCTTAGACGGGAGGCATTTAGGCCCCAGTTAAATGGGTGCAATTATATCAGGAATGAAGGGGTGAAGATTGTTTTTAGTATTTGGAAATTCTGATGTTGAATTGGGAAAATATAAAAAGACTCCTGAGCTTAAATTTACAGTTTATATATGAATGTGTATTGCTCTTTCTGCTTAAAGGTCTACGTATATTTTATTGCCAAAAGATATCCCTAGCCAAAGAGAAAAGATAAAATAATTTCTCTCCCTGTCTTTTAAAATATTTACATTAAAATATGCGAGATGGGGTTTGGACCATATTTGCAATTCTGGAAAACTAGAAACTGTGATGTTTCTACTAGACTGTTGTTTTTATATCTATGTTTTATGGCAAAATTTCAAATAAATAACATTTTTTCTTCAGTGCTCAGCTGTCACTGAAATAAAGGATTAGTTTGGATGACAGATTGACACCAGGGACTACAGCAAACTGCAAGTGTGCCAGTAGTAAAAGTGCAAAATGGTTTAAAAGTGTAGCAGAGAGGAGGACAGTGGCATTTACTTTATGCAGGAAAACAAAGGACACAGTTGATAAAAAAAATCCACGTGTGCCAGTGATTTTGGCTGTTGGAAGCAGTGGAGTATTGGTTAACAGTCCTCCGAAAGACAAAGCAAAGTTTGCATCTTTTTTTGTTGGTTTTTTTTTTTTTTTTTTTTTTAGCTCATTTTACCTTTAAATTTTCAATTACTTTTTAATGTGTTTAGTTTAAGGTGAGTGTGTTTATTTTTCATTCCGGTGCCCTCACCTCTGGTTCAGGCACGAGCACTGTTGTTGTCGTCATGCATTCACCATGTTAATCTCTTGACTATAATCCAGCTTCTAAGAGCTCTGTGCCTGAGCTGTTGTACTCCYGAATGTTGCTTAAGATGCTTTTGAGACCATGTAGCACTGAAATGCTGATTTTTCTTTCCTGGTGTATTGCTAAGACAGAAATCAGCCAGTTATGTGGATTTTGCTTCCACGCTTGGAATTTCATGGGCTTTGTGCTGGTGTCTACACARGGGAAATGCCCCCTCTGACATGAAGATGGCTTTTCATCAAGGCTCTCATATTTACTGTAAAAGCTGCTGATAGAGCAGTGTGTAGATATATTAAGTTTAGTTGTAATCACTGAAAGAGTTACCAGTGAATAATTTCATAATCTGCAGTTTCAACAAGCATGTAATAAGAAGAATTCCTTGTCCTGTATGGGTGTTTAGAAAGTTGTTGGAAATAAGTTCAAGTACAGCAAAGGTTTTGCCTCTGTTTTACTAAAGATTACAAACTTGCCTAAAAAGTTATGGTAGGATTAGCCTGGATTTGAAGGAGATCTGAGGTCACCTTTTCTTGATGTTTGAACCCCCTGCTGAGACAGATTTACTGACTAAAAGTCTCTGTGAGTCTGTTTGGTATCACAGTTCTTACACACACCAATACTAAAGTGTAGCAGACTCCAGATGCCATCAGTCAGCCAACCTTGATATTACAKATCCTCTGTCATTAAAAAAAGAATCTTCAAACAGGCAGGGAAGCTTAAGAGTTAATACTATAGATGTAAAATTCCTGATCTTTTTTTCCTTGAATGCTGCTATTGCAGAAAGCTTTAGGAGTTATCTGAACTGATGTTGTTTTCAAAAGCAGAATGTGCCCTTTAAAACAAATCAAGGGCATGACTGAACTCTTAAATTTTTTTGAGTTATTGCTGTTAAAAAAGAGGTCAGATTAACTGGAAGACGTCTCCAGTGGAGTTCTGAAACCTTGGCTAGTTTCTCACTTCAGACCTGCTTTAGAATAGTGATATACAAAGAAATAAAAGGAATCTCAGGGTTTTTGTTCTTTTTGGTTTTCTGAAGAATGATATGACCTTTTCAAGGAAAGAAGCCTACAGTGCCTGAAGTCACAAGATATCCACAAACAACTCTAAAAATAATGGCTTACCATGTTTTCTCTAATTTCCAGTCTGAATAGATTGAAGTTTGTGTTTGATGTGAATGTTGCACTTGGATATTTAAGTAAAAATAGGTACTGTAATTAAACACTTATCCATCTCCCTATGGGCTATGAGTTACAGTAATATATTAAGTTGCAGAGCCAGAGTGTGATGTAAAAAAATAGGTAAGATTACCAAGAAAAAAACCCGGGAGCTTATTGAATGTGTTTGACTCCCTGATACCTCTGAATTAGCTTGAAAAGAAGAATAGAATGAATCATCCCAAAAAACTGAACAAATATTTTCTGGGAATGGGGTTGTAGTGTTTTCTATCACATCCACTCCTAAACTTAAGTGGATTTAATTGTTCTTAACTACCTCACTGTGCATGGAGGTGAATGTACACAAATGGTTCTTGAGCCTTTTAATAGTTTTTGTGTTATTTTTATGTACTGGGCAGAAAAAGCAAGTTGGACTCCTGCTGATAATTACACCTCTGCAGTTTGTGTAGACATTTTACAAGTTCCAGTGCTTGTTGGTAAAGATTCTTTTGTAGAAGGAAACAATGTGAACAAAGAAATTCTTCAAGACTTGAAAAGTATCAAAATAGGGATCTGGATTATTGTATGAACAGGTTATGTCACTCTCTGAAAGAAAATACCTGTTGTGGGTAGCTTCACACGAGAAACTTCCTTTTTTCCCAGGCCAGGTTATGTCCTCTGTGATCCAAATCAAAGTTACAAAGTTTGGGACACATTGTCAGGACTGAAGATTGTTGAGTATCACRTAGAGAAGCCTTTGTGACCTTGCAGGCAGGAGGAATAAAAGGAAATTCAGCACTAGAACATGTACATAGGTGATGAGGGTGATGCATGTGAGGAGTGAAGCCTGTCAGGAATAATGGATGAGAAGGCTGCTGGCTTCATCTGATCGCTGTGGGCTGTCACTGCAATGYTGATAATGATAATAAAAATAATCATAAAAAATAGTCTGAGGGGGAAATATTTATGCCACCCAATCTGGAATACTGTTTACAATTTTGATCAGCTACAGTGAAGAAAGGATTATTTTGGCTTGACATGTATCTGTGACTAAATGATCAGAAGGCATCTTTTATGGAGCAGCAGTCACAAGTGGAATGAAGGAGCTTGATGTTGYGTGGTTATTGACAAAATTATTATAAGGATATTACTGAGCTGTAAAACACATGAAAAGAAGAGAAAAGGGAATGAATATCACAGTGAAAAGCTTTTTCAGCTGAACA
Source organism: Parotia lawesii (assembly GCA_003713295.1). NCBI lineage: Eukaryota > Metazoa > Chordata > Aves > Passeriformes > Paradisaeidae > Parotia > Parotia lawesii. The sequence goes on along the minus strand of RAHM01000020.1, from coordinate 5,917,001 downwards.
AAATGGAGTGAAATGGTTATATGAATATGCTGGAAATGAGAAGTGGCCTAACTGCCTTGATTTCTGCAAGTGGGTCACAAGACTTAAATTCCTTTAGGAAGATGTTCAATTAAATACGAACAAAGACTAAATTCTACAGTTCAAGCTTTTATCTTGGAAGAAGTGGGAGAATGTCAGAAATTGCTCTGCCTTCCCAGTGAGCTGAAGCAATCCTCTCCCAAGAGCCTTTATCTCCTGTTCAACAGCACAAATCCATGAGAACGTGTGAAAATAACAACCACTTCTGAGACTGTTATGTGGATTTTTGGAATGATGGAACAGCTCATAATTTTGTCCAGTTACCTCTCTCTTGAAAGTAAAATAGGTGCTCACACTCTTGCTGGGTAGTGAGCATTGTATTTGGAGAGATTTTTCCCAGTTCTTATGCAGACTGGTGCTTGGTGGCTTCAAATTTACCGTAGAACCGCACAGGAGCAAAATGCCCTCTTCAGAGTGTTGGAGTTATTTCTGTGGAACCTTTGTGGAGCATCAGTGAGTCCAAATACCATTAAAGGGAAACTTTGAGCCACTGTAATCGTAGATTTGGATCTCAAACAAGCTGTGAGTAGTGATAAGTGACTCACTGAGCCCTGAGCTGCCTAAGCTGGGCCAGTGCACTTGTCCTTTTTACAGATGAGAGATCAAGGATTTATTTTTTCCCTTCTTCTTGCTCAAGAGAAAACCTCATCTTCCACTGATTGTGATTTATCACTACCAGAGATAATCTACTGGGAAACAGGAAGACTTGAGGAAGGATTCCTAAACTACTAGGTGCTGACAGATATCTGAATCAAAATTTTTCTCTTAATCCCCCTCTCTTCTCAAACTTTCTATAACCTGGAACTAATTTGGAACTAATTTTGGCTCTCCTCACTTTCATGAGATGTATGTTAGAAAGCAATTTGTTTAAAAAGATTTTTACAGCAAGGTAAATACCAAGTGATTGGCTGCATATCCCCAGAGGTCACCCACTAGTTATTTTTTCCTATCATCCAAGAACATTTATTTTGAATTTGGAGTTGTATAATATAGTCTAGGAAATGAATGGCAGCAGGAAAGAACACCCTGCTTTTAGTTCCTTTAGTTCCTAATATTGTCTAACAAGGTTCTTAAGACTCCCATCTATATTTATAGCTTGTGACTCGTGTTCCATGAAGMAAATGTATAAATTCAAAGTATGCAGGAGTTGAGATATTGTATGGTTATATTTAGACATCTAATAACCATGTTTTGCTTAAACTATTATAAACTCTTTATTCTCTTCAGACCCCTTAAGCTTAGACACTTCTGAGGRCCTTCAGATTTTTGGATGGCATTCTCCAGCTAAAACTTTGCCTTCTGTAAGATAAATTTCCCTCTGCAAAACCAAGAACAGAACAAACACTTGCTGCCCTTCACCAATTAATTCTGAGCTCCTGCATTTAGTCCTTTCACAGATTTGTAACATTATTGTTCCTTTTACATTTCTGTCTGTATGTGCAAATATTTATCGTGTATTTTCCTCCCTAGATAATACCTCGTAGCTCATGAGAATAATGAACTAAAAATCGGACTGTACTTACTGACTTCAGGTTCACCCYTTCAGCTGTTTCTGACAACCAGCAGGAACTTTATCTGAAACGTCTTTTTGAGTTGTAATGGAAATAGGAAACCCTTTCAATTTGTATGTCTTTGAATGTACAAGAAAGGAAATCTTCATGGGAATTTCTAGAGAACCTGGGTAGTGAACTTTATTAAAGCAGATGTAAAATATGCAAGATCAGAAGGATTTTGTCYAGAGGCTAAAAAAGAATAAGACTCTGTATATGATTGTAAATAAGTGTAAGAGGAAATACTGTGAGATGTACRTTTTTTATTTCTATTTTTTTGAAGAATAAGTTTTAACTGCTGAAGATCATTTCTAAAAGAGGTGGATGTATATAACAGATGGCCTTACAGAAACATTGGCTAYGGATTGATCCATTTTCCTGGAGTACGGTAAGGAGAGATATCCTAGGGTTAAGAAATGTGTAAAATCTGGTGTTCATTAAACTTGCACACATCCATAATCTTCTCCACTGTGCAGCTGAGAGAGCTCTAATTTGTGCATGACCCAGTGCTTAAACATCAACTCTCCTTTCTAAATAGTGTTGTCATCAGTGTACCAGTGGTACCAATGAAAGTAAAACCTGTTCTCTTGAGAGCTGAGGCAGGACATAATTGAACACCTACTTGGAAACGGCTGTCTGGGTTAAAGATGATTTCTAACCTATATCCAGAAGTCACAGGTGCTCGGAAGGGGTACAGAAAGAACAGGCCTAGGAGGAAAACTACTTTGTAGTAATATGTAGTGTAGATTTAGGGGATCTTAACAGCTGAGAGCAGAAATCCTGTTCATCTTCTCAAACTGCAGCCGGAGCAGCTTGTGTGGGGAGGCCCCACTGAGGCACAGTGTGAGTGCAGCAGTGAAGAAATTGGGAGTTTTCCTCAGGCAGAGCTCATTCCCTGGCAGAGAAGGTGGTTAAATCCTGCATTACGTGCCACCACCCAGCACCATTCTGATTACAAAATGGTTGCATTTGGTGGTTTATTTTTTCACAGAGGTGAAGGTGGCAAAGCAGCTCTGGAGCCCGGCGAGATTTCTGCTGTCACACTCCGTAGGATGACAGGCTGCTGTGCCAAGGATGTCACTTTCATGGTGCACCTCCCCAGAATGGCAGGGAATCATGTCTTTTATAAACCTGYTCAACTTGTCTTTGTTTTCACTTTTTTCCTCCTGTTCAAATTCCCAGACAAGCCACAGAGCTGCTGTTGGAGCTCTGAGTGAAATTCCTTCTCTGCTTGACTGTTCTCTGCCAGACAGTGCTAACAAGCCGCCTTCCCAGCAAACTCTTAGATGGAATAAGCTCTGATAACCTGAAAGGGGACTTTTGTTGCGGCTCCTCTAAACCCCAGAGGTGTGGGTTGTCTCGTCTGCAAGGCACACACTCCTCTAAACCCCAAGATATTGGATCTTCTCTTCCTCAAAGCACACAGTCACAAAGACCTTTTCAGAGCGAGATTCCTTTTCTAGTTCTTTGAGTGTCTGGGACATGGAAGCAATGGAAACTGAGGTGCCAGTGCTCAAGTGCAGTCTGCAGGTGAATTCTTTCTCAAAAGAAAGGCTGGAGTCAATGCATTACTTTACTTTTACTGCAACCCAGCCTCTGGCAGCTCTGAAACTCTCAGTTACCTGCAGTTCCCTTCCTACTGTGGAGCACTGAGAGGTCTCGTGCTCTTTTAAACAGCCGGGGGGGAGGGACAGAGGGGACAGCATTGTTCTTAGAACAGGTCTGCACATTCAACCCAGCACATCCAGATCCTAACCATGTCAAAGAGATATTTGGTTCCCTTGGCATCAGTGCAGGTTTTAGAAGTAGATGAATGCTGGGCATTCATGAATCTGCTGGGCAGATTCCTTTTTAAAACCTACTGCCCAGATATCTGGCAATACTGGGGGTGCTAGTCTGGCTKAAGGAGCCAGTCAGTGTTCATTTTTTTGTCTGTGCTGCTTCCTCTGTCTTTTTTTTTGGTCATCTTCTCTTTGTTTGAAGGAGCTAAGAAACTGAGGGTAAAATGTAAAACAGTTCCCAGAGCAGGAGCAACCACAGGATGGTTTGGGTTGGAAGGGACCTTCGAGATCCTCTGGCTCCAGCCCCCCTGCCACAGGCAGGGACACCTTCCACTGTCCCAGGTTGCTCAAAGCTCYATCCAGCCTGGCCTTGAGTACTTCCAGGGATGGGGCAGCAATGGGGGACAGCAACAGAAGGGGTTTTCCATCCAAAGGAGAACATTCTGGGATAGCAGTGAATGAGTCTTGCCAAGCGTGTGTGGAGCACCTGGGAGTTTAGAGTGACTCTGTACGGATAAGGGTCAGAGGCAGGCCTTAAAAAATCCCCAACCTCATAAACCCAGGGAAGTTTTCTTACAGATGAGATAAACAGGTAACAGAGAACTGAAAATCTCAGTTTTCTGCATGTCTAATCTGTGAGGATTGCCACTGGGCAATAATAGGAAAATGTATCAGCTGTAGTGGCTCAAGTAATGAATGAACTTTCTCTGAATGGTGTTTGGAGAGGCAGGACCCGCCTGACACCACTGGGAGGGCAGTTCCCAGCTGCAGCTTAGCTCTCTGRTTGCTTTTCAGTCCCGAGAAATGCTGCGTGTCTGGCACAGCTGGCCAGGTCCTGCGTTTGCTCAGGACAGGCTCTGTAAGGAGAGGAGGTGTCAGATTGTGCAAACCTTGGCCTGACTGTTTGGAATTTTCCTGCCTCAGGTAACAGGTGAAGTGTGGAGCTCTCTGAAGCACATTGGGGTGGCTGAAAATCCCCAGGCACACRCAGACCAGGACATGCAGCCGTTTGGTAAATGCCATCCTGGAGTGGTGCAGAGGTAGCAGTGTAACACTGTGAGACCTGCCTTGGGATGAGAAATCAGTCGTRTAACAGCTTTTGAATCATCCCAGGAAGCAAGACTGAGTCATTAGCTTGCTGCTGTTGTACTAGCCAGACAATTTATTGTTAAATGCTTGTCTGTAAAGAAAAATCTGCTTTTTCTGGGAGCTCTCGATAGCACTGACATTTACTCAGAGTAAATCTAACACGGATTGGCTCAGAACACTAGAGCCTGACAGACATGACATTTGCTGCTGCCATACTTTAACCAATATTGTGATGATAAGGTCTTGGCTATCCAATGGAATTGATGAAATACAATTTTAAACCTAATGGATAGTCTATTTACCTTTACACTAAGCTGTAAGAAGAAATAAATTAAGGATCTTTTCATACTTCTTGGTATACACTGAAAAAACCTCATGAATTAAATTTACCTTTATTTCCATTGTCTCCAGACATTAAAAGTACAAGTTAGGGGKTTTTTTTTCTGTCCTTTTCTGTCTGTTCCCAGCAGCCTTGCTAGAGTGCAGATTCTACATGATCTTTAAATACTGTATGATTGCATCGTCCTGGAAACTATTCCATRGAAAATAAGGAGGTGATTGGTGACAGCCAGCATGACTTCACTAAGGGAAAATCATTCCTGTGACAGAGCTACGGCATTGGTGGGTGAGGGACGAGTAACAGACACCATCCACCTGCACTTGTGCAAAGCTTTGGCACTGTCCCACACGGCATCCTGGACTCTAAACGGGAGAGAGGTGGATTTGACACTTGGGGCACTTGGTGGGTGAGGAATCGGCTGGATGGTCACACTCAGCTGGGGGTGAGGAATCGGCTGGATGGTCACAGAGCTGTGAGTGAGGAATTGGCTGGATGGTCACAGAGCTGTGAGTGAGGAATTGGCTGGATGGTCACACTCAGCTGTGGGTGAGGAATCGGCTGGATGGTCACAGAGCTGTGAGTGAGGAATTGGCTGGATGGTCACACTCAGCTGTGGGTGAGGAATCGGCTGGATGGTCACAGAGCTGTGGGTGAGGAATCGGCTGGATGGTCACAGAGCTGTGAGTGAGGAGTCAGCTGGATGGTCACACTCAGAGCTGTGGGTGAGGAGTCAGCTGGATGGTCACAGAGCTGTGGGTGAGGAGTCAGCTGGATGGTCACAGAGCTGTGGGTGAGGAATTGGCTGGATGGTCACACTCAGAGCTGTGGTCAGTGTCTCAGTGACGTTGTTGGTCCTCAGGGGCCGGCATTGGGACAGACACTGCTGAACGGCTGGGGTGATGTGGGCGGTGGGACTGAGAGCAGCCGCTGCAGGGACACTGGAGGAAGGGATGCCATCCACAGGGACCTGGACAGGCTTGACCACAGACCCAGTTTTGATGGAATATTTGGGTAACTCCAACGAATTGCATAAATTAATTGCCGTACAGGATCAGTGTGGTTTCGGGTGCAGCTCTCACTGTGAGCTTGGCACTGTGTTTGCGATCCGGGAGTGCACACTGGGATCAGGGATTTGGGTGTGGTGGGAGATTGAAACACGGACCCAAGGAGCAAAGACAAGTGTTTAGAGGCTTCACTAGTTAAACCACCTCCTGTCCTCCAGCTGACAGACCCCTGTGGGTGGAAGGACTGACGTGGCACTGCCTGCAGGAGCTCCTGCCGTGCTGGGAGCTGCAAACCCCACCAGTGCTGAGCAGGGCCCCTCACAAGGCTGATCCAGAAGATGAGCCGTGGCAACTCCCCAAAAGCAAAAAGTTCTTTTCCTCACTTAAACTCACCCAAATCCCTCTTACTGAAGCAAATCACAGAATTTTCTTATGGTAATAGTCACAGGGGAATAAAAATCGTGGTGAAAGAGAGGAGGAAAATATCAAGTCGTAATTACCACTTGAAAAGAGTGTGCTGGAAAAATATTATAAACATTACTAGCATTTAGCATCATTTGGGAATATCTTGCAGGAAATGAAATGATGTATTATTAAAAATATGAAATAGTTTTATTTCCACGAGGAAATGAAAGAGTTGCACAAGGATAGTTCTTTCATAAATCATTCACATAATGTTTCTATTCTAGCATTAGTCATAAGTTCAATTATCAATAGTGTAGTGTGCCAGGAGTTATGTGTTGATGAGATCTAATTATTTATGGATTTCTTTTGCCAGATTTTTTTTTTTTTGAATGTGTTGAAGTAAAGGTTATTGTCCTTCATGGTTTAAGATAATCAAATTACGCACACAGTGTTGTTAGGAGAGAAGCAATTACCAGTCATGCACACACAATTAAAATAGATTTTGAAGCCTTCAGAGAGCTTTAACATTTTATTATTATTCTTAAGTAAGAATATTTACATGATAGTTTATAAAATTGCTGGAAAGTCAGAACCTATTATTTTTAGCGCAGACTGCTTATACATTTTAGTGGCTCTTCCATTTGAATGAGTGTAACATTTTTGGTGAGCAACAGGGCTCTGTTGAATGATTCCAAATTATGAAGGTAGATATAGGAAGAATTAAGAAAAAACCTTATTTTTTTTCCCAGAATGGTGCATGTCTGAGTTATTTTAAGGCYGTAACTAATGAAATTCTCTTGATTTTTCTGACTCTGGTAGATAACTCTTGCTTAGGTAGGGGAGGTTGACCAATAATATTGGATGAAACCTTTACACTGTAGAACACTGAATTCAAATTGTTGCAAATTTAAGCACCTTTTGAGCATTAAGGCATTTGATTGTTAATGGCTGCTAACTATTTCTGAAGGGACAGCAGCATTATTCCAAAAAACATGTTGAATTACTGTCATCCTATGGCAGAATAGTGATTAACAACAGAAATGACACAAGACTTAGTTAAAGAAATTAAAATGTTATTAGCTAGCAAAGGGAATGGAAGTGGTGTGAGGCATTGTAAAACAGAGTTCTGGGACTAGGGCAGACTCTGCTTGCTTTGTGAGGTGCTCGAGAGGTGTAATTTTATGTGAGGGAATGTTGAGGAGTGTTATTTACTATAAAATATCGACATATTTTATATCTTTGAAGTGTATGCCAGGAAGGGAAACGCCATACAGCTAATATCCAGGTGAGGGCCATGTACCAGGGTAACAGAATTTTCCTTAACACACTCTGGAAACAGCAAAGCCCAGTGCCAGTCACACAGCAGAGGGCTGGCAGTTTTCCTTTTCCAGCCTTTCACCGTTCAGTGCCATCAGGCCTAATCAGTCAGGATGCATGCAAGGGAACCTTCCAGGATTAAATAGACCAGTGACCCATTTTACAAGAGCAGGACCTTTCTGTTCRGTTTGAATTTTGTCTGAACTCGGAGTGCACAAAGAATTTCTCACTGCGGTGAACRCAGGGCTTGGAGAAGCTATTTTTGCTCCCTTTTGTTGTAGTCCTGCTGTCACGTACAGAGCAGATATTACAGCTCGTGTGTGCGCTGCCTGGGAGCTCCAGCAGGTCTGTGCTTCAGCTGGTGGCTTTCCTGTTCAAGTTCTTGAGCACATGAGCAGAATCAGCGTATCCAGTTTCACTCCAATGTTCCACATTACTGTGCACATGAAAAAGTCTTCCCATACCTCAAAAGCGAGAACAGAACCCTCGTTTTCATGAGTTGCTGAGAGCAGCAGAAGGTACAAAGCATTAGTGGGATGGTTGGAAATGCTCACTTTTTCCCCCCCTCACTCCCTGGAAAACCATGATGGTGAGTCTACCTTATATTCCTCTTTGTGAGCTCTGTTTTCCACAAAATGTTAGCTTTGAAATAGTTGAAATTTGGAAAACAATAACAGGAACTGTGTTCATTTGCTTATAGCTTAAACCTGGTCCTACAAGCCTTTCTGGGAAAACCTTTGATCAGGAAGTAGAGAATGGCCTGCTAAAGTTTTAGTAGGTTKGAAATAGCTTTTTTTTTTTGTATGGAAATAATACAGACTGAAATAACTGAATGTTGAAATCACTGAATTTCCRTGGGTCACTCTTACCCGTCGTTTTTGTGGCATTTTTGTTAAAACCACCACACTGAAGCTTACGAAGCGTGTGTGAGAAGCAGAAGCGGCGAGTTGAAAGTCAGAGGCACAGAAAGTGACAACCACGGGTGGAAAATACGAACTTTGTGAAGCTGTMCTGGCAGGCACTGGTGTAGCCGAGCTGCGAGTGGTGGTGACGGTGACGCCCCGGCAGGGAGGCACCAGCAGGTGAAGGTATGTGCCAAATCACTTCAGTCTGCAGCAGATCAAAGCCAGGCAGATGTAAAATGCCATTGTGGCACTGCAGAGCCGGGAGAGGCTGATGTCCTTGACAACAGCTGCCGCTGCTGTACCAGTGCTCCTTCAGCCACTCTTCGTTTGAAGAGGGAATGACCTACTTGGAAAATCAAAGTAACCTGCTCCTGTGCTTTGGGGAGCAACGCTGCTCTTGCTCCAGCTGGGATGCCACCAATCAGTAGATGGTGAGTGAGACTACCACGCACAGACTTTGCCTCAGGCTGCAGTTCAGGAGCAAAATTCAGAGGATAACTGTGCTTAATGGTACCTTGGCGTGTCTGTCCACATCTTTAGGGTTTAGAGCACGATGATCAGCTGGTGAAGGGCCAGCTAAAGAGAGAAACTGTATCTTTCAAGAGGAAAAAATAACAATTACTCTTTTTTTTTTTTTTCAGAATACAGACTCTAGAATGTAAATGATGAAAAGATAAGGAACAGGGAAGGCTGTAACCTGATGTTCTTAGAGTGAGGATTATTCCTCTGGATGACAGTGTCCTCCTTTAAGAGACMTTCTGACAAATGCAGCCAAGTTTCAGACTCGGCCTAATCCAGGCTTTCAATTGCTGGCACAGCTCAGTTGGTRTCTAAATCAGAGCACACATTTGATTTGAGTTTTTTTATTCCAAGGAGAACTTGATACTAAGCCTGAGTGCCACAGGGAGCAGCCAGCTCAAGAGGAGAAAAACTGAAAATAAATGCTCTGATAGAAATCAGAATCAATGCAAAATCCAAACCTACTGATTTCAAGCTTCTGTTTACAAAAGGAAGGGGTGGCAGCGGAGCCTCTTTACTGTATGGAAAGTRACAAACCGTTATTGGTTCTGCTGTGTTTATTGCTCCTTACAAGTACTCATAACGTAAGAGCTGATGTCATTTTTCAGCAATGATTTTGTGGGTTTTATTGCAAAACTGAAAAACCCCAAAACAAACATGTTACTACCCCTTTTAAATGTAGAAGAGAAAACAAAAAGGTAACCACAACTAGAATCTGTGTTTCTTATTCCYACTGCCATGCAATTTGTCCAGTCAAAGGTTTAATTCAGGTTAGCTCAAATTGCCCGAAGTTTGTTAATGGCATTTATAAATCAGAGAGRAGGAGATGGTAGTGTTCTTGGGGTTGGCTGGATCCTTTATGGGATTACAGATTCTGTTGGGTTTTAGCCTCCACAGACAGCAGAGGATCTGTCGGAGTCTCCTGGCACAGGGGTGGGGCAGAGGGAGCCTTGATGTTGACATCTGTGGTGTGGCAGTTCCCCACAACCCTTTTTGTTGTTAACTGTCTTGTCTCTGGTGGTGAATGGAAATGATGGCAGACAATCAAGGCCAGCTTTAATGCACAGSCACTGGGGCCACAGATGGCATGGAACAACTTTGGAGATTTCTATTTCAGTGTGCAGGAGAAGAAAAAAACAGGTTTTGTATTTAATTTTGCTCTCCATCACTGGGGACTGAGTGGCTTCTCATCCTGTAATGTCCACAGAGAAATTAGTTGGAGAAATCAGTGCAATAACATAAGAGAAAACAATATCAAATAATAGAAAGTAGTTTAATGCACTGTCAGGCTCTCTAGGACTGGAGCTGCTCTATCTGACCACAAACCCTCCTTTCCAGAGGTGATTACCCTCTTCAGGTTACCAACAGTGGTTCTCAGAGGTAATGGCAGACAAGAAGAATGTCATCAATCATCCCACATTGTCCCCATTAAACCCTTTTGTTGATGCAAGGAYAATATTGAGCTCCTTTTGTTTTTGACTGAGATTCAATTCTAGCACACTTGAAATTGTAAGTATACAATGAGTGGAGAGGAGAGCTGTCCCTAAATCAGATTCTTTCTAGTTTAAATGCTATTTATTCCAAACAAAGCATCTGAAAAACAGTTCAAGTTTTGAAAGTGTCTGAAAGCAGGAGGTAACAATGTTTGGGTTTTTTCTTTTCCCCAAAYATTGAAAGATTTTCAGGAGGGGATAAAAGAGAAAAGTCATCTATTACAATAATTTCTAGCATTCCTGGGGTTAACATTCCTCAGAAAAGTTGAGGAAGAATCAGTCCTGTGACAGAACAGATTTTGGAAGCTTGCATCTTGCATGAGTCCCCGTGTCCCAGCTTTGTGGGAATTACAGATGTTTGTATCATTGCGGTTCACTCATCAGCAGCTGGACAGCCCTGSAACTGGAGGTGGGTGCCCATGAACACGTGGGGGAAGGTTCTGGGCAAGTCTTTGGGTCTGTGAGAGCCAGCTGACACGAATCTGTGCTTTCCCAGATCCCTTATTCTCGCTGGCTGAAGTGGGGGGACACAGAAAAYGTTCTGTGCTTGTAGTGAAAAATCTGTCTTGAGGGGGAGAGAGGAGGTTCCCTCTTTTAAACCAACAGCTGAGGCTTAGTGACTTCCCAGTTCTTCTAACAAAAAGTTATATATTGCATTTAATGCCATTAGTGTGACTTTGAAAGGAATCTTAAGGAATTCTGAACCAAACCCCAGAATACAGATAATGTGGCTTATGCATTCAGCTGCTCTTAGCTAAAAATTGTTGTAATTATTAACATTGTAATTTGGTAGCTAAAGATTGTAGCTAATAGTTGCCTATGTTCAGCATCCTAGGTACTTAGTGTTTCCACATTTTTTTTTAAACACTGGAATAGTCAAAAGGTTAAAGAATGTTTTCACAAGTTCACCACATTCTTACATTAATGGACACACAAAAGCATTAGCTCGRAGTTGCCCTTTCGCAGTCACTGAAGGCTTTGTGCTATATGGAAATTCTGTTTTGATGACCAAACTCTGATGGAATTGTTGTTTGATCAAACCAGTGATGTTCTGACATGATGATTTATTTACTACCATGGAATTATTTTACTCCAAATGAACTTCATAATTTCATTCAAGAAATACGTTGCATTTAATAAAATTTAAAATATAGCTAGAGCACAAGACTTTAACGATTAATATACTCCAAATTTCTTCATTAAGTAGCTTTGCATGGAGTGATGATTTTTTTTTTGCACTTACTGAAATGATTGTCTTGAAATAAAACAGAAAGATTTTCTATCACTTAGACTCCAGAGGTTTAGTTTGTACTGCCAAATCAAAATGAAAAACAGTTGTTAAGTGGTAAACGGCATTTTAAAATCGCTGGCCTTTTGTCCCCATGTTTACAGTTAATGCTCAGTCTGAATTTTCTGATGCATTATGGTAATAAAAGATGCTCTGCATTTCCTCTAATAGCAGGAGCCTCTGACCCTCTTGGCATCAGGAGATAATCACAAGTGGAGCCGGTAAACAACTCGTGCTCGCTGCAGGGTTAGGCTTGGTTTGGCATCTGGTGGTGATGGAAAAACGTATCCAAAGCAGGACTGTCCTTGCTCTTAAGATTTTATGCTGCTGAGTGGCTCACAGGAGCTGAATGGTGCTGTTTGAAAAAGTTCCTCTTCCAGGAGGAAAAAGGGAGTCAGGGAATGCTCGTGTTGAAATCCCACCACGGACCAGCTGAAATGGCAAGGGCAGGGTTAGACCCTGAGGCAGGGCTGGAGCAGAGTGCTCTGGCTCCACAGGGAGTATCCGTGTCCTGCTGCTTATCAGAGCTAATTAAATGGGATTTCATGCCTTTTCCCAAGTTAGCACCGCTAAATGAGTGTCATGTTACTTGGTAACTGTCTCACTTCCTCCTTCAGACCTGGAGTACTGCCCCACACCCCCAAAGCYTCGCCTTCCATGACCGTGTTGGCATCCAGACAAAACTCATAAATCCTTTTAAGAAACTGACTTTCAGAGTGATAATTTTGATGTATTTTTGTCATAAAGGGAGAGCAACTGGTAGTGCCAGAGGCTGGTCCTAGGCCCTCCTGATGGGAGCTGGGAGAAATTACATGATCTTCACAGGCACTTGTGTGTGGTAGCTGGAATTTCCTGCCTTCTCTCTGATATCATTTCATTTCACAAAAGGAAGGTGGACCTTCTATTGCCATGGGCACGAGCTGTCAGAAAATCCAGATATAAGAAAGGAGTGGAGTATAATTTATATATTGAGGATGAGAATTGAAAAGTGAAAGATCAGTGGGTACTTGAACCTTAAAGCATTAATGCAAGGAAGTGGTCAGGGTTAGTTTGCTGGGATAGGATGATAAATATTTTGAATGTACAGATTTCYTTCCACCAACTGCTCCTATACTCTTTAAGCAGATCAGTTTATTTCCTACACAGGARTGTAATTTTGACCATATGAAAGTGAACAGTGTAGCTGGAGCTTGCAGAATAATTATAATTTGTATCATAATATGTGATATGAAAACAAAAAAATACATGAAAATAACTTTTTTGATGTAATGTATTTTAATGTGGGATTGACAAATTTTCTGATTGTCCTTATTTTTCAAAAAATTAGCCATGGAGGGYTTTGTCTTCTTTTTTTCACTTTCACCACTCTTTGTATGTTCCAAAGTTTTCAACTCAGTTTTGAAATTTAGTTACAGCACAACTTCATGGTTGAAGCACTGAAGCTGGAAGAATCACCAAATCTTTCATAAAATTGTGGAGTTTTTCTTGGTGGGTCTGGGGTAGATTTCTCCCAAACTTGAATCAATACAGAAAATATCTTCAGCCGATTTTGTCACCGGCTCTCAGCTCGGTGGTTCTTTTATTCTCTAAGGTTTTCTGGTAGCATGGTGACAGCTTTATCCTCTCACCTGCAAAGGAACAYGGAAATTATAGGAAAGGAAAAAAAGGACCTGTTACGACCAAGGTTTGAATCCTTTTTAAAGCAAAATGGTTCACATTAACTTGGAGTATACCATCCATTTTCTGGGCTTTGTAAATCTGCTGTGGAATCACTTCTGGACGGACCGCTAAGTCTGTGTGTGAATTAATTCCTTGTAATCTCTACTAGCTCGAAGTAAAGCCAAAAACACCCTGGTGGTTCCACTGCTGACTCATTTTCTCTCTTTAATCTGCTTGTTCCTTTCAGACTGTGCCGCTCTGGAACGCCACAGCAAACGTTTATTGGTTTGTGCACTTCTTAAATTGAGTGATCACGCTTTGGCGATCAGTTTRTTGTACGACAGCAAGGGGGAAACAGGTTTGGCTGAGATAAGGAGGGTGGGAGAGGCAAAATTCTGACCTGAGCATGAGGGTACAGTGGATACCAAGACAGAATCCTGAGTGGCAGCACTGGCTGTTGTGGAACAGCTTCTCCTGAGGCTGTGTGGTTTTTTTTTTTTTTTAATATTTTGATTTTCTTTGTTTTTTTTAGTGTTTTGTTGGGTTTTTTTGTGTTTGGGTTTTTTTATTATTATTTTTTTTAATATATCTATATATGTGTGTCTATGCTGCAATGGCAGAAATGTTTCCTCRAAATATATGCATTGTTTTGCTTGCCTCTGAGGAATGTAGAAACKTAAATGATTGCCTCTTGCCTCTTGTTCTTTAGGTTTTTTTTGTAAATTTTATAAATGTTGAACAAAATCAGATTGCTGTAGACCTCCAGGACCCTGATCTCTGCTCTATTAAGGAGTTATGCATTACATATGAATTTAATGTGTGCTAAGTGTTCTGCCTTTTCTTTAAGATGGTTCTGTCTCCACTCAGAAGATTCACAGTCTGAGCAAGCTTGGAAGGGACCACAGATCCAACCTCCCTGCTCAGGCAGGATGGTCCCAAAGCCCATTGCACATGAAATGCAATGAAATGAAACGCAGGAAATTCCGAGATGCAGCTGCATGAGGGGTGTTTTTTTTTTTGTTTGCTTTCTGTGTGTTTTGCTCCATTTTGTCTTTTCCAGAGTGTTTCTACCTCTGTCCTGTTTTGGGACCGTGGTGAAGGATTCTGTGCCTCAGGGGACAGAATTCTTGCACCTCTTTAACGCAAACAACACCTTTATCTTGTAGAGATTCGATAGATACCTTTTTCTGCAAGAACTCACAGTGTCATACAACCAAAGAGGAGAGTAACATAAATCGTGTTCCAGCTACTGCTTTTGGGTATAGCACACAATTTCGTGGAGGGACTACTATCTGGATCAAAATTGAAATGCAAAGAAACACTGTCATGTTTAAAATTTCAGAAGGTGCCTTATTCCAGTGGTAACAATGTGATGCTTAAGGGAATTCTGTTTTCTTGTACTCCTGTGCTCAGTTTTTGCATTCAGATATTTTGCTATGCAGTTTCAGTGCTTGGTTTTCTTTCACAGCAATCATTTTGCGGTGTTCACAGGTGATGAAAATAAGTTACTTGTGAAAAATGAAAAATAACTTTGCTGGTGTTATAAAGTCTGTTTTGTTTGGAACACGTTCTCTCAAAAGTGTTTTAAGTTATTGAAGCACAGATTGGCTCCATCAACCGAAGCTCTCACCGAAAAGGCTGTCTGATCTTATCTGAAATGTGGATTTGAAAAGCATGTACTAAATAAAGGCTGAAACTGAATATTGAACAAAGATTTGAGGGTTCATGGAAGTAAAATCCACCATCGATTTCTAAGAGAGCAGTCTCTGGCTGATAAAGCTTTTGAGATCTCAAGTATCACTGAATGCTGGCAGTGTGCCCTTACACTGTTGCTGGCAACTGCTCTTAGTTTCTCTCAGGGTGCTGCGTTACAAGAGCTTTTACTACAAGAATCTGCTCTTGGGCTGCCTGGACAAAGAGAGGCTCCTCTGGGGCAGAGCTGTGCAAAGGCTGTGTCCCACTCTGCCTGATGCACGTGGGTGCAGCCCTGCACGAGGCAGCAGCAGCAACCTCAGGGTGTTCCACGTCTCTGTGGGGCGAGGAGCTGAGGGCACAGGTACCAAATAAACCCCAGGTAACGCTGTTTGAATGGGGGGAGGCTCTAACAGCTTGTGATGATCAACACAGAGGTGGTTTTATTGCATCCTTCCAGAAAGGACATAGTAACGACATGAAGTGAATGGCCAAGGTTTCAGATGTTTTCTTTTCTGCTCTTCCCAGAAAAAAGGGTTGTAAATATGCATAAAGAGTCCCCAATCTTCCAAGTTTAGACTGAAATAATTAATTTTACACATATTTTTTTCTTCACATTTTCTCTTATCCACCAAGTTCAGAGGTTTTAGCCTAGCAAATCATCCAGGACCTATTATTTTTAGAGTTGCCAAGTCTGGAAAATACTCATGACCCTGGGAAATGTTTTCTGTGTATTTATAATCCAAAAGCTATAGGGAATTTGTTGTCCTTCAGCAAGCTTTGCAGTAAGCCTTCTCTGTAATTTTGGAATATGACACAGATTACTTTGGGAACGTCTTCAGTTTGGCAGGAGCAGTAGAGCTTGTGCTTTGAACATTAAAACAGCTTTCATGGGTTTGGAAGGGTTTTCTTCACTGTTGAAGTTTGTTGTGAAAAGGTATCCAAAGCAGAGATTTTTATTTTCTTCCTTCCTCATATTAGACATGGTGTGTTTAAATTACAATATAAAACCACAGGATAAAGTTACAATAATTATACTGCATGCTAAGCTGCATTAGTGGGGTGGCTTTTGGGATGGGTTTGTTCATTTTAAGCAGAAGTACAGCCCTTAACCCCTAGGGAAGCTCACATCAGCATTCACAGAGAGCGAACTAAAGATTGTCATGAGCCTTTCCAAGCAATGGTCACCACTACAGGTTTGGGGATTTTGGCTGATTCAGAGAGCTCAGGAAAATGGAGATACTCAACTGYGCCATCAAACCCTTGGATAAATTTAACTCTGGGACTGACTGAAGTGAGTGTGAGATAAATGGGGAAATTTGATTCTGCCTCTGTAAGATGCAGAACTGGGGACAGACTTCACTGTGCTGCTGGATCTGTTCAGAACCCTTGGGGTTTGGTTTGATAAGGGAGCTGATAGAGAAAAATGGAGACACTAACAGCTACCAAGCTGTGGTGAGAACTTCCCTTTGCAAGGAAAACTTTTTCTTTCCTTCTTTTGGTCATTTCTTGTATGGTGATTTCATGGAGTGTAGACTTATATAATATTTGTTATATCCCCACCTGCCATGAGCTGCAGGCAGGAAGGAGATGCTGCAGGGAGAATTCCTCCATGCAGACCCCTGCCCAAGCTCTCTGCCTCCTCCTGCACACTTGCCTGTAAAATTAATTTGAGTAAATACCTTGAAAGGGTTTGTTGGTCCTATACCAGCTTCAGGGGCATTTCTATGCTGTCTCTTGATTTTGAGTRATGAGTCGATGGATTGAATTCACTGAAGGCGCTGCTGCTGGGCCTTTATCAAGTGCCAAATCATTTTTAGGGCAGAAGCATTTCTTTGTAAAATATACAGTCAACTAACCATAACTGTTTCCAAACTGCAGAACTTCAGCATCTGACTGTTTCTGTTCAACTGATAATTTAATTAAGAGTTGAATACTTGTATAAAATAACTTGTGAAATTATATTTAGCAATAATGCTTTAATTAGTAAAAGCTATGTTCTTGAGAATAATTATTTAGCAATATTTTGAGTTTAATTAAYGGTTACATTATTCCAACTTTTATGCTATAATAATTAATACATTACTAATTCTGTTGGCACAATTAGAAGAAACTAATTGCTTGACATTTTTTGTGCCTATAAAAAGATTAAATTRATTAAGATTACCATTAGAATAATTTGTACAAGATTTGGGTAACTAATATTCTGGCTTATTTTCCTTGGTGTAAAAAAGGAAGAATTTATAAAGAGATAATCGATTCCTAAGAAGCTGCATACAGAAAATATTCATAACTTAATGCAAGCATAATAYTGTGCTGGTTTTGGCTGGGGTGGAGGTATTTTTCACAGTAGCTGGTGTGGGGTTGGGGTTTRGATTTGTGGAAAACAAACCCTGGAAACAACGTTTAAAGGAATTTATCCTCCAAGACTTCGTGCAGCATCTCATGTTGGGCAACGTGGATATTCCATGTAATGGGTGTGGAAATGGGGTAATATTTGTTAGATTTGTGAGGGAACACGCCACTGAAAATCAGGATCTACTTGTTATGACCCAGTAGATGAAAAGAGTGTTCAGTGCATCTTTTGTGTAGCTGCTGTGCCACRCACGAAACACAAACAGAAAGTGGTGTAGACTTTGTGCAGTCTTCTCTTTCTTTCCTYTAATGTTTCTGAGCTCAAAGGGACCACTGAAAATTAGTTTTGTGATGAGCTAATGATGTGGCATTGTAAGAGAGAGGGCTCTGCTAGAGTTCAAAGCATCACAGAGTACTTGATTTTGGAAGTGACTTAACCTGGATGGTAGCCCAGTGCCCACTAGTTTAAAGCAATGAGCACTTTTATGATCTGTAGGCTGCTAGGGGCTTTTTTTAGATCCACTCTGTCAAGTGGAGAAATATAAACAAGGGGATACAGTTCTTTCTCCATATAATGCCAACATTTTATTCTTTAATTACCCTGCAGCAGAAGGGGTYAATGGATTCTCACAAGGACTGTTAGCCACTACAGCAGTGAGACTGCCAGCCTGCAAGGTTTGCTATTTTTAACCTGTAAATAGGAAGATGTAGGTGAAACTCTCTCATTTCTCTCTCACTTTTAAATCCTGCATTTATTAAGCAACTGATAGGGAGCTGCAGCGCTAATGTTGTGGTTTAATTCATTAAATCTTCCTCAGAGACCTGGGTTCATGTTCACTTGGGCCAGGAATAGCAGTTTGCAAATCCTCACCCTTTGTCCAAAAGGATTTTAAGTGTCTGCGTTCACATACAGCCAGAGCTGAAAAATAAATGCCTCCAGAGTTTTCAGCACCATTTATGAATTTATGATTAGAACTTCTATCAAGTCCAGAACTTGGAAAAAGCAAGGAGGTGCAGGTACATTAACACGGCTGTGTGTGATCCATTTCTACCCTGGTTACCTGTTCCATTCTGCATTTAAGTTCAGGCTTCTCTTTTTAAGGTCCTACTCTCTCTTTTTTTGCCTTATAACCATCCATTCGTGGTATGGCTTGTTTGCTACAGTTCCTTTACCTCTGAATTTTAACTCAGCTGGAAAGCAAGAGCGGAGGTTGTGGTTACTTATCTCCTGCTCTTGCCGTGTCTGACATAAGAAAAGAAAAAATTTGGTAGTGTAGGTTTTACTAACCCCTGAGAAAGGTTTTGCTCATTTGAGCAGGTGCTGTGGGTGTTGATCCCTCGATTAATGGCTGTGCTCTACGTTAACCGTGCCTGCCTGGGTCTCCAGGGCGTCTGGCCCCTGCCAGGATGGGACCTTACCCTGCTCTTGGCAGTCTCCTGGTGCCAGCCTTGGGTGGGGATCCGTGYTAATCAATAAAACATTCTGAAGGCTTTTCCTGTTGACACGGGGATTAGAGAGCTTTACMGCCCGGGCCAGTAGAAATACTGATGAGTTTGTTACCTTTCAGAGGACTCAGGYTGTTTGATTATGTGACAAGAAGCCACCATTACCGGGAAGGGCTTTGGGAAGGCTAATGAGTAAATTTTGCCCATGTTAGTCATGGTTTTTTTTGTCTGAAATTCTTGCAGGAAGGTTGTTTTGCTGGGTTTCTTGGTTGTTTTGAGGTGTTTCTTTGTTTTGTTTATTTTCCTGTTGTATGCTCTAGCCTTTATTAAACAGCCATGAATGGATATTAAAAAAACCCACCACATGTTAAAAAGATGTTTTTTCTCTTACTGCCAATTTAGCTGATAGTAATGGGAAAACTCCTAAATTTACTCATATTCTTTCTATATCTACAAATATATCTAATTATTGTTATTTCTATCTCCAAGTATCCCTAGAAAATTTTTAAATATATTATTGTATAGTTTAAAACTCCACTGTTCTCAAAGCATCTGTGAAGAACTTTTTGAATTAGCTGAGCTGAATTCCACTACAATCTCTGTAACAGAGGAGTGAAAAATAAGGCAATAGCAAAGGTGATGGAACCATTTGCTGTTCCTGAAATATGTCAGCTTAGAAGGATATTATACTTTCTTCTTACCTTGAATAACTGCTAATATCCAGGCCACTGCTCATCACTTGTTTTTTTTTTTATTACTTTAACAAAAGAAATACTTGGTACTGTTACAATTTTAAAGAACTTGGGTGCTGTACTTCGAACTTTTCTTTTTGACTATTCTCCACAGCAAATGTATTAATTTCAMTTTTCTGGCATAMTTCCAATGGATATCTGAATACCAGAATATGGACTTATTTCCAAATTCTTTCTTGTGCTGACGTGTCCTGTTTACACACAAAGGTGGTTCTGCACATGCAATATCTTTTACTCCTAGTACTTTACACACGTAGAACTATGTCTGGAGGTTTTTGCTGTTACAGGACATATATCATCTTATAATTCCTTTAGTGAAATGCCAACGAAAAGAAAAAAAGCTGGAATATTTGCATTGAATGACTTCCAGAAAGCACATTTTGCTCCCTGGTAGGTATTTCTAATGGGGTGGCCATATAGATTTATATTGCTACATCGGATCATGAAATTTCTAAGACTTCGTTATCTGAAGAGGACTGTGATTCATGGCTGGCAGTTCATGGAGAAACATAAAGCAGGGGAGAGGAACGGGCTCTTAGGTTGCTGATGGCTCTCCAGTGCTCTCCCAATTGCACAGAAATTTACTTCAGTGCTTTCTCTTGGCACGGAATTCTGCAGGTCTGTAAACACTCAATAGCAACAGGTGGGYGGAAAGCAGATTTTTGTCTCCCTCCCTCTAAATGCTTCGTGGCTTAATACATTGAGTGTGTGCTCAGTATTTGTGTTCCCTTAACAGCAAATAATACAAAGGTGCTTTGGAAATTAAACAAACTTGTTCCATGATTCTGACGCTTTTTTTTCCTGGGAATTCAGTTGCACATGAACAAGTAGAATTAAAATCAATAGTCAGGTCACTCCTTTTCAATGTTTTCCTATCCTTCTGCACACTCAGAACCTCTGGGGGTAAAATTTAACATCTCTTGTCGTGTCTTTAGATGCTGTCAAGGATTTAAAAGGATTTAGGATTGGTACTGCTACAGCACCATGCCCCTTAAATGTGTCTTTTCACATAGCAGAGAATTCCTGCTTTTTTATTGCCTCTGTATCTTACATGAAGCATGCCAAAATATTGCCAGGAAGTTAGGATTATTATAAAATTCAGCTTATTTATAAGATAAACCGTGAAAATACTGTCTGCAGTTGCATCGGTGGTAAGAATTTAGAGTTAACGTGGCGTTTTTCAGAGTTTCATTGTGCTAAGAGTTACTGCCCACTGGATGGCACTATTTAATAAATTTTATTGGGGAAGGTGGTTGCTGCAACGTGCAAACTTTAGAGGACATTACAGAAGTGACATTTGCAATTGCTAAATATATTCTGTCTCTCATCTTTTTCCAAAGGAGAGCACAAAACACGTTGGTCCAACGAGCACATGAAATGACCACTGAGGTTATTGCAGCAGCACGTGCTTTACACCCAATAAGGAACTGGCTCCACCGGCCTGCCACCCAAAGCTTTTGGTGTTTTATCAAGGTTCTGATCCTGACCTTTGCAAAAGGATATCGTTTTTAAAATCAAAAGTGTTCCTTCTTTTTCTCACATCAAGAGAAACTGATTTTAATGCAAGGCTTGGTGGGTCATACATATTGTTGAGGTTTGTTTCTATTTTTGTTCCTTAATATAAAATATCAGCACTTACCATTCCATAAGTTATCAGGGTTCTCGTGTTTCCATTTTCATATCAGGACCATAACAGAAAATCTGGTGTACAAACTTGGGCAATTCACAGCAGGAAGACTCCAGATAAAAATGAAATGAAATCAGTGTAGTTTGCTGGAAAGTTAGAATGCTGGAATGCTCTTTTCCAGTTTTTGAAAGCTGATTGAAAGCATAACTTAGCCCATAGATGGGTAACGCTGAACTTTGTGTATAAAAATAAAATGAATTTTTTAAAGAAATAACTCAAGGACACGTCAAGCTTCGTTGACAGGCCGTCAAGAAATAAACGTTCAGTAAACAAATTAAAGAAAGGCATCTATGCCAGAATAATAATGCAGCTGGAATGTGCAGAGATACAGGGAGCAGGCTGATAGCACAGGCTCTGCTTTCTTCTCCTGCCTGATTCTTTCAGTGGTCACAAAATTTCTGCTGAGGGGTGTTAAGCATTTGTACAGAAAAAGTGGCTTCTATTCTCAGAGTGGTGCTGAAGTTAAAAATAATCAGGATACAGCCTTGTGTTTTGCTGTGAACGTTTCCCACGTTCGCCGTGCTGTGCATCAGGTGCCACAGCACAAGCTCTGTATCTATAACAACAGCATCTCTCCCTGGGGCTGGGGATTGTGTGCAGAACCTGCTACAGAACCTGCACGGGGTTATCAGCCGTGGATTCGGCACGCTGAGCGTGGTACCAGTCGTGTTCCTCGGTGCAGAGGGAAGGAAATGAACAAATCAGCCTCTGCCATGTTTTACTTTCCCAGTCCACAGAGACTTGATCTCCAGTTTCTCTTCAGCAACAGCTTCTGCATTGCTGTGTTTTGGATGTGGCACAATGAGAAGAGAACCCCTTTAGAGACATTAGCAGCTCTGRGAGATGACTTATAGGCAAATATGTTTCCATCCTCTGCAGCTGGCGGGAGCGCAGGSATTCCAACTGGAAGTAAGAATAGTGTCTAACATGGGACAGTAAGAAATGGGACTCAGGGCTGGCTTGGTTTTTGTCATTGTTTTGCTTCCTTAATCTCAGAACAGGCTGTGGTGTTTCCTTTATGCAACTTCTCCCCTGATTTTAGAACCGGGCAGGATAAATCAGATGACCTTTAAAAAGCAAAAAGCTGTTCTCCAAGCATCTGAGACTGAAGGCTCTTGGACTCAAGCTCTGCACTGAAGTCAATTTTCTTGTTATTAAACCACTGATACATTTACAGTGTGGGCTCCTTACATCGTCTGACATTTTGACATCAGTCTGAGAGRTACCCTGGCCTGCTAAATCAGGATGTTTTTTCTGATAAAGTCAGTTCAACTCCAATTTCTTCTTTTAAACTCTGCTAAGTCTGTTCAGGTAGGGAAAAAGAAAAAAAAAAGAAGGATAAAGCCCTTGCTAAAATACTAAACAAGCTCAACAAGCTCACACTACATTTATTCAGCCCTTGGTTTGGGGAATTTCAGCCTCAGATGAAGCCTCTCTATGCTTCCATGGCATGGCTCATTCTGTTTGCATTAAAATTAGGAGAAAAATATATTAATGTTTGTTTGCAGTGAAGAAATAAAATTAAACATGTAATGTTTTATGCACATA
Source organism: Parotia lawesii (assembly GCA_003713295.1). Lineage (NCBI taxonomy): Eukaryota > Metazoa > Chordata > Aves > Passeriformes > Paradisaeidae > Parotia > Parotia lawesii. The sequence goes on along the minus strand of RAHM01000020.1, from coordinate 5,894,093 downwards.
AAATTTGAGTTTAAGTTAATGTAATCYACTCTTTTAGAAACCTTATTTTGTAACTTTTTTCTATGCTGCCAGTTGGGCAGTTCCACACTTGCTTTTTTCCCACATCTGGTGCTTTCTGGACCACTCATAAACCCTTGCAATGTTTGGCTGAGTTTGTTGGCTGCCATGGGGAGGGTTCAGTCCCTCACCCAGGGCCTGGAGCAGGGTGTATTGCTGGGCTGCACAGCAGGACAGAGTGGGAACTTCCTTTCTGATACTGGTGGACACYGATTTGAGCTCCTCCTTTTGAAGCAGGTCCCCTGACACATCAAACACAGTGCCTGAGCTGTCAGGAGGGTGTGTGGCACATCTTCACAGCTGCTTCAGACACTGGCAGAGCAGAGGCAGAGCCCAGACTCGGTGTTGGGTACAGGTTAAAAACACAGATCTTCATCCTAATTACTGGTTGGAGTTACCTCCTGCTGCTCCCGTGTTCACTCTTTACCGGGTCTTTTTGTCAGTAGTTTTGAAAACACATTTTCTACCTTAGCAGGTAGTGGCTCAGGGAGTTTTTCTTTTCCTAATTGTTACACTCTCAGAGTGATCCTTTCAAAGAATTGGTTTCTATTATGTTTTCTTCGACCTTTCTGTATTAGTTTTGGCCTTTGTGCCATCACTGACAATTGGCTCTCAAATACAAACCCTCATTTTCAGTTCAGTCAGTCCTTCGGACCAGATTTGTGGCAAGAGTAGAAAGTTTTTTGAGAGTTGTAGGAGTTTTTAGCAGGCGTTGTACTACAGTGCCACTTTTTAATATTAATTTATGGATTTCATGAAGATCAGCGCTGATCTCCCTAGAATACAGCAAGGATAAGTGCCTGCTCAGAGAGAGCTGGGAATTGGAGATGGAAGAGGCTTAGCAAGGCATTTGCTATCCAGCCTGCTGCTATTTCCATGTAGTTATTCAGAAATGTACTCCTCCAGCATTTCAGATAAATACCTTTTTATTCAGCGGATCTTGCTGGAGTAAATCTGGTAATTCATAAGGCGGAGCAAGAAGCCTAAGTCTAAATTAACTGTAACTTTGTGTCTGTCTTTGTGGAACAGGCAGTTATTGATTATCTATACATCAGGTAAGTCTCTAATGCCAGGAAGTAATTTTATTATGTCTCAAAGCATGCATTTAAGAAGTTATTAAAAGTTTATTCAATCCTGTGGTGAATGATCTGTTTAGCTACTACTCTATCTTAATAAGTACTTTGTTTAAATGTCTCATACCAGGGAATTTTAAGTACAGCATAATGCAATTTCTTTTTTCTTACATTTTCTAATTCCACTGGGGTGACTTTACAACATTTTGAAGAAGTTAATCTATGACTTTTCTTTGTTTAGTGTTTCAAAACCATTTCAGACATGTCTGTTATGGCCACACACTTCTTATGTATCCATTTCATGCTCTGAGCATCGTGTGTTCTATGCATTTTAGAAGAAATCACCATGGGACTACAGGGAAATTTAGGTGCTCCATAATTAAAATGTTCCTGGACAATTTCTCCAGTGATTAAGGACTTGAGTGTTTCATCTTTTATAAGGAAATAGGCAAAATTAAGCAGTAAATTTTTTGGCTTGCTTTGTGTAAAGACATTCAAAGCCCATTTAATGGGAGGCGAGTACAATTGCTGGGCTTGTACCAATTTTGGTTTAGACAAATTTCACAGGGAAACTCCCTTAAGAGACAGGTGAACAGCGAAAGGCAAGGGCAGAGGTCAGCCTGGAGCAGGCTGGGTGGTTTTGTTTTCCTCTTGTTCCAGATTAAATGTAGAGTCTGTGCTGAAGAGTGTCTTGTTGAAGTGTCCCACACTTTTAGTCTTTAAGTGCAAATTAAGGTAGACAGACCATGGACAGGACAGTTATTAATTGAATTTTATGCCTTTCCTCCCTGGTTTTAGCGCTGCTAAGCATGGAAGTAAATGCTTTTGGTCATATCTCCAAGCCAAGATTAGTTCTCCCAGCCTCTACTGATTGTTGTGCTACTTATATTTAATTGTGGCTTTGCTTTCCTGTATTTTGGATTTCATAATATTTCCTGATTTCAGTCCTCAGGGTCAGAATTGCCTTTATAGAAACCTTGTAGGGTGTACTTTGGAGAAAGACTGGGTACAGTATTTTCCTGTGTGTTTTACATAGTGTTGCAAAACACGGGCACGTCATTTTTGACTGAATTTTACTCTTCTTCTATGCCTTTCCATCCTCCAAGGGCAGTAAGTTCTACATAAGGAGTCTGGGATGTGTTGGGAGATAATTGTACAGGTAAGAGCTTGGTGTTAAAAATATTTTCAAATACCACATATAGGATCCGTGCAGTTTGTTTTTTGATTCCCTCAAAGGCCAAAGGAATTTAAATTCACAAATTTTTCTAGCTATCCATTCTGCTGCAGAACTCCAAGTGAATGCTAGGTGAGTGGTCATACTTCATTCCTTGGAGTGCAGGGCACAGAGAACAGTTTATCTGGACCAATGCTTGGCTTTTGGAGTCAACTTGCATGGGTGATACTTGGATTTGTGCAAAAAATCATGGGTTTCATGGAGAAGACAGGAGTCGCCAATTGCCCTGGTTAAGAACCCTTAATGAGGAAAAGAACAAAAGAAAAACAGCGGAACCCTTAGAAACTATTTCTCCTCCTCAAATAATTCTAAAAATGAAATAAACTTTTGAAACAAGTGAAAATTTATCTTGCTTCCTCCTGACAATCTTTTATAGAAACAGGGATGGCATCCGAGTGGTTCAGGGTACTCCAGAGTGGGGCAGGATAAGCAAGTGACTTATGTGGAATGTTGGTTGCTCCAAGCCCAAACAGATGGAGTTAATCCTATCCAGAATGTCGTCTTGCTGTTGTCTAACACAAATTCAGGCTGTATTCTTGGCTATCATCTTCAATGATGCCTTCTTTGATTGAAATTACCAGGAGTCTTTTAGTGCACAGCAAAGTCAAGTGTTCCCAAAAGTGATTAAAATGCAGATCTTGTGGAAAAATTCGATAAATAATTTTGAAGGAAAGTACTGTAGCATTTCCTTGGGTTTCTTAAAAGCTGGTTTCCATGGCGTTTTGAATCTGGTTTAACACCTCTATTTTTAATATCCATTTCAGAAGATGTGTTTTCCTACTTCCATTGCGTTTGATAATAATTTTGTCCGTGCTAACTGCGATCTTAGAGGCTGTATAACCTAACAGGAACTGTCTGCTTTACCTCATGCAAAAGATGGAATAATTTCTTCATGGTTGCCACTGGTATTTATGAAAGGCTACAAGTGAATGTCTGTATTTGCAGCTCCCTGCAAGCAAACGATCTCTCCTGCAGATGCCAAACAAGCCCTGACATGTGACAGCCCAACAGGAATATTTCCTGGAGTCCATGCTGCTGCCACATAAGAATGATTGGTGGAAATATGGGTACCACAAATATTACCAACTTTATCAGTTGTTTAATTTACATTAATTTTCCCTGCTGAGCAATATATAAATATTCATGGTTCTATCAGATTAGTTTACACTTTGAGAAGTTATCAGAGATGAGAGAGAGAAATATGGCATAAATATTTTAATTCTTCTAAGTATGTAGGTCCTTTGAATCCCTGGTGATAGTTACAGTGACATTATGCGAAGAAAAAACTTTTATAACAAGTTTCATTTGTGGGAGTAGTCACTAGTGAAGTTCAAAAGTATTTATTATAAAACTCCTTGTGAATCCAGTAGAACTGTTATCTTGTAGGTCTTTTTCTTCTCTGCATGTGTTTGATCAATATTGGTTGAACTATGGCTAGACTTTGAAGGAAATAAATGAGTTGTTAATGAGAGGGTCATTGTCCCTGGTGCACATTTCTGGGACCCATGCGAGTGAAATTTATTTTTCATACTTTGGAAAGAAGCCCTGAGAAGGAGAAAGTTATGGAAGCAAAACACCCAATTAACCCCAGGGAAGTGGGGAAGTGGCATTAATTTCAGTCTCGTAGGTAGCATCCATTGAAGTCAGTGTGAAACTTTAAGGGCTTATCTGTATTATTGGATGAGGGTGACCCCTGTTTCTGCTGTATTAACCTCGAACCTGAAAGTGTGGGAAAGCAATGAGATGTGGTTCATAGCTGGAACTCCATTCCTTACCTTCCCACTCCGAAGAACATTCATTTGAATTGTTGAAGTTTTGTTTTCTGTTCTAATCAATGTGTTTCTCTCAGAATACTTCATATTTTAGTCAAATATGTGTTTGAAATAATTTGTTTGTTGTCTAAAAATATTTGAGAAATTCAGTGCAACCTTTCAGTTTCTCAGATATTTTTCCCCCAAAGTTACCAGTTCATGCAAACATAAGAAAGTGATTTCTGTATGGTTAAGTGTCACAGCTAGTTTTGGGGAGTTCTTGATGTGAAGAAGCTCTCAGCTTAATGTTTTAAACAATTTTGGACTCTGCTATTAATTAGTGCAATTATTTCTAGTTCATGTCTGTTGAAGATTGCTTCCATTATTTTAACTTTTAATTGGTAAGAAATATCTTTATTTATTTTATTTGAATTTTTAATTGCTTTAATTATTGTGATTTTAATAAGGACTTGGCAACAGGATTAGAGACAATTAATATTTGACAGAGGGGTGTCACACTGATCGGTATGCGAGAAATACCTGGGCAGATAAAGAGAATCTTGTCACACGGAAGCTTCTGTACAGCCTCACTTTGCATAAACAGATAGCAAACACGAGAAATCTTACAGGAAGTTTGCTGAGGCAAGACCTTATTCCTTGCCAAGGAACACCATTGATATTTTATAATTACAATACGAAGCTTGGTTATGTCACATTGTGGGCGACGCTTTGTCATCATCCTAGTCATTACTAATAATGTGTCCCTGCATGCAGGATAAAATATAAAGCTTTAGCTCTAACTGGTTTTGATCTGACACCAGTTTTTGCACGCTGTAAATGAATTTTGTGTTCCTGTTGTATCTGCTCTCAACACTCCCAAACAGCCAGTCAGTAACAGCGGTGCTGCTCGGCTTCCTTTTTACTTCAGGAAACTGTGCAGTGTTTTCTTCTGCCACCTCGGTGTTGTGAAGACCTTCCCCTGAGTTTTGGGAGAAAAGGACTGTTATTCCAGTAATTGGGTAGTCTATGACAACTTGCTATAATTTCTTTATTAATAATGTTTCGTAATGTGGGAAAATGACATCTTTGYGTGTTTGAATTCGGCTGCCCTGACAAAGCTAATTGCTCCTCAAGATGCCATCCTGGGATGTGCTGGGAGTGTGGAAAAGAACAACTGCTGACTCCAGTAACTTATTTTCCCAGCAATTTAACATTTTTCACATAATTAGATCTGGTGTTCTTCTTGGATTAACAGATCCACTAATAACATTGTGCTTTAAAAGCTGCAAAGTGGGAAGAACATAACATAAAGCATATTCGAGGGGTGCCAGCTCATTATGCTGACAGGTTTGGGAAGTACAACACAGTTAACCTTTAACCTTCACAGATGCCTAAATACATTTCAAATACAGTCTTGATCATAAATTGTAAGTTTACAGATTTGTGGTTTACTTGAAKAATAGGGTAATCTCCTGAAATTAGCTGAGTATTTTGATTGCGGCCAGATTATTCCTAAACAGAGATTATGATTTGTCCATMACCTCCACTTCATTAAATCAAAATCTAAGTAGAGGCAGGAGGGAACACCCCATAAATACACATACAAATATATATAGATATGGAAAACTTTTTCTCATTAATCCAAATAATGCTTTGAAAGCTGTGGGGCTGCCAGACAAGGGTCCAGCTAAAATAACCAGAGCCAAGACCTGCATGTCAGGAGAGTAAAGAGCCCAATGGATTTCTGCTTGGAATGGCAAAAATTGTAAAGGCAGGGCTTTTTAGCTGCCCTTTTTAGTTTTTCTTGTGTAAATTTCAAAATCCTCAAGAATTACAGTGCTTTATGCAGGGAAATGCACAGATTGATAATCTCTTCCAAAGCCCTCGCAGGCCTTGCAGAGCAGGCTGGAGCTGCAAGGGGAGATTCACAGGAAAACCTAATGCGAGATAAAGTGAATGAAAGTATTCTGAACTTCAGTAAACAGATTTTGGAAATAATGAGGTTATTTGATCAGTTGGGAGTTATAACAGTCAGAAAAGCAGGAGGGTTAATAACAAAACTAGTGCAGACTTGGAGATGCCAGAGAAGGGCTCCGTATTCAAAAGGATGTGTCAAGAACCAGATTTTGTTATAACACAGATGATTTAAAATTCATGTCTGCAAGTCTTAACCAATTGTCATTGGTGGAAATCTGGCACTGGTAGAAATACCAGCATGGCTGCAAATCCCACAGCTTTAAAGGGATGTTTACACAGATTATAAAACGCTAATTTTATCAACGAGATGGAAAATGTAATATAAAGCAGTATGAACACGGTTATTTACTTCGAAGGAGAGGGGCTGGAGCAGACCAYAGACCTTATTAACCTTAATTATCAGCCCTTGGGGTGCCCTAAATTCTTAGTCTATTAAGTATAAAATGCTAATCTGCAGGGGCTGTAGACTCATCATGTGAAAAATTATTTGAAAACGCAAATGGGAATTAAAAGAGAAACATTCATCCACGTCTGATTAATTCTTCCCTGCTGCTGCCTCAATGGATATGCTCTCCCTGGTGTCCAACAAACACCAGCAGCTTGCCCACTGCAAGCCTCTGAGCCTGTTGGTGGAGCGCTCGGGGTGCTCAGATGGAGACAAATCTCCACAATGTTCATTACAAGAAATGTATATGGCAGAGTCTTGGTGATCTTCTACCCTAGAGCAGCAGAGGACTTTCAAATCATTTGGAATCACAGAATGGTTCGGGTTTGAGAGACCTTAAAGATCACCTGGTTCCAACCATGGGCAGGGACACCTTCCACTGTCSCAGGCTGCTCAGAGCCCCGTCCAGCCTGGCCTTGAGGACCTCCAGGGATGGGGAGTCCCCAGCTCTGGGCAGCTCCTCTGCTTTGTAGAACATGATTTGTTCTCTGTGTATCCTGCAGCCCTCCTGTGCCCACGCCTGTTTAAAAGCACTCAGTTCTACCTGGCTGTATTTCACAGCTCTTCCAACAGCAGCTCGTTTGTGACGATCATTTCCCAATTACACGTTGTGCTTCCTCAGCGTGTGCTGCTGTCGTTTGCTGGTTTAAGTAATGTAAACACAAAATTCGATATGAAAATGAGCTACAAACAGGGAAAACAAAACACTAGAGAGCATCCTCATACTGAAGCACGTAAGTATTGAAAAGTTTTAGGCCATTTTAATCACAGGGTTTGTCTGAAATTAATCCTATTGACCTGTGAATGCTTCCCATATGAGAAATCCTGAGAATGACTGCTGCCATGGGCTGTTAGTTTATGGAAAATGGCTCTGTTTATTGATATAAATGGATTTCAAGCTTTCTAAATATGAAAATGTACGAGCAGACTATACATCTTCACTGGTACGGACCTTACTTTGATAAAGGGTTTGAAAAACTGCTTGACAAATGCTGGTTTTTGTTTCATTTCTGTTGGCATTTTTGCTAAAGTGTTTTCAATAGGCAAGGATTTCTGGATAATAAATTTCAGTGATTTGAYATTTCTCTGCTCAGGTGAGAAAGAAAGAAAAGTCCACAGTGAAATTAAGATGTATTTCTTATGGACCTCACAAGCTATGATTTCCTTGGCAATTGGTTACTCTGGGAGAACTAATGAAAAAGAATAAACCAGGAATTGTGAATAGGAGGAATAAATTTTATGTGAAAATAGACTGTATTTTCAGGGGTTTACAGCTAGAATGTGTGTAATTATTCAGTGGATATTTCTTTTTCTGAGAATACAAGATAGAAAAATATTTCTGTAACTTTACAGAAAATCTTTTCCGGGTGAAGAGAGTACAGTCCACACCAAATCAGGAAAGATGGAAAAATTGAAACAAATAATAGAATAGCTTAATAATGCTGTAATATGGGAGGTTTTCTGCRAATATTCACACATTAGGATAACTTTAGGTGTCTTTTAGATTGCTCCCAAACACATCCATCTATGAGGATACACATGTGAGTTTTAATGAGATCAGTGAGAAGGTGACTGATATTCACCTCTTTCTTTTTTTGGATATTTTTTTCCCTCAGAGAAAAGCACACAAGGGTGCTTATTTAGGTCCGTGCTACAAGAAATCAGTCTGCCCATGCAGTAAATCTCACTGTGAGTTTACTAAAATGTGAGAACTTGGTTTTGTTTCTCGACCACTGGATTTATTCCTCCAATTTGGAGATATATCTGATAATCATTTGGTCTGTGTTATKGGAATTTTTCCCATCCTGTGAGTCAAACCTGTTTTAAACACCTCTCTAAGATTTAGGAAGAATGGATGCCATTTCAGCATAATCCCTTAAAAATAACATTCTGGGGAGCATAAAACACTCCTTTTCCATAATCAGTGCTACAAATAAATGTTCAAAATGCAATGTCCAGGAGGTAATTTTGGTTATGCACTGAAAACACTTGGATATCACAGGCTATTTTTTCACTTTAGAAAAATCTTCGTTTATTACATTAAAATTTTAGAAAGCTAATTTTTCATGCTGCCATATGATATTCAAGATAACTTTCCTTTTCTTTAGTGTAATTGGTCTCCATAAGAGTTACAACAATCTCATGTGAGTTCTTGAATTACAATACTTTGGTCTTCTGGGATTATTCTTTAGATCTGTTCTTCAGGGCAGTAGAAATCGGGAGGAATTAATTAAGCCTGAACTATGCAGAGGCCACATGCTGGCAGGATCTAACTGGTAACACCCGATGAATTGCAATAATATTGTCATTTAGGACTCTTGATAGGACTATGGCCTTGAAATTGTTAATGGAATAAAACTTTAAATTAATATAATTTCTTAACTTTCCTTACAGTTCCATTGCCATCTACTTTATTCAGCCTCGTGTTTGTTCTAAGTTGTCAGCACAGGTATGTTCTAGTGAAGAAATTAATAAAAATAGCTTGTTTTCAATCACTTGAAGCAGAAACAAAGATGAAAAATATTAGAACAGCAGAACCATTTAATCTCAAGATACTTAAAAGATGTTTCTGTTCTTGGCAATTGTACCAGTCTATCACTGACGTTTGAGGTGAGAGAAACAGAAGGAACATCTGCAGCCCCGTGGAGTTAAACAGAAAGTTACTGAAGTGTAGCTCTGCTGCAGTCCCAGCCAAGAGCTCACTTTTGAAGCACCACAGCCTCTTRTGCTGCTTTCTTCACCTGTTAAATTTTCCTTTTTCCCACTGGCAGAGCATGCATTGGTAATGATGCATCACTTATTTTGTGTGCATTTGTGGACAGATGTTCATAATTCACAAAGTTTACTGGCTGTTAGCACAAATGATTTTGTCGTGGAAACATATTTTTGGATAAGCAGACACTGAATCATTATGGTTCTTAAAGGCAATTACTTAAATAAGTAATTAGACTAAGAGTCACAGTACTTTCATTTCCCAATTATAATCAAAGTGAGAGTGACTCAGACATTTCACTTTTTCTAGGAATAGTGACTATAAAGCAATGCAGAGCTTGTGTGTGATTGAAATAATTGATTTTTGTTAAATATTTTGAATTAATGGGTGTTTATTATTGTGCCAGCGCTGCTGTGGTAATTAATTATGTAAATAAAAGCAACAGCAACAACAGAAGCCAGACTAGAAGTGAGCAGAACATGCAGAACTTATGCTGATTTATCATCACACATCTTTGCATTCTGCTGCTTCTGCATGGGTGGAAAGATTGAGGTAAAACCAAAATATTAGTGGGACAAAAATTGTTGGATGTGATTGGCGTGTGGTGAAGGAGAGCTTGTTTATTCTCAGCTGAAGGAGCTGTGAAAATGCCATTGCTCTTGGCTTCTCCAGTTCACCCCCCAGTGTACTCTGGTCACTGCTCTGAATTGTGGTTAATATTAACATTAAATACATCCAACCAAGACAAACTCTAAACAGGAAATACCAAACTGATAAATTGATTTCTCTCTGCTTCCATTTCTAATCTGTCTCTCTGATTTAAACATGTAGCTTTGGGTTGGCGTTTCGGTGGGGGTTTTTGTTTGTTTTTCTTCTGGATGCTGACATATTTTTAGGAAACTCTCAGACTTTTTTTTATAGGAAATCCCCAAAGTGTTTGTATTTTATTAATTTCTATTAGAGGCAACTTGATGGTAATTTTTGCAGAGAGCAAGGAAGACTCATTACATTATAACCACCAAGATGCACTTTTCTGCCTACAGAGGCCTGTTATCTCCTTAAATGCTCCTGTTTAATGATCACGAGTAAACTTTTACAAACCTCTGAGATGGAATAAGTAGGATTTTTATTCAAGTGTGCTGGGAGCATTTCTGCATCAAACTTGCTTGGGTTCATTAGAAAGGGAGCATTGTGGTGCTATGTTGCACCCTTCAGTATTTGTCCGTGGTGAAATGTTACTACTCTGCACTTTTTTTTTCCCRTAAAGATAGAAGTATTTCTGTCTTGAACGATTCTTTATATTTTGTATGGAACTGTGGTATGTGTCATGTTCCATATCCCTGAATGTGCAATAACCAATAACACATCTCTGKCATCTGTCTGTCTTAATTTCATTAAGGAAGAAATTCACTCTTAGTCCTTGGGGTCTGACTTGGAGACCAGGTACCTGCAAAGCATCACATGAATCTTTTGAGGATGGATACAGTGGTCAGAGTCATCAATTCTTGCCGTTTTCCTGAAGAATTTTGGAGAAGCAGGTATTGGGCTAGAGAAAGAAAAGTGGATTAGGAAAATGATCGTTTGGTGGGACTCCATCAAAGCTGGAAGCTGATGGCCCCAGTAGCAAGGCTTTAACCAATAAATGTTGGCTTTAAATGCGATTTTGCCTTTGAGAAGTAAGAATCCTTGAGATGCCTTTGCTTTTAGAAGCTGTAATAACCCTCCAAATGTGATTTGTACTTTAAAAGCTTATTTACAGAAGACAGACCACTTCTAATGACATTTGCATGGAAATTTCCCAAATGAATATTTATAAATATGAAATACGAATCCAGCGCAGCGCAGTGCATGTCCTGGCACACACATTTCTATACACAGACGTATGGGTTTTGTTGAACTCAGCACAACTGACAAATCTCCCAGGGAAACACCAAACAGCTTGTTCCACATACAGATGTTCCTTTGGCATCTTATTACAAAGCCTTGAAAACATACTGTTTTACTGGCAATAAAGCAGCAATAATGGCTTAATAGAATCTGAAAGAATAACTAAGTACTTCAAATGCCTGGAATAAAGGGATAATTGAAGTTGCTTTGGGTTTAAGCCTCGGTAATTTCTTGCTTTATAATAACTCAGGTGACTGTCTATCTAATGAAATGCAGTAAAGTAGGAGCACGTTATTGATTGAGAATTTAAATGTTTGCTTGTATCTATGGTGTGTCTCCGTGATACTCATCATTGTAATGGAAGAAACAAATCATTTAAATTATATCTCATTATGCTTAGCACAAGCAGTAACTCACTTGCACAGAGACTTTGCTAAAACTTTGCAAAAATTTTGATGAGCATGTTGCAAACTAATCTCACAAATAATTTGTACTCACGGGTTTTTTGTTAAAGCATGATCATTGAAGTTGTCAGGCTTATTTATTTCGAATACTCTAAGCCCCAGAGTTAGATTTCTGTTACCATTTTAAAAATAAGGTGATTTTATTGTTCTGAGTATTATAACCTTTATGGTTTGGCTCTCAAGCATTTCTCTGTAGATTCAGGCCCTTCAATATTCCAAGGCAGCAGTTTCCACCCCGTTTTGAGAACTGACAGATGGTATTTAAAGAAAAGCTGTGAATGTGATGTGAATAAGCAGCTTGATTTACAACGTTAAGAACCAATTTTATGCCTTTAGATGTTTTGGAAATGTAATGGAGCAGTGGAAGCTCTGAAGGTGGTCATGCTCTGATCATCAAACTGGAGGTAGCATCATCTCCACAGAAATTACGGAGGCCTGCATTTTCCAGCCTCGTTCATTCTGTGATTCTCTGATTCTGTAAAGCAGAATATGTGTGAAAAACTTTGCAAYAGAGGAACTAGCAACCATCAGTCTGTACAAAGTTTTCAAGCTTTTAAGAGATTTTTAGTTTTCCTTTTAGCTTTCACAGTGTAAACAACAATCTGTGAGCTCAGGCTATTTGATGTCTTGACCACTGCAAATCTCCTGAACTTTTTCGCTGAGAAAGGATCTCATGGAAAAGATATCAATGTACTTTGAGTTTTATCTGTCTCCATAAAGTTTAGTAACCAGTGGGTTTTTCAAGCCTAATTTTCAAATTTCTGGGATCACAGCAAATAGGTTCCTCCTCCTCTTCACTACTCCTTATGGGAATTAAAAACCAAAAAGCCACAAGCAGATTCTGTGGTTTTTAATGAAATYTAAATTTTGAGACCAGTGTGGGAAGGAGGGTTGGTAGAAAGAAGCTGTGCTGAGACAGGAGGACTGTGGCCATCACTGGGGATTCTTTCAGGTCATTCTGTCTGGCCAAGGCTCTGGCAAAATCCAGACATAAAAGCAATTTTCTAAGGATAACACGAAGTTTAATCAAGCTGAGCTGATATGAATGATTGAGGAAGAATTTGAGAAGCTGTAATAAAAACCCAATAGAAACAGAGTTCAGTGTTTTACTTGTGAAATGGTTCTTTGCTGGAAAACTATTTCACATAATTGCTGGGATATCTTCTGCCATTGCGAGGGAGGAATCGTTTATCAAATGTCTGAAAAATAACACTATGAAGTCTTCTGTAGTTAAATTGTATGGATAAGATAATTGAGAAGCATTTCTTTCCTATAACTTATTCTTCCCTCCTTTGAATGAAGGAGTATTTAGCTTCAAAATCAGCATTTCTTGGCAGACTTTGCTTAATTTCCATTCTTTGAATCTGTTTTCTAAAAACTGGTTTCCCTAAAGTTGGTTTGTTTACACCTCTGTACTTGATGAATTGTACTGCGATGCATCATTTTGGGTTATTCTCATAATGTAACATTCTGAGTAGTTGGTAGAAAAAAAGAATTGTTTTACAGAAGATAACAGACAGCAGATAATGACACAGTTATTGTAGATGAGATTTACTGAAGGAGAAAAATCTTGTGAATAAGAATTGGTATTTCTAGCAATAAACATAGAGTTTAATCGTACACAAATAAAGCAATAGTTAGGTGATCTTAACAGGCTATTCCAGCTATAAAGTTGTATTGAAGTTATATTTCAAGTCACAAACTGAGCCGGAGATAGAAAAATTCTATTCTGCTTTTTCTTATTTCATGAAAGTTCTGTCACTCCGGTTTTCAGGAGGTGCCAGGACAGTGTGGGTTAGAGACAGAAAGGCTGAAAAATTCACCAATGCTGCATTTGTGTGTCAGATCCCCTCTGAATCGAGAGTTGATCTGGAGAGCTTGGACACTGCAGGCCAGTTCCTAACGAGAGTCTGCTGCTTCTGTGCTTTCTGTGCTGTTAAATATGCAGAGAGTATTTATGTTAATAATGGAACATTTACMCCTTGTGGAAGAAGTACTTCAGAAGAGATACGAAGGTGTTCACAGCAGTTCATAACATCGTTCTGATGGTTCCTAAACGGGACCATGCTCCTCGCTCACTGTAAAATCAGCTGTGAGTTCTTCAGGTGGAAATGTTTATGGTAAGGTATGGAGGACGGGGAATTTTCCTGCCAGGAGCGAACAATTAAAAAGTTTTCAAAGCAGTAAATACATTGTTTTCTTTATATTGAAGGAGGTGACCAATTTCATTTAGAATTTCTCAGCATTAATACTTCAGGGTGAACATGGCATGACTTCATTTGAGTATCTGAACGTTAATTGCATCGACATTGTTTATTAAAGCAATTAACTTAGCAGTTTTTGACTATAGCTAATCAACTGCAATCCTGTGGCATGAAATTTTATAGAGCTGTATCCACATGATGATGGTCAGATTGCTCTCCATTAGAAAAGACAACAGGGGTTTATTTATRAGTATTAATTTTAATTAGTACATATTTGTTGAGAAGYAGCTCAGCAATCATCCTTAGTAATATGAGATCTTGCCTATAATCTGTCTGTGTATGTACACACAACTGCATGGGTGCAGGAGCTTCTATTAGAGGAATAAATTACGGTTTCAAGTATTGGTTTTGAAAAATAATTTACTATTTACCCATTAGGGAGAGTTGTTGGTCTATCTTAACACACTGAAAATCTAATTTTCTTTTAAAATAATATTAATTATTCCTCCTAGCCAAAAAGGACTACATCATTAACCCCAAAGCAGTGGTAATAAACAAAAATAATTTAAAAGCTTTATTAAGTTCAATTAATTGGTTGTAGCAGACTAATTTTGTCATGCTTTGCTAGACAGTGTATTGTAAGTAATTTTGATGATCTCCAATTGAGTTGGGCAAACAAGCCTGCACACTAAAGCAAAAATTGAATTGTCTTGATAATTACAAAAACCATTGGCCTGTTTGGTATTTGTGATAAATGGGTTAATTAGCTACTTTTTATTACATCTAGACTTTCAATGCAGTCCAACAGTGGTAATTTATTTTGCTTTGTAAACTAGTACAGTCAAAATTCTATTGTTCTGATTTTTTCCAGACAAAAATCTTTAGGGCTACATGATTTAATATCAGCTAAGTATGGAAGTGGATGGGGTTTTCATTATCTGCACTTGGTTTGGGTAATTTGTGGAACTCGGTTTTGTGCTTGTCATTTTTCAGTCCTTCACCTGAGAGTAAAACCAGCTTTGCCTCATTCCTAAGRGTCCATAAAATCAGCCTGAAGTGTGAATAGAGACTGGGTCTGTGTCTTTTAAATTCCTTGTGTGTTGTGAGGAAGAATTTCTAGGAAGAAATGTATTACCCTGATGTGTGAAAAGTTTTCACTGAGCATTATTTATAAGAAATGATCTAAACTGATAGTGAGGTAAGCGGTTTCAGTGTTGAAGTTGAGCTAATTTCCAGGGCTTTGAAGCAGCTCACACAACACAAAAGCAGTAATTTGAGCTCAGAGGAAGGTATTGAGTTTTGCTGTTTGTGTTTCTGTTTATTTGTTCAATCTTGTTTGTTGACTTGTGTTCGCTTTGTTTTTATTCCAGGCCTCCCTAGAAATTTCTTTACCTTTTGGTCCAAAACGTTATCCTCATTTCTAAGTCAGCTTATTCTGCTGCACCACCAAACCCCTTTCYTGTAGTTCTGCTCACAGACAATCTCCAGCTCTAGTCTCAGCAAGTGTCAGGTGTAAAATATTTGCAAGATTTTTTTCKTTTTCTTTTTTTTTCATTTGTAATTGGACCATACTCTATGCTACATCATGAACTATATGCTATTTGGTGAAATATTTTATGTTTAGCTGAGGTGACAAGTTACACTAAYTTTGCCATAATGAAATGACACGTGTTGTTTCTAATGTTTTCCTTTTTAGTGTTGATTACTGTGTTGCTATTCGTGTTTCATGCTGGGGTTTATCTGATTTATTGGTGTGATCCGTTCCATTGTCTGTCAGCTCTGTCTTCAGCAAAATTATCTTAATAATTGTGTTCTTCTTAGGATGTTTTTGTGACTCTAAAAGGCATTGGCATACAACAATTGGCTCATTTTCTGATTTGTTTTGAAGATAGGAAAATTTGAAACAAAACAATTTTCTTTTTGAGTGCATTTTGAACTAATGTAAGGTCGCAGTTATAGAAACTCTCATTTTCCTTTTTATTTGGTCTTTGCTTTGGCTTGTTGTCGTTTGTGCAAATTGACAAAGTATTTTGAACAGTCTTGGTAAACAGCTCTTCCTCTGACTCATAAATTATTTGAAATATAGAAATGATTCATTCAAATTAGAGTTCATCAGAAGTCTAATAATTAATCATAATGTTTAAATGCCAATTTTGTATTTGCCAAAATATTATTTTGAGGAGTCATTTTGTGTAATATTTGTTTGGCTGTGTTGGGGCCTGAGAAGTCAGGTGAGGGTAGGGCTGTTTCTGTTTCTCCCCTGTAGCTGACCCCCACTTTTGATCCATTCCCTTGGAACAGGGCCTGTTTCTCTGTGGGTGTTAAGTCTGGCACAGACTGGGAATTCATCCACTGTAAATTACTGATTTCAGCAGTGAGTGTGGAAAGTTTAGGCTTATACTTGCAGCTGACAGAAAAATAAAATCAATGTTCTATGGTTTGGTTTTTTTTAGGACTGTTGCATTTTAAGGTAATTAAATAGAAATTCCTAACCCTCTCCCCCCTTCCCCACAAACATGGGTGTTCATTAAGTTTAATAACATTTTCTAAAGTGATAGTATTGCCAGAAACTCTGATTCTCTAAGAAATCTAATTACTTCTTTCTCCATTTYGAATTGGGAAGGATTATTCAAACACTTTGCAGTCCTAACTGCACAGAGCACTTTAATCCTATTGTTTGGAGATTGTCATTCTCCTGCCTTCTCTCTGCTTGCAGCCTCCCATTAGACACTGCAGGCACATCCTGGTAATCTCAAATTCCAGGGAAGTGCTATCTGGCAATCAATGCCTCCCTGCCCCTCTATTTACTTTTCCACTCCTTGCATATTTTAAAATAAAAGAACTAGACTGCAATCTTCTCTCCAGCAAAGTACAAACTATGACTTAAAGAAAACCTTATGTGATTGGGATCTGTYCTTCTTAGTCCTGAGCTTGTGGATGCCATCTCTTCCCTTGATCCTTCCTCAAGATCTTTCTGATAACTCCAACTACTTTCTGATAACTCCAAAGGGTTCCCCTGTTTGCTGTCAGGCAGAAATGCTGCCCTGGAGAAAGTATTATCTGAGTAAAATGAGATTCTAATCTCTCAGCTGACAGGGAGAAGGATGTGAGCATATATCTGCAAGGAACAGGGCCTGCCTGACAGCTCCCAAATTCCTGTGTCACACACCACAGCGACAGAGACGGGAGTCTGCAAGAGCAGTGAGTTCTGCTGTTGGCTCCCAGGCCTCTCCAAGAAAGGCAAGGTCAGTGTTTGCAAGTTCAAAACCAGCCCTTACCCTGCCTGGTTTGGGCACAGGAGGCTGTTTGAATGTGATCATAAAATCACAGACTAGTTTGGGCTGGAGAGAACTTTAGTGGTCATCCAGTCCAACCCCCTGCCGTGGGCAGGGACACCTCCTGCTATCCCAGGCTGCTCAGAGCCCATCCAACCTGGCCTTGGACACTTCCAGGGATGGGACCTCCCCAGCTTCTCTGGGCACCCTGTGCCAGGGCCTGACCACCCACATTGTAAAAGATTCTTCCTTATATCCAACATAAACCACCTTCTTTTAGTTAAAACTTGTCACTTTGCAACAGGTCCTGCTAAAAGTTTGTCCCTGTCTTTCCTGCAAGCCCYTTTTAACCCCTTTATAGTCATTACACTGCAATTACTCAGCAACCATTTGTTTATGTGGTAACACAGTGATTTCGGATTTCAGTCTTTTGGTCAAATTTCCACAAGGCTTGTAAGACAATTTCCACTTCTCTAAATGTTCTTTACCCCTGTACAATTACTGATTGCCATTTTTAACAGAAGTCCAGAATGTTGTGGGTGCATGAACACTTCTGTTTATGCATTACATTCATACATTCCACGCATTTTAGTGTAAGGAAACATTGCCAGTGTTTCTAAGATCATTAAACGAGTGAGAAGACATGAATGAATGAAGAGATAGGTGCATAATCTTTTCTCTGAAAGATCCTTTTTTCCTTTGCAGAGGAGGTGCCSTGGTCTGTTAGTGGTGTCAGTAGATCCTGCATGAGTGGCAGAACATTTTCTGTAAAATTTGCTGTAAAATTCAGTCCTTTTGATTGTTGCCAGTTCTACCAAATAATTCATATTATTGTCACCAGTGCTGCTGAACTGGTGCAGAAAATACTTTGACTGGGGTTTACACAAAGTAGGAAGGAAAGAAAGTTTCAGACAAACAAAACATTTGGTGTTTTTCAAGCTTCTGTRAAGAAAGAGGGGGGTGAGGCGTGCAAGAGTCATACTSYTCCCTTATTCAGGAGCTGTCCTGAGCTTCAGGAGCCAGAAGTGTGTATTTGCTGTTCAGAGTCATCGTTTGCTCTTGCTGTGGAACTAATTTCCAAGGAATAAGTGCCTTTCTCTGCTTGGAAGGGACATTTGCTCTGTAGCATCATGTGACTGCTTCTATTTATCACACAATTGGGATTAACTGAAGCCTTTTTTGCACCATCATAGCTTACTATTCATTATACAGAATTTYCTGGGGTTTTACCTGTTTTTCTAGATGAAATTAAGCAAATCAAATTCAGGAGATAAATCCTCATTCCTTCACAACCTTTGAAATTTGTTGGGAGCAGGCTAAATGCCACTTTAGCCATTCTAATTTGCTTCTGTATTTCTTAACTGGTTCAGAAAGTAAAAAATTATCTGGGAGTTAATAGAACTGCACTTTTTATAGTTCTACTCTTCATCAGCTGCATTTCAGAGCGTGGTGTGCCAGAAATGAACTTACTTCTGGGTGTTCTTCTGAAAAGAAGTGTTTAAAGCCCAGTGTGTGGTTCCAGCTTTTTTCCCTGGATGTGAACTCCRGCCTCTCCCTTTCCTTGCCTAATAAACTAGCCTGCTCTTCCAGTTCAGCAGATTTGTTTCACAAGTACATTACGGGGTGAGAAGCATTCCAGGCAGCTCTGCTGACAGRGGAGAAGGCTGCCAGAGCAGATTTTCGGAATGGGGAGCTCTTGCCACCTGCATTGTTCGGAGATTTGRGAAGGAACAGGCTGGTGAGTTGAGTGTTACCAGGATCACCGTCTGCCACACGCACCTTGCACGACAATTTACCACCAGGGACGGGGGCTCCAAATAGATTTACAGCTGCCATGTGCTTTTTACAAGAGCTCACAACAGTTGCTTTCAAGTAAGCACCAGAAGTTCTTTTATTTTATTTAATGTTTTGTTATGAGGCGTGAATGAGTCAAGCACCCACAAACGTGTGATCAGTGCGAGTTAGTTTGTGTTATGTAAACACTGCACATTCCAACAGGAATCCTGCTGGCTGTGCAATCGAATGTCCCAGACAACGAACCCTTCCTTCTCCTGGTTCAAAGCAACATTTTTTTGTCACAGTGGGTGTGTTCTTCTCYAGCCCTTTTTAGGGAATTCGGGTTGAATTCCTTTGCACTTTTTAGGTTTTGCCTGTTGTCCTTGACCAAATTAGGCAGGTAAGGTTTTTCTCCAAGAACGAAGAGAAAGGTTGTGGTTGTCATCCATGCTGGGAGAAATGTTCTGAAGAGGGAGAGCTGCGGTACATGGACACATTTCTAAAAGTGAGCAAATCTGGCATCCCCTGTTGTAGCYCGTGTAGACCTGTGCTTTTAACAGATGGCAGAAACAAAACATGAAAAAATATTTTTCTACTGAAACACTTGAGCGATTATTCTCTGGTGGTAACAGAATAATTAATTTTCCTTTGTTCCTCTTTTTTACTTAAGTATATTAGTATATTATATACTTTTATATATTTATATACTTTATACACTTAAGTATATAAGTATATTACTAAAGTATATCCATATTACATTGAACACCCCACAACCTTCCAAGCTGCCAGACAATCGAGATTTTGTTGGTTTTGTTTTTTTTTTCTWTTTTTTTAATGTTAGAAGTACCATGCTCTGGACAAGGAGTAGAAGGAAATGCTGTAATATAAACATGGGGTTATTATGTCGTTGTTGTACTTGGGCTTTTGATCCCATAAAGAATGAATGTTGAAGGGCTTGATAGAAGGACAATATTCTGGGTACATTTCTGATTACCACATATTTTTCAAGTGTTATCAAGATGCTGCGTAAAGCAAGTTTTGCCTAAATGTTGCATGAGGTTGTTGAAGCCYATAAATTCATGGAAGCTTTTAAATTCAGTGGAGTCGTATTTGGTAAAAAYGATAATATTTTATTTTCCCAAAATGAAGCAGCTATGAGAGCTGTACCCCTSAATATTCTGCCTGTGATCAGCGTTAAAAATAGGGATTAGTGTTTGTCTTTTGCTCTGCTGTGCTTGGTGTGGTTCATTACCAGGAACAGACTGAGTGTCTCAGTTGACATTTTCAGTGTTTTACGCTGTGACTCGGTGTCTGTTGTGCTCGTTCTCGTTGCTTACGTGTGCGACAGGAACGGGGGGAATTGTGTGATGGGCTGTGCCTGAATGGCTCTGTGCCACAAGGGCAGCTGCTTTACACACCCTGCAGTGGGGCTTGCAGCCTTTCACAGAATTTCTGGTGGGGAAGGCAGGCAATGAAACCAACATCCAAAATCATGAAACGGGGGCAAAATTCTCTGCTGGGTGACAATATGGGAAGGTTTCAGGCATGGCAGTGGCCTTGGTTTTTGAGGTACTTGTGATGTGCTGGCGTCGTGTAGGATAGGAAGAGTTGCCATTTTGTTCTCATTTTGTCCATTTGAATGACAAGTGCTCATAATGCTGTAATGCTGCCACACAGATTTTTCTACTTCAGTTGCTTCAAGGACAAATGTGTGACTATCAAAATCTGTTTTARCCTTTCATTAAGAAAAGAGAAAGTGGTTTACAGGAGACAAGCATCTGGCCTAGGATTTCTTAGAACGGTAACTGGTCAATATATAGGATTACTGTTTTATTTCCTTCAGTGTGTCTATTTTCTTTTAAAGCTACGTAAACTCATCTATCCATTCTCATTTCTTCCCGAGGATTTCTGTATGATCACAGAGCTTTGAAGCTGTCTCTGTGATTCTCATTTTTTTTAATTTTCCAGGAGGCTGTAGGGCATAGTAGACTGGTGTGATGATAATGGGCCTAATTGAGATAAAGTTTAATGGTTTTTCTCACATGCTTCATCATTAGGYCAGTGGCACATTTTATTGTCATCTTTTCTCTATGGTTGTTGTGTTAGCTGGTCCTAATTATAATTAAATGTTTCAAGGCTAGGTAGAATAACACTTCTCTTTTTTTCTTTTTATGCATGTGTCCTTGTTTGTTTGTGTTACGTTTTCAGTTGTGGTTTGTTTTTGTTTTTTCCCCTCCTCCTTCTTTCTTTTTCCTCACCATTATAAAAGGTTTAAATCCATCCTGCAGACCATCATCTGGAACAAAATATTTCCATTTACAAACTGGTTTTATTCATTCAGTTCATGGCTAAACAGTTTGCATATAGCTCATCAAGTCTGTTAATCATATTTGACCAATATTTAAGAGATACTTTAGGCAATCAAGGAATGAGTGTCATAAAGATATCTCATGGATATTTCTACCCTCTAAAACCCTCTTATAGCAAGGAAGGAAAACTTCTTTCGTTTCTGAAATGGTCAGTCATGTCTGTAGAGATCCTTAAGACACAGAAGTAAAAAAAAAAAATCCTGATTTATTCTCATGTTCCTCATCCTGATTATCTGTGTGATAGCACAGCTCTGCAGGTTGCGAGATAATATCTCCTAAAGGGTACATTTACTTTTAAACCAGCAACTGAATGAATCTTGTGCAGTCAGTGCTGTTTTTCTTGCAATTATGTTGTCTGTGCAGCAGAATGGCTGAATACAAAATGTCTGGTGGCTGGTTCACAGTAACAAAATTAGTTTTCTGGCGAATACTGTAATATTAAAAAGGCGCCTTGAGAGAGCAGCTCCTGAATTCATGAGAAGTGAAGGGGTTGYTAAGATGCACATTTAAAGTATTGCTGAGTGTATTCATTAGGAGCAGGCTTTAGTTCCAAACTGGGCGTTCCTTGTGGACACCAGTGCWGTTCTGCCTTTAAAGCAGATCACAAAAGGGATTAAAAATTAAACTTCTCCTTGGCCCTATAGAAAATATAAAGTCCATGGACAGATTACATATCAACATTTGATGAAAAAATTAGTAAAGGCCTACCTGTGCTGACATGAGGCATAATGATTACACCTTTTAGTTGTCTTGAATAAATAAATAAAAGTAGCATCTTCAGCACCTTGTAGGAGTTGCACTCAGCTCTGTCTTGGACCTGCTGCAGCAGCCAGGCTTTGGAGGGCATCCCAAAGGGTTAAAGTGATGAATATGGGCAGAAAAATGGTACTGTAATGTACAAGGCCACAGAGAATTTTTGTGGTTTTGTGTAGGTTACAATTTTAAGACAAGAAATGATGACAGAAATTCTTTAGTCACATTCTTAGAGGCCCTRTATATCCTAAAAGCACTTTTATTGTTGTTACCCTGTGCACAGAGGTGGCCTTTTAAAGCCAAGCAGCTCTCTCAGCTTCTATCAGACTCAGGCATTGTTAGTTTATGGTCCACATTTTTATTCCCCATCACTCAGTCAAGTTCCCCAGCTGTGCTGGCCTTTGGCAGGTCCTTCCCCTGAGGACAGCCGTGGTGATAATGGCAATAATCATTTTAGGGGAAGGTTTATGCTCAGAGTGCATTACTGGAGCAAGGCTGTGTGTCAGCAGTACACAGGAGCACCTCTGCAGTTCTTCAGAGCAGTTCTAAGTCCACAGATCCCTTTYCCCTTCCTTTTGCCCTCCTCCTGTTCCCGTGTCAACATTCTAAGCAGCCTTGGCAAAGCGTGCTGCGTGAGCAAAGGTGATAATCCAGCTCGCTTCCTTCTAGCTGTGTTCCTGGCCTCCAGATGGATTCCTGAAAGTTTAATTTAGGGAATACAGTGAAACTGGGAGTGAAAGCAGTCTTGGAGGGAGAATCTCCTGAAACTGGACGTGTCATTTCTGACAGGTACTCAAAGCTCAGATCTACACTCTCAGCAAGGCTTTACTTACACACTTTTATTTTAAAAGGCTGCAGGTATTTTGGGCAACACTGCCAGGAGACAACAACTAGTTATGAGTGTGATCAATGTAAAATAAATTCCAACTTCTCTGGAATAAAATTTTCATATTAGATGCAGGCACCTTCAGAATGTAAGCATGTCTTTTTTTCACTTGAGATTTTCCCAAATGTACCTTCGATTTTAATTCCCCACCTTGCACGCCAAGTTTGTTTGCAGCTGCTGTGTTCTTCTTAAATCTGAATATGGGCTTTCAGTACTTTGACAATGCAGTTGTGTGCTTGGCTTTAAGCTTGGTTTCAAAGCAGAAGACGCAGCCCGTGGCAGAGGGGTTAGAAAGAGATGATSTTTAAGGCCCTTCCAGCCCAAACCTTTCTAGGACTTTAGGATGATTCCGTGTTATTCAGGTCCAGTATTTATCATGGCTCATTTTTTTGCAGTGCCATCTGGTGTCAATTAAAAGAAAGTTAACCTGCTTTTCTAGGTGCTGCAGCTGAAAACTAAAACAACAAGAACGAAAAAATAAAACTGATGCTCAGTATAAGAACAGYGTAAAATTTGTTTCCTACTCATCTATCTTTTAAAAAAGGAAGACTCACATTTAATATAAAATCAGGGTAACTCATCACTTGTTATCAATCTTTTGAAGTGTTTGTGGTTAGTCCTGTCTTGTGTTCCACATTAGGAAATGATTTGGAAATACGGTTTTTGGAAGGCAGAAGGCATTCTGGATTTCTTYGGTAGCTTGGCCTGCAAACAGCTTTATGACACTACTGTAACTGGCTTCAGCTTCTACCTTCCACAAAACAAAATTTTTTACCTAAAAGACAGATAAATTTTATCACTTTCCTTGTTTACTTTACAATATTAATTAAAAGCTAAGGTTTTATACATACATATATATTTATATATGGCTATTTATAGTGTCTATAAGGCTTTTATACGTGACATGAGGATCTAGTTGAACTTTTGCATGTGAAAAACCACCTTGTAACCATTATGGATTATGTTGTGCTTTTCTTTGGCAGTAAATTTCTCATAAAGAAAAGGACACCTGCGACAGAACCCTCATTATTCCCAAATGTTTTTCTTGGACTTGGATTAAATATAAAGATCTTGTGATGCATTATCTGGGCAGATAAATTATTAGCTGACATTGGCTAAAGTAGACTAAATCCCCTCATGGCAGTTCTCCAAACGGAGTTCAAATGGGAACACTTTCTGGAAACTTCCCTTTTGCAAGATGGCAATATTGGTAACTGGGATATTTTTGGCTTTTTAAGGGGGTGAGTTGRTACTAAAATTCATTACAACTTGGATATTCCATATATTTCTGGACTTTGGCACTAACATAATTTTAGATTTCCACCTGGAGAGCTTCTGCCTAATTTTTTGTGGTCTCACAGAAATTTGTTCTTTTGAGGTTAATAAAAACTAACCCAAAATATATAGAGCTTTTTTGCTGACGATGGAGGTCTTGGTTTTGCTGTGTTCTGAATCTAACAGATGGTATTTTAGAGGACAAAAGGACTTGCTGCCAGTGCAAAAACTTGATCTCAGTATAACTCTCACTTGAGGTTACTGTAAAAACTTACTAAGCAGATTATTCCAATTGAACCGATTGACCCAATCCTCTGTATCTTTCAATTTATCCTTAAAATATCCATCAAGCTGTGCCTCAGAAAGTGTCCAATTCTGAAATGCTAGCACTTGGGAGAATCTCCCTTGACTCCTAATTCTTTTAAGTTTTGTGAGTGGGGTAATTTGATTAACTCAGAATGGGCGKTTTTTTTCATCAGCCAGGAATTAAAGAAACAGCACCAAAGTGTAGGGCCCTTCCCAGGGATTAAGCATCGACACTAACCATTTCATTTGGCTTCTCTGGGCTCGGTGTAGAGTTTATCCATCAAAGTCAAACCCAGATGTTTGTATTCTAGCCTGAGGTGGGATCAGGTTCCTGGTTCGGTTTTTCACTTTCCTTTCCATCATTAGCAGTTCCCGAGGTCAGTAAGTGAGCCTGAGGTCAAGGAGCTGATGAGGGCTGGAGGTTTATGGCTCTGCGTGTCTGCTGTGAGCACGAGGCTCTTCTGCTGCTCTGGCACCATCCTTTCCACCTGAATCCTCTTCAGAGTATCTTCACGTCTGTGTGGAGTTTGTAGCTGTGTGACTCGACTTGCTGTGAAGGTTTAGGTGCTTGTTCATTCGGATCAGACCTGCAATTCATGAACAGAAAGATGGAAAAGGCGATGTTTAAGTCGGGCTCAGTGTAATAATGGTAAATTCACCTGCTAGGCTCCCCAGCCAGAGTGCAGCCAGGCCTTGTGCTTTCAATTCTAGTGACSAGGCTTACAAAAACTAGGCTTACAAACAGACAGCTCCCTTAAAGAGCAGGAGGTGCAGTCAGCAACTCCCACTGGAACAAATACAGGCTCACCATGAAGGTTTAGTACARAAAAGAAAAATATGCTGCCTCTGTCTTCAGTCTCTTGAAAAGATAAGCCTTCCCTTGTCTGGTTTTTGTTTTGTTTTGTTGTTTATTTTTTTTCTTTTTGTCTCCTTTTTTGAGAAAATATCTTTAAGCATTACAAGATTTGAGAATTTTGGCAGCGTTGACTTTCAGCACCGCTCTCACCCTTTTTGAAATCTAAGGTTGCAGCAAGAGGAAAAAAAAATACAGCAGACCAAACGATGCAAGTGTAATCACATCTGTTTATGCATTTCATGGGATGTAGACGAGCATTTCCTTTTCGCTTTTATTTGTGTCAACAAATTGCTCCTTCTCAACACCTCCTTGCCAACAGGTGGCAGCAAAGGATTGCAAAGGAAAYTCGGGTGATTTTGTTTGAACAAATAATTATCTACCGAGAAGCAATCAAATATCACTGAAGGCATGTTTTCTTCATCTCAGCACTATAAGATAAATTTTTAAAGATGCTTTTTAGTGATCAGACAACACAAGAAAAATAAAACTTGTGATTATTTTCCAAGGTTGTTTTTAAGCTCATCTRTCTGATAAGGCTTATGCTTCAGACTGAAATCTTTCTTAATATAATACGTTAAGGAACACTGACATCCTGTCACCAGTCTGCACAAGGAATCATAGAATCATATTCCTTGTTTTTTTCCCACTAAAATCTGTGTTTTAGATAAGCTTATGACACATGACAGTTTTCATGGCATTTCCTGACACAAAGGCCCAGATTCAGAAATGCTTCAGGAGCTTGGCTTCCTCCATGAAGTTTCAGTAATTTTCAAGACACAAGCAAAAGATGCATTTGTGAAATCACCAAATCCCAGAATGGTTTCAGTGGGAAGGGACCTTAAACTCATCCCATCCACCCCTGCCATGGCCGGGACACCTTCCACTATCCCAGGCTGCTCCAAGCCCCATCCAACCTGGCCTTGGACATTTCCAGGGATCCAGGGGCAGCCACAGCTGCTCTGGGCACCCTGTGCCAGGGCCTCCCCACCCTCACAGGGAAGAATTTCTTCCTAATATCCCATCTAATCCTGCCCTCTCCATTGGAAGCCATTCCCTTTGTCCTATCACTCCATGCCCTTCTCAGAAGTCATTCTCTACCTCTTCTTTCKCCTCTTCAGGCACTGAAAACCTGCAGTGAGGTGTCCCTGGAGCCTTCTCTTCTCCAGGCTGAGCAATCCCAAGTCCTGCTGCTCTCCAGAACTCAGATATCTCCCATCTACCATCGAATTACCTTCACTGCCTGGACAACCTTTGGTGAGAGACTTAAGGCAGCACAGGTGAGGAGAGCCTGAGTTTGTGGGTGATTTGGGTTCTCCTTGTGTTGGCTGGGCTGAGCTGTGCCCTCACACCCTGCCTGGCTTGGTGGCAGTGCCACGCTGGTGTGGCTGTGCTCCCAAAAGCTGGAGATGCTGTAAATTGAGCCTTTATTCCGGGTGACTGTTTGAATCTGGATTAGGACTTTTGGACAGYGAGGGATTACTGCCAGGCTGGGATGTGTTTGATGGTGTCCCTCAGCCCCTGGCAGGTTTCACTGTGCTTTGCTTTGGGAATGCAGGGGCAGATTCTGGTGGTGGTTCCAGATGGGGTTTTTGTGATTGCCAAGTTTAGCAGCTGCCAATCAGTCTTGGGCTGGTGGAAAAACTAATTAAAGCTGGTTTTGCTCATTCTCTGGACACCGTGTTTCTTTTTCCTTTCCACCCCTATTTTAATCAATCTGTACCCAGTGCCTGACCGCCTTTTCACTCACCCTGGTCTTTCAATGCTGCCTCTTTGCATCCCATTCTGCTGTTCTCCCGTTTCTGCTGTGGCTTTGTCAGGGCTGCGGGGCTGTAAGGAGGCCCCAGCAGTACTCGAATAATGGTGCAATTACATCTTCAGTTTTCTTCCACATCCTTACAGCTGCCAGCTCCCAAGAGCAGCAGATCTCTCAAGGAGCCAGCAAATCATGGTGGCATTTACTGCCTTGTCCCCTGCCCCTGTCCAGTTAAACCAGTGCTGGACCTGCTGAGGTACCAGTTGGAATATACTCCCTGGAGGTGAGATTTAGGCTCGTTTTTAAATCAGCTAGGGGCACGCATTCACATATTCCACCTCCCTGGAGAATGCCCAAGAAAAATTTTAGAGGTTCTCTGACACTGATAAAAGAAATATAATGTATTGACTGCTGAGGTGAACATCAGGGTACAAAAGCAATGGGAACACATTTGTATGGCAGAATTCTACTCCGTTCCAGGGTCCTTTTCTGTATTTTACCTGGTGGTTTCTTGACTAACCCAAGGGCTATGATGGAAATACCAAAAGGTGAGACTGAGACATGTAACAGAGGAGCCCTTGAGGAGCTGGGTGTTGGATAACACAGCACAGACTGAAATACAAGTGTGGGGTAACTCAGTTCATGTCCGTATTCCAAGGAACCTATTGAAGGTCTGCTTTACAGGTAATGGAATGTAAATTTTCACGACATCTATGTGTAGGTTGTTTTCTGTTTGGTTCAATAGGGAGCTGAAAGGGTCACATTTCAATAATTTTCCTTAGTATGTGTTTTCCAGTAGCCACTACAGGACCTGGATAATTGGTTCTAAAATGAAAGTTAACATTGACATTATTATTGTGCTTGACAGGGAATGAGGGCTAATGACTAAAACATTGATAAATTGAATAAATTGATGTAAATCATATTTAATTTGCTTCTTTGCTATGTACTGGAGTGAATTATTCATGTCACTCAGGATTTGTACCCTCTTACAGAGGGTTTGTTTATCTCGGAAATGTCCCTAAGAGAGGAACTTCTCTCTTTCCTCGTACCATGTTGTTCTCTACACAAGTGTGTAAACTTGTAATTTCTTAGTTTGTGAGAAAGAGATGCCATAAACCTACCAAGGAAAAAGTTCTGATTGTACTGTTCTGACAGATTTGCTGTTACTTGAGGTCGTTACCTGTACAGCTCCAGCAGGGCTGGCTTTGATGCAGGGCTCCAAGAGCAAGAACTATGGGGGATTATATATGTGTATAAAAGGCCTGATCTGTTAGTGACCCATCCAAAATGGGAGTGGTTCATCCTGAAAACAAACTGCACTTTTGAGCATTTTTGCCTGGAAATATTGAGTAGCCGTGTAAACTTAAACCAGTTCTAATGGAACACTGTTTTCTTGGAGATAGGGACAATAATGTAGAGAATGCTCTCAAATGTTATAACAGTTATTATTTTCAGAAGTTACAGTGGAAAGAATAAAAGTTGCAGAAAAATACGGAGCAAAATAGAGTGTTGGGAGGAGTACCAAAGAGAAGGGAGAAGAAACAACTTTGTGTGCTGGGTGGGGGTAAGATGGATTTGAATTTCAAACATCCCCAGTGGCTTTACTCAGCAGAAATGATCTGCAACTCCTTTGTGTAAGTAATATCTCAGCAAGCCTTAGAACAAACCCTCACACCCTACTGGCTTTTAATGCTTAGCAGAAAATGAGTAGCTGAATAAAAGATGCGACAAGTTAAAAGGGTCTTTTCATCGGGAGTCAAAATAAATGCTGCCGAGAGTTGGTGCTTCTGCTGTCAGGAGCAGGAGAATTACGTTTCCACTCTCATCCCATCTCACACAATTGCTTACAGCTTTCCTAACACATACCTGGGGATCTCTGTTCATGTGAAACTTAATCCATTTGCGTGCAGGACAGTTAAGAGACCACTCTGCTGCTCATTAAGGAATGTAAAAGGAAGCCCAGGATAAGGAACGTGTCTTAAAACAGTACCCAGGAGAGGAAAGAGGTAGGCAGGGGATTGGAATGTGAGTATTAAAACAGTTTTAACTGTCATTATTTTTTATTAAGCATTAAGAAATCTGAGGAGACTTTATAACAGTAAAGATTTAATTCTTTATATGGTTTAGGGGCCAAGAGAGAGGATTCATTTTAAGCCACTGACGTGAAAATGAGTTGCATCATGTTTTTAACGGGGTAAAAAAGATAAAAAAGGGGGCTCTGAAAGCTAATATCAAGTCATGGATTCATGGCCTATCCCTTCCTTCAAACAATCATTGACTGCAAGGCTCTGATATTTTTATGAGGTTAAATCTGGATTAGGGTTGAGCTGTGCTCAAGTAGCAGGGTGCACAGAGCTTGCCTCATGGAAAACATGCTGGGAAGGTCTCTAGAAAGTTCCTTGGAGAAAATGAGTTTGAGAAATCAGCAGCTCACTGAAAATAGATAGTAAACATTCATGAGAAGTTAAAAGCGTTTCTATCGTGGGTTGGCAGCCTTTTGCCACTGAATTATTGCATGAAAATAGTGCATTCTTTCATTCCTGTTGTAGCCTGCAAATATTCCTCTCAAGTATGTTTGATTTATTATGTCAAATTCTTTTTTTCATAATCCTCAACTCCAGTGTAGGGGTCTCTTGTGGCAAGTGTGAATGGAGCATGATCTGTGAGAGCACTGGCATTTCTAATACCTTGAATTACCTTACACCTGTTGTATGTTGCCTTAGTGCTACAGCTCCCCGTACCAGCAGTAGTAAATCTGGATGTTCAATACAGCTTTTAATTCTTGGAATTCAGAATAGATCAATTTTATTACAGATAGCACTTATAGCTCTTTTCTGGGTAATGGAAAACAAGCCCAAACCCCAAAACCATCTCCAACAGGAGACATGCAAGTTTTATTCAAATTAAGTTTAGAAATTAAATTTATATCATTAGAAAGAAACATAGGATATTTTTTCTTCTCAAGCTGCACTTTTCCTCTTGTAAATATTCTTGCAATAATCGTCTGCAAGCAGCAGAGTTTGGTGCCAGATAGCAACAACAGCAGAAGCTTTCTAGGAAGCAATTAGCTCTGTGGAGATTTCTTTTTTTTTTTTAATTTTTCTTCCTAAAAAGACTCTTTCATTTTCAAATGAGAATTTACAGATCCAGTCTTGTAGTTGGTAGCAATTGTGAAATAATTCTGAGATATGTTTTAACTGACCCGTTTACAGGAAAAAAATGAGTGTGAATACGAGAATCTACTGAAAAGCCAGAGACATACAAAGTGGAGAGCTATAATATGGTTGCCATAGACACAATTTCATATTCTCTTCCCTGTTTACTGCATTGATAACTCCTTTATTGAAATCCAGGAAAAAAAAAAAAAACCAAAAAAGCCCTAACAAAACCAAAACTGTGGATGTCCTGAAAAGGCTATTTTCCTTCCTATCATAACGAGATTGTTTTCAGAGCTCCTCTAGCCACTAATTACCATAAGGAGATTGGCCAACGAGCTCCAGTGGAATATTTGAGTATGCAAGAATATATTCAAGATCAATATGTAATTATCATATGCATAGAGAGGTTTCATAGTCAAATTTAGTAAAAACAGATGGACTTGCTACATATGGCTAATAGAGATTTAAAGTTAGTAAGAAATGCATGAATTCTGTAGATACACGACAAGACTAAGGCTCCTCATTCTCCCTTACAAGAAGACAGGATGTTAATTCATCCGAAGTCTGCTGCTTTCTTCTTTTGTGCATAATACCGAAAATGTCAGTGAGAGTTGATACATATGTGCATGTGGCATAGAGAAATCTCGAGCCCCTCTCATAGTTTTGCATGTTATTCTACTTGTAAAATTCTCCATCCAGTCATGGAAAGTCCTAATCTGCTCTTCTGCTCTTTGGATGTCACCACATTACCCCACTAAGCYCTTGAAAATTCTGTTTATTAGAAATAGATGTGAGATAGATTTTTAACATGTCAGAAGGAAGACTTCATTTTGTCTAATGCAAGGAYGAAAAAAGACCCAGACCATTCATTTTAAACCTTTGGTAGCTGGAATCTTCCAAAGATGTTATTGCTTAATAAAAACTTGACAACCCAACATGAGGGGATTTGATAGGTAACTCCATTAGCAGCAACAGGAGCAGTTCAGCTCATCTCTGACACTGCACCCAGGCTGCTGACAGGCTCAGCTGCTCCTTCAGAGCAGGGAATTGTGGCAACTTAAAAGGTGATCGGCACAGAGTGAAAGACGGTGTCTGAAGGGGAGTTAGACAGGATGTTTTCATTAACATTAAAGAGCTCTTGCTGTTCATTAAGCAGCTTGCTCTGGAGACCACAGGAGAGTTGTCACTCACAGTATCTTTTCACAAGAAAAGGATGCATCGTATAGAACCGTGTTTTATCTGTTTCCTTATGGAGTTTCTGCACAAAAGCAAAATACAGGCAGTTGGGATTTTTTTTTTTGTTAGAAAAATTTATTTTATCTCAAGTTTTAAACTGATTTAAAAGACCTTTTGCTGTTATGCTCAAGTTAACATACACTGTGTAGATAATGAGTTGCACCAGATCTCAACAAAAATGTGGTTTCAGCTTTTTGAGGTCAGACTCACTTTGCTGCTGCACTTGCGCTTTGGTTTTCCTGGTGTTGTACTCTACACCAGCATCCTTCTGACCTGTGGGAGTGTTGGTCCTYCATTGTAAAACACTTTAATGCAGACCAGAAGTGGTTCCCTGTTACACAGGCCGTGTTCAGGAGCGCTGGAGATGGCACAGTCGTTCAGCTGGACAATTAATGATTGAACTGCTCGGGACAGCCAGGAGCCGGCAGCTGGACAGACAGACAATTCATGGCCCAGTTACCAATGTCCAGTCTGTGCAGGACTGCAGACTACAGCTCCTCTGCCTTTTGTTTGACCTCTGAAAGGCTGCTGTAGAASAGGTCGAAGTAGGAAACTCTTCGAACACAGAGATCAAATGTGAATGCTTCAAAGTGAGGACATGGAAATTCATTGGCTTCCAGACCCTCTTCGAGCTGTGGCTAAATACTTGCCCAATTAACAATGCATAATAGACACATGACAGGATAGCAGGTAGATGGAAGGAAGACACTGAGTGGTTATGGACTGARGCCATCAGTCTTTGCCGGGGCTTTGGGAGCAGGACTCCACCTCGTCACCGAGCAGCGGTGCTGGGCTCGTGTTTGCCTGCTCCGTGTCCCTTGAGTCTGTTCTGTGTATCTTGGTGGGAGCCACCCGGATTAGCCAGGTATAAAAAAGATAAACTAACCTAGATGTAGCCTTGTCTAATCCAGAAGCCCTTTGTTTAGTAAATTGCTGCCCAGAGGAGTCAGGGCACGCTGTGTTTGCTCAGGGTCTCGGGCACTGCAGGCTGGCACAGCTGCTGTGAGAATTACACAGCACAGAACTGTTTCTTTTGCCCCTGCTGTTCTGAAGTTTATTCTGAAGGGCACCAAACTTTACTCCTGTCTGAAGTGTTCTTTGATAATAGCAAAATGAAAAATGTTATTTCAGAACTTCCTAACACAATTCTGAGGAAGTCTCTAATATTGTCCTGCTTACAAACAGCTGTGACCTTTTTATTCTTTTGGAAGTTTCCCTAGATAATGAGAGGCATTTATCGTTCCCAGTCTCATCTCCTATGCAAACCAGATTGTTCTGATGGGATTCTGTTTGCTTTATGCTTTTAAGGAATGAGCTTTAGGAACGGATAAGAGAAATGAAACTGAGGATTAGTTGGTTTTTAGAGTTACATCCAGGATAGGGTTTCTTCTGCAATACCCAATTAAAATAAGAAATGTTTTTTTCCTCCCTTGCTTCCTTCCTTTTGTTCCTTTGTCACATTCTTCCTTTCAAAGTGGCAGTTATAACTACAGGGGTGTATATGCAGTCAACAGGGAAACTTTCACCTAAATGAAGTTCTRGATTCATAGGGAATGCAGGAAATGTCACATTAAAGTTTGGTGCTAGTTTTATTACATTGTCCTTTTGTTTCAGATATTATTTTGGATACTTTTCTTGAAGATTATAAAATCATTAAATCTTTAAAATTGTGATATCTAGGAGCAGAATAAAAGGAAATTATTCTATCTCAGCAGAATAATGTGAATACATGGATAGCTATTTAATTAAAAAAATGTGTCAAAGTTATACTGCAACATATGAGGTTATACTTTTTGTGTTCGGGATAAGCAAAAATATGAACACTGTGGATGTGTTTTGACTTTGTGGGGCAATAATAAGCCTTTATCTAGGTATAGATTGATACCTTCCTCCATTAGTCCTATCTAAATTTTCTCTTTAATTTCTTCTTCCGTTGTCTTTACCACTGCATTTAAATGTGGAGCCGCACTGTGGTGTTCCAGTTGGGTTTTAATTAGCTTTACTATCTATTGTGTAGGACTTAATCAATTCTACTGGATGTTATCTGCAGGTGCCTACAGTAAGGGCATATTACATTGATTTTTCACTTCTCACATCAAACGCGCTGCGCACGTGCCCTGCTTGCTGTGTTTGCTGTTGACAGCAGGGCAGTTCGCAGGCACCCAGTCAAAGTGTGACAGGGATCAGGGCAGTTGCAAACTCCGCTGCATGGATTTATTAGATGGCAAATAAGAAAATAGTAACTCGTGGCAGCTGGCTGTCCAAGAGGGAGGGCTCAGGACGGTCCCTGGGTAATCAGGAGAGTGAAGAGCTTGGGAAAATCGTTCCACTTCAGTGTGAGAGGTCTCCAGCTGCAGGTGAAGGTCCTCCGAGGAGCTGTGGTGGTGAGTGCAGCAAGGTGCTGCCTCCTCCCTCGGATGGGTGTTCTTATGCAAGCAAATACTGCATTTTTCCAAACTGCAGGTCAGCATTTTATCCTTCGGGTTGGAAATTTTATAAAACCTGCAAGAGCAGTTAAATCTCACAGGTGGGGGACTTTGGAGACAGTGYGATGTGCTGGTTTTGGCTRGGGTAGCAATCCTTAATTGCGAGGAAAGGTAAAAGGGAGAAACCAGAAAAGGCCACAGGAGTGTGTTCACAACCCTGACATCAAATGAACCCCTGTCCTCATTCACTGCATCGTGTCCTCTGGGGCACTGGGCCACTGAATCTACATTTTCACTTCAGGGCGTGCCGATCCAGCTGCAGTTCTTCATCTGAACAGAGCCTTTTGGGGAGATGAGGTTTTGCCTGCAGTTTGGAAGTGGGCAGAACTTGAAAACGACCCTTAAATTTGATAAAACAAGTTTTAAATCTGTTTTAAATTGTGCCTCCTGGCTGCCCTTCCCCTAGAGAGCAGTATTCTATGAGAAATGGGTATTTTTCCCTCTTGTAGTAGTTCTTTTATCAAGGTTTCCAAGGTAATCTTAGAAACCTTAGATTCCCTCTGCAGCTTTTTTCTGATGCTGTGATCTACACAGGGAGTTAGGTATTATCAGTTCTGGTATTTTTCTTTTTCCCTGGAGGTTAATAAAAATCTTCAGCTCAATTTGGCACCTATTTTTTTCTGTTGGTGAACACAAAGTGGATTGATTGGAGTCACACAACTGTTTGGGGGTGTAGCTGTGTTTTGACAGAAGAAAATCAAGCTGTAATCAAGCAGGCTGATAGGAGATGCCAAAGAAATGCTGCAAACACTTGTTTTTTCATCAGATTTTCTTTCTAGGCCTGGCTCTGTCCTTTCAAACCATGAATAACTTCTTTTCTCTTGCTTAAATTCTTATCAATTTGTGGAGAGGTTCAGAATTGTTCAAAAGCCAGGATTTCCATAAAATCACTGGGTTAAATTGAATAAAATCTGGACGAAAAAAATCTGTGTAATATGTAAAGTCTTTCTTGGCTTGATTAGGCATCCAGCAAGAGTTTGGAGTCAGAATGCTAAGGCCTTTAAGGCTATTCAGAATTAATAATCAATACAGAATTAGGTTCGCTAGATGTATCTCCTATGGCACCGCTGGAGAATCTCTCTGCCAACTTTAAATTAGTGCCTGATTTAATTTTTTTAACAAACAAAAAGGGGGAAATGTGAATGCTAAAAGCCTGGCTGCAGAGAGATTTCTCAGTTTTCTGACAGTGTCCGTGAGAAAGGCTCTCTGCAGCCAGGCTTTTAGCATTCACACAAGGGTTTTTCTTCTTTGAGGCACTTCGGATGGCAGTGAATTTCCCTGGAAGGTAGTCAGCCTTGCCTGTGACTCGATGAAAGTGATTTTCCTTTGTCCCCAAACCCACACCTGTACAGCCAGGTACAGCCCTGGACTGAATTGCTGGCATCTCTAAGTGGGTTTTACCTTGCATCTTTTAGAGGTTTTCTGCTATTTCTCCTATTTCTGCTCTGTGTCTTCATAGGAATGCTGGAAAGGAAATCTGTTTCTTGCTCCATTCCATTAGAAGGATCGATGTTGGAGAGATTTCCCTGGTTTAGAGAAGCCACTGCTCTGTGCTTGCTTGAGCAGTGTTAAGTATTGGGTTGCACCACCATAATGCATTCCTCTTGCTGATAACAAAGCAGAGCAATTCATTGCTTAAATGGAATTTGAATAACACTGTGGAAATCGATAGCAGCTTCTTATCCATATAAAGATAATTGATCTTTTTGAAGCCCTTTAAATACAATGAGCATTTGATTGTGTTTCCTTCCATTGCTCAGCTTAACACGGTAACACAGTAAAATTAAATGTTGCTTGTAAAATGACTGGAACATTCAGTGGTTTTTACTCCTGCAACACTTCTTTGGTGTGTTTTAGCAGATTAGCTGTAAATGAAGATAGGAGCTGCTGCTTTGAAATGGGCAATACAGCAAAAATGTTTCTTTGTGTGTAGAAATCAGTCACTTCTGTGGCCTCTGGTCACCCTCCAATGTGCACTTCACACTCCAGCATTATTGTCTTACTTACTTTCTACTGTTGGTCAGATACCTCTGTTAGTCCCTCTGTGCCTGTCTGGTCTGAGATGTGAAGTTTGGAGCTGGAGATGCAGGGTGTGTTTTATGTTTCAGGCGTGTGTGTACACCCGATCCTGCACTGACCCAGAAAAGTGCAGTTCCCTGCAGAGGCGTGTGAGAAGCACCAAGCAGGAGTGACCTGGGAGCCTGGTGAGAGGAGAGAGGGCAGATTTTCAGACTCTATTTTCCCTGTTGAAAGGAATGAGATAGATTTGTCTTTACAAACAAACYGTGGGTATGCTGATGGATAAAAGCTAGATACTGAGAGGTCAAAGAAACAGTGGGAGGAATTCCACTGACTGATGAAAGGAGTGAGATGGATTTGTCTTTACAAACAAACTGTGGGTTTGCTGATGGGTACAGACAGATACTGAGAGACGAAAGAAGCAATGGGAAGAACCATGAATACCATAGGAAAAGAAAAAGGGGAGGTATACATTAGAAGGGGGTCAGTGTTAGGTGATTTAGGAAGTCTGTACCTCTCAAGTACCTCAGCCAATGGGGAAAGAGAGAGGGAAATGTGTCTGGGAAATTGGGATAAAAAGGAGGCTGCGTCCTCCAACAATYTGAGAGACCCCAGAGGAAATGCCCCGTGGCCTCTGCCTTTATTGGATTGAAGTAACAGGACTCCTCTGTCTCCTTTTTGGACATGCACCTCTGGTGATTGTGGATTAATTTTCCTGACACTGTGATGATGCTGTAAAGAAACTTCTTCAGCCTGTGTCTGATGGGTCCAGCCCTTCCCACTCACAGCATTGTTCCTGCTGGGGTGTAATGAAGTGCAGAAGGATCTGCCTTGTAAMATTGCAAAGAGGAAGATTTTCTTATATTTCCTATTTATTTGAGTTTTCAAGGTGTTCTACAAATTTTTAACTGTCAAGGTTCTTAGAGAAAATCCTTCTTTTGTTAGAAGGTCTGAATAGTCATTTATTTTTGTGTCTACTGAACATCAAAGTTTGGGATTGTGTGTTAGAGCAGAGGGTAAAGAGCTTTGAAATTTTCAGTGGATTGCTTCTCACAAACAGCTGCAAATGTCACTCCACTAGAAATTTCCCCAGAAATGTGATTTATTTGATTATTTTTGTGATCAGTTAACTATCACCTCAAACTCCTTTGTTTGCTTTTGCTCCTCATTAATCTCAATCAATCAATTGGTCATTGAATTTACCATGATCAGAAGTAGAGCCCTAGCATCCTGCACTTCCTCTACYCTGTATTTTTCATCACTTTTTAAGTTTGAAAAGTTACACAGTCTTCAGAATATCGGTTGAAAATGTTGTTGAAAATTTTAAATATTCATTACAATCTGAAATGGAAGGGGAAAGCAAGTCTTTTCTATGCCATTTACACTGAAACTTTTATCCAAATATTCGCTATTTTTGTCTAGTACTAATAAATTTTGCATTGCCTTTCATCCCCCTGCAGGTGACAAAATTTATCACATACACCCTACTGGAGCCTATGGCTGATGAAGAGGTTTTGTCAGCGAGCTGATGACAGCTGATCACTGTAACTCGCGTGTGTTCTCTCAGGTAAATCGCACAGATTCCAGCTGGCCTGTGAAAATCCTGCCCTATTCCATTTCAGCCCAGGCATTTTGGACCAGCAGAGCAGCAAATAATTTATGCATAGGAGGTAGAAGTTCAGAACTTCTTGCAAATTATATTTGCTTAAAAGTGCGGAAAGTGTTATTGAACAAGTAAATATGTAAGAAAAGAGAAGCTGAGCTTAATTACTCACTGATGGAGATACGGTGGGTGAGACTGGACATGTGCTTGGGGTAGGTGCACACATGTCTCTGAGCAGCTCTGTACCCTCACACTCACTCCTCATGCACAAACAGGATCAGAAGCCCCATCCTGTTCCCCTCTCCGACTGATCAGGCTGGAATTCCGTGAGTTAGAGTAGGAATGTTACGCACACACATCAGGGGAAGGATGC
Organism: Parotia lawesii; assembly: GCA_003713295.1. NCBI lineage: Eukaryota > Metazoa > Chordata > Aves > Passeriformes > Paradisaeidae > Parotia > Parotia lawesii. The sequence goes on along the minus strand of RAHM01000020.1, from coordinate 5,856,161 downwards.
TGAGCTGGTGCCCGTGGCCTCACAGAGCCAGCACAGTGGCTGGTTGCATTCCCTCTGTAAAGGCAAGGTAAATTGAATAATATATCTCAAGACGATAAGAAAGCCCCAAACACCGGAGTGTTTTGTTGGCAGTGAGGGATTTGGCCCAGCCGTGTCCCGTTACACGGAGCAGTTTCACTTTGGGTACCCAAACGTGAATTTGGCACTGGCGTTTGACAAGAGGCCTCCCTGCAAACGCACCGAGGGTGTGTTTGAGCCTGCTCAGCGGGGCAGGGTGTTCGTGGCACTGTGCTTTGCCAGCGTGGATTATTTGCTCTTTAACCACCCACCCTTACTGCAGCTCCTCTTTTTAGCTCGCGTTGCAAACCCAGCGCGACCCACGCAGAGCAGTTTGCTGGATGGTGATGATGATGATGATGAGCTCTCCTATAAACAGGAAAAAGCAGTGGATCTGAGGCTTTTGGAATGTTTATCAGTAGGGAAACAGAAGTGGCAATTGCTTTTGATTGCCCAGTAATTTTATTATTCAAAAGGTGGAATTTACAAGAAACAGCTGCAGTTAGAACTGAACCAGCTCTTTAATGYGTTCCTGGTTTTTTTCCTGTATTATAATATCAAATGGTGATAAGGTGCTGGCTTCAGTCAAATTTTATAGTACAGTAAGAGCTGGATTTATCAAGCCCTGGGTTGAATACTCCACTACCCTCACTGAAAGACACCTCTGTGAATGYTGTGGTTCTGAATTTTCTGTAGAAATCCCATTCCTTATATTAAATCAACTTTCATTCTTTGTTCTCCCAGTACACAAGAATTTTAAGATTCATAACCTATTTCTGTTTGGTTTTTCTCCCTTTGTAGTTCTGCCACCCGTCTCTATGTTGTTATTCAGTGTGCAAGGAAATGCAGCCCCCCAATGAACAGGCGCTCTGAATTAATTAGCTGCTTTCTGTAAATACAAATAAATGACAGCAAGATCAAAATGAAAAGCAAGAAGGGGAGGCCTAGCTACTGTCACACCTGTGGTGTTGCTGCTCCTAATTTTAAAATAGGTTTTAAAAGGTACTGTATTTCCTGTGCAGCCAAATTGTGTCCATTGTCACTGTCACTGCTGCTCGTGTGGTCAGGTCCCACAGCCCAGAGCTGTCCCTCAGGGTCACACTGAACTCAAGCCTTGTGTGTGGTTTCCTTTAAGCACCAGATGATGTTTGAAGGCTTTGAACAGCTATTTCTTATTCACTGCAGACGAAAACAAGAGTTTCTTGTTCTTGCTGYCGTGTTTTTCAAGGATTATTGGTGATAGTCCTGATTTGTCTTGGTGAAAATCTCATTGGGTGCAATCTTAATTCACAGCTGGCAGTAGAGTATGGAAAGGTGCAGTGTGGGCTCTTGCAGACCAGGCATATACTAAATCTGCAGCTCAAATATAAAAGATGGGAAAATGGATATTTCAATTTTCTTATCGTCTGATAGTTATGTGTTTATTTAAAAAAAAAGTGTTCATGGTTTACAGAGCTTAAGTTCCTGTGTGCTGGTATTTTTCTGGAATGTGAGGAAGGTGACAGTTGGCATCCTGTGATGTTCTTGCACTGCCTCACCTACGCTCCACGTTAATATTGAATAGGACTCCAGAGAAATATGACTGTGCTGTTGTTAGTCTGGACAGGCAGTTATAAAATGCTGTTGTAATTAAATTTCTGTTTTCATTTCAGTGGTGGAATTAAACAAATATTTTCCTTTGGAGGAAAGTAACAATTTGATGTTAATTGCTTCTATCTGTTTCTCAGCATTGGCAAATAACCTATTGTAAAAACTACTTAATATTTCCAGGGGAATGCCATATATTGCATAACTTATTTCCTTTGCTGGTTATTTTGTTTGATGGTTAAATGGTAATTGGAATGAAAGGAATAAAGAAGCACTTGTGGGTTGGGAACCACTCAGGGGATTGAGAATTTAAAGCAGAACAATGATTTAACATTTCTTTCTTTTGTTAGGCTTTTTCTTTTCATATGTGAATTACGTGCGAGTAAGAGAGATTATGGGGAGAAAAATAAAGGGAGAACGCAGAAAACTCATTTAGATCAAACTCACTGTGCCTAATAAGCAGACAGAAAAATCTACAAGCTGTCTAATCTTCACAGTTTGTCCTTCGCATTCCTAGATGTTGTAGAATTCACAAAATCATTCTGAGAAAGAAAATGAGCCTATTAAAAATGAGAAAACACAGAAAGAAAGCTTCAGCACCATTCCAAGAGGTACGTGGCTTCTAGCTACTGTGCAAGGGAAAATCATTGGGAAAAGCAGGAGAAGAAAGAGCACCCACAGTARAGATGTCTTGAAATGAGAAAYGTGCTTGGATTTCCACATTGCTGCACTTTGCTACGGACATGTTAAAGGACAAATCAGCTCTCAAGCACCATCCAAAATCCACAAGGTATTTGCATGTGAAAAATGCCTATAAATATCTGTTAATTTCCAAATACCCGGTGCCRGGAGAGCTTGTGGGCTGTGCTAAGGGCAGCAGAGCTGATTTGGGTACCGTGTGTATGTCCTGGAGCACAGGACAGGCTGGGAAACACAGAGCAAACTGTRCTTAGGAATGGGGCATCCTGACTGGAAGGCCCCACTGAGGGTCAGGATTGTTCCATCTCAAGGTCCTGGGCATCTTGGAACCTGGAGAAAGTTTCTGAGCCAGGAGTTGCAGAATTATAAATGAAGCATTTTTGTGGAGGCACAGTCAGYTGTGCATGTCTTTGAAGGGAAGATGGATTGTCCAGGACATGTTAAGCTATCCCATTTTTCAGCAGGAGCTATGAATCAACCAGCGCCACTTTTTGGGGTGCAAAGTGAGATTTTTCCCTACCTTTCTGTCGCAATTTGAGGCTGTCCTCCCCTGGGTACATGGTATGTGAGACCACATCAGCTGTGTTGAAGGGATGAACTAGGGATTTTCTAATTTGTCATAAACCCCAAATCACTGACCAACTTTTTTCACATATGACAAAAGCATTTCCAGATAGTGGTTAATTATTTAATGTAAAAATCGAAAAGATACAGGTGAAATTCATAGAAAGATATTGTGTCAAAGAAGTGAAATGTAGATATTGCACTCTATATCTGAAGTGTGTTCTATCTTTATTTCGGTGTTTTGAAAAAGCATAGCCCTCAATTTATTGTTCTGTTTGTTGGGGCTTTTTGGTCACTTTTCTATTAACTGAATTCTGTCAAATTGACAAATGACTGAAATTTTGCTGGGCCAGTTTTGCATCTTTTTAACCAATGAAAGATGTGACTGGTGTTTCTTGTCCACCTTTACTCTTAGCCTGGGTTTGGGCAGTAACTTATTTTATCTTGTTTCTGAATTCCTCTTAGATGTGACTGCAGACAGTTACTCCGTTGGGGCAGTTGGTTCCTCAGACTGCTGTAAGCACTGAGCTATTGCCAGAGCTGGGGTTTCTTGTTGTCCTTTTTCTTTCTTTTTCAAACTTCTCACTGTTCCCAGAAATGTAAACTTCTTACAGTTTTTTTCAAGGGCAACGTGACAAGAAGACCACAAATACAAGCTTAGCAAAGGAAGCTCTTCAGTGCAGAGAATATGTCAGCTCATGATGGAATGTGCTTTGAAAAATTCATAAAACTATTCCTGCTGCTTTTGTTAACATTCCTACAGCAGACCTTGGGTGGTTTCACTCTGCTCCTCCTGCATGCTCTGGCATGTGAAGAGCAGGCAGTGCTCTTTTTTTTATAAAACTCTCCTTTATTAAAAGGACAGGTAGCGTGTTTTGGCTTTTCTCTGATTAAAAACAATCAAACAGGTGGAGAAGCATCCCTAAATACCCTGTTTTACTTTATTGTGGAGAACTGCAAGAGCTCTGGGCTGCACCGCTCCCCAGTCTTGTAGCACTAGTTTAGTTTGGTACAGATTTCTCTTTAGGGAGAAATAAAAAATATAAAATATAAAATATACCYATGGATGAAGGCAGCCATCTCTGCTGATCCTCAGGGGCACTACCACAAATCTGGCAGAATCTTGCTGGTGCCAACTTCTGTCGCAGCAGACGATGAGAGAATTCACCGAGTGAGTATCTGGGCTCCTGCTGCTGTCCAAGGGTTTGGGATGCAATGGTATTCACAGAACTCGGAGCCCACAGTCTGATGTGCAAATATCTGTGACTGGTGTGCTGGGATTCCGTTCTTCTTCCTCTTAGATATGGAAAGTTGCTTTTAGCTTAAATGGTACCGATTATTTACTCAAAACCTCCCCAATTTCTGAATGCCCACGTGCATCACAGAGTGACATTTTTGCTTCAGTGGGGTGGAAGGAGTTGTACCTCAAACTGGGGCGTTACTGGCCCGCATGAAAGTCTCCTTTGTTCTTAGCATTTTTATGCRAAAGCTAAGAAAAAATAGATACTTCTGGGCATTTCTCCTCTTTTGTTAAAATTAGATGTACAAATACTTTTTTAGGATTTCAGTTAAATAAACCGTTATTATTGTATTTCCCTTCCAGATTCACGTTTTAATTAGATATAAGCAATATTCTCATATATTCTCATATAAGAAATATTCTCATGTATAATCATACCTTATTTTAGTAAGAGCATATTCAAGAGAATATTTTTTTTAATCACTGCTCCTATCACCTTAAAGTCTGTGAGTCCATCAGGTATTTGGAATATCTAACTTGTTTTTCTGTCTTTTAGTGCCCCAGTGATGTAACTAAATAGCAGGCAGATGTTCATTTGCACCTTAAGGTGAAGAAGGACACAGAGCCAGAGAGGTGAGAGCCAGGAGCACAACCCTGTGCTTGATTCCCCTTGCTCACGCAGAGAACTCGTGCAGCTTTCATTGCCTGCTTGTCCTTTTGAGTCTCACAGTTGTCATTTCATCAGCAAAAGGGGGTTTTCCTTCAAAGCTTTGCCCTGCTCTGTGTGTTGTTTACAGATTGTTRTGTAGACTGCAGAACCTCTTACAAATAAATACTGAGGGCTAAAAATATAGGTTGGCAATTAAAGAATTAAAAGTGTGGTTTACAGATTCTTTCTCCCGGTATGTCTGAAAGCTTTTTTGTACCACAGCCAGGTCTGGAGCAGCTCAGTCACCCGTTGTAAGTAGCGAGTACGAAATCTGAAAATGGAAAAACTCTGAATGGATTGCAGCAGGTCAGACTGGCTGTGCCTGGAACCATTGTACACAACTGTGGGGCCACTTCTTCCTCATCCCAGAGCAACCAGACTTGGGCACAGCTTCTCTGGGAAGGAGGAGGAGGAGGAGATTTACTAAAGATGGCTTATGGAGTTCTGTGCCCTTGGAAATTAATAGCTTTTTTTTTTTTCCCCCCTGATATTTTACAAAATAATTGTGATTGTTGTTTGGAACAGTAATTTCTCTCTCTGAAAGTTTGGGACATTATTTATTTATTTGTTTATTTATTTATTTAGAAATATAACAAAATCACGTATTTATACCCTCTCAGCAATAAGGCATTATGTGACATCTACAAGAGGAAGTCTTTGCACTGGAAGGAGAAAGTTGAAGAACAACAGCATCTCCTCAAATCTAATAGTTTTGCCAGGCATGAGCTGGAAACTGAATTTTGGCTTCATATCTGAGGTGGCTTTGAGATAAAAAGTCTTTCAATCTTCTGTTAAGAAAATTGACCCACCAAAATCTCCCTGTCAAAGTCCTTCCCCTCCCCTCCAAGAGTGAGATAAATGTTTTAAGTTAAGGGCCTCAAATGATTTTTGCAAAGTCTCATAAATGTTCCATATGTCACTTTCTCTAAAATTATAATCTATTATCTCACTCAAGTGGAATAATAATGCATTGAAAAAAACCAAATTTATCCCAGGTGCCCCAGCAGGTTGATTCTTCATTATGTGTTAATTGTTAATGGCAATTTTCCATGGAGCATCTGCCAGTTCTAGTAAGCAGAGCTTCCAGGAATGATATATTAATTTTAAGCATAAAAACTAACAGTAGATAAAAAGTGTTGGTTTTTATTTTTAAATCTTTCTTTACTTTGTGTACATAAACTGGCTGGGCATGGTAATTATTTTAAGCGAGAATACAAAATAGTTTATAGAACAGCATAAAAATAGTATTTTATTGAAGGTCTAAGTGGAATGTTTTTATTTCTGAAGTATGAAACCTTCACTATGTTAAGGGTAAGGCAATGACAAATATCAGCTGAGGTACTGTGGGAGTGTTTTCCATATGTGTGTACTACAATAGTGATACTGGTTTAGGAATAAAATAAAGTTCAACTGGTGGTGAGGACATGATATAATTCAGCATTTCAGTTTTTGTTTTAAGGTAAATGAACTGGTGAAAAAAGTTAAAGATAAAAATTTAAATTGTCTTCAGTGTTTTGAGCTGTGCTCTTCAGCACCATCCATGCTGTGGGTTTACACAAACTTGGCTAAGGTGACTGCAGGTGTCTTCACGTTGTCCCACGAATTGAAGTTGTCAGTCACAGTATATTTTATAAACTCATAAAGGGATAATAGTAACATATTTGCTTTGAGAATGTAAGAACAATTGAGGTTTACTGCGTTTCGGAATCCTTTTGGMGTCTATCTTTGGACTATGTCTAAATTAGGATTGTTCAAGTTCTTTATGCTCTCACAACTGAGCGTGTCTTTGGCTGTGTGTTAATTCAGTCTCGTTTAAGATGATTTGAKTGTGCAGGGGGAGAGGAAGCAGTGGCCCAGTTTGGCCTGATCTGTAAAGTTTTATGGCCAAAATCACAGCAGGTCAAGGCACGAGCTTTGTGAGTGTCTCTGCGTGGCCTCTGCTTCCCTTGGSAGGAAGGTTCGTGCTGGAGGAGCAGTTTGTATCTGGAGGTTGTTTCCATATTGAAAAGGTCTACTCCAAGAATGTGTTAGCAAATCTGTATCTTATTTTCATTCTCTGATAAAAAAAGGCTACACCTCTGTTGAACAAGGCCATTATAGCAGGTGGATTTACAATGCATATTAAAGTGATTTTTCAGTTATGTCCGACCCATTACCCTGGTAAGGAACCGAAGGAGCAGTGGGTTCAGGACTGGAATTCCAGTGTTGTGCTAACTGCTTTCCAAACACATGGCAACAAACATTATCTGCCTGATTGTCCTCAGTCTAACCCAGCAAAGCAAACAGCAGATGGGAAATGTGGATCTGGGGGGGACAGGGAGCGACGCGGTGACCRCTTGTGTTGAAGGGAGCATCCAGTGGCTGCTGTCAGCAGCAAAGGCTCAGCTGCTGATTTATTTGTCCCCTGCCTTTGGGGGACAAATTTGTCCCCTATTTGTCCCCTGAGCCATTGGGCAGACACAGGCGAGGGCCCTGCAGGAGAACAGCTTTAGGGGCAGCAGTGAACAGAGTTTGTATCTGACAGGGGTCTGAAAACCTGGCACTAGGCAGTGATGGGCAGTAGTGYTTCTGTCTCAGTTCTTTCGCAGAATAAATTATGACTGGAGGAAAACAAAACAATTAAAATACTTGTAAAAAAAAAAAATTAATGATTTGTTTTTATGCGTAATCTAACATATGTTCGTGCGTGTGTAAAGGTGCCTGAAATAAAATTTAACTAAGTTTTTTAGAAGTAACTTGAAGAGGCTGCTGATGGAAAGATTACAGCAGTGTTACTTGACAAATACTCTAGTTCAGTTCCTGATGGTGTCATTGAAACATGTTGTATTTTCCAGTACTACATTTCCTACACATTTTTCATGTTCATTATCAGCTTCTGCTGTGCACCTTGTTTATACTGTAGAATTTATAAGCAAGCTTTGCTGTTTAAATGGCCCAAATAATCTGGAAACTGATTATATGAAACATATTAAAGATGATGGAAAGAAAAAACAGAATATATTATTCCCTCTTCGTAAAACTCTGCATGTTCTTTATAGTGATAAATGTCTTTCTGAGTTGAATGTGATTCAGCCTGTGATAAATATGTCAGTATTTCCATCACACATGGCCAATTTCTCTTGAAAGTCAAGAAAGCAGTGGAGTTTTCTCTCACAAATACTTTTGTCTTGTGAAATCTTTTTTTTTTTTTTTTCCACATGAATTCAGCCCAAACTGGTCAATTAGAGGCATATAGAAGAAAACAGCATTCAGTGGACAGGTGTTCACAGTTCAGTTTCATACTGTCTGAACAGAAGAAGAAAATCTCTTCATTACAGGATAACAAATACCTCAAGGTTTTCAACTACTTYGTCTGCTGAAACTCAACATGAAATTTTGGGAAGGCATCCATGACAGACAGATCTCTTTTTCCTGTTTGCAGTATCATTAAATGCATGTGATTTCATCCAGCCAGGTTTTTCCTGGGTTCTGAGTGCTTGTAGTTGATACATTAATCACTGGGTTTGGCTTTTCACAGTCTGGTTGAAAAGAATTTGATAGATATCCAGAGCTGGTATTTATGCAAAAAACCCTCTTGATTCTGTTTCCAGTTCAGGCAGTTTTGTTGGGATTCTCAGGAACCAGACAGAGAAGYAGAATAACCGAAGAGAACCTGCTGTGGGAATTCAGAAATTATCAAGATGAGCTGTTTGGGACAGATCACAGAGCTGTCATCTCTCAGATAAGGAAATTACATTTTAATTCAGATTTCCAAGGGTGGCTGAGAGGATTTTGAGGCTAGAACTTGGTTRTTGGGAGTACCTGATGCAAGCAGGCATCTGAAATCCTATTTTTGTAAGATTCTATAGGAAAAATGCTAAAGATCTTGCAGTTTGTTGGCTGTTCAGCTGAAAATGGCAGATAAAATGTTAGGACTGATAGGAGGGGCCGTGAGGGTAAGGTTGATGTGTGTGCCTGTGGCAGTGATGGGAAGTGGAGGGAATTGTTTCTCCCTGCAATAGTGCAATCAGTTGTTTTGCAAGGGAGATTCTTAAAAGTAGCATCACTTTTATTGGTTAATTAAACTGCTTGCTTGCTATAAAATTGCAGGATGTAATAGCAAATAATTGCTGTCAAATCCTAGTTCTGAGTTTAATACCTCACAGGACTCGAGATCTTTAGGAAGAGCCCTGCATGTAATGTGAAGCTAATGGTGTCTGAAGGTTTGATTGTTTTCTATTATTCTGCCAGGATATTTATTTATTTCTCTAGGTAAGTGATTGTGGTTTTAGCCCAATTAATTTGGGTTTTTAAAAAAATTTTGCTTTCAATATTGTCTTTGTGTCTACTTATGAAGTAATCTTATTTTCCAGRCAATGTTATGGACGATAGTGTTTGAGTCTAGTTGAGCACTCACTCGACTTGCTTAGAAAAACTTGATTCCTTTTGAGGACATGGTATAAAATAGGACTAAAAGGCTGAWGTCTTGCTGAAACAACTGGATTCCTCTTCCATGAGCGTTTGCAAGGAACCTACAATGACTTTGGAAGCAATAGTATTTTTTTAATCCRTGTAGCAATATGGGATCTAGACACAGTTGCTAATGATTGTGTGTGTGTCAAAAACTATTTCTGTTTCAGCTTTTTTTTTTTTTTTAATGTTTACCTTGTGTTTTGTAAAGTACATGATTATCCTTGGCTTGTTTGCAGATCTGCTCTATGACTCTTGCACAGCAATCAGTGATTTCCCTTCTCTGATTTTTGGTCAGTGTTTGCAGCTTGCTCTTTGATATTCTTTGCTGTCTGTACCCTTTTAATGTGACAGTGATAATAGATTCTGAACAGGACTAAGTGGTGGAAATCCATTTGCAAGATTTATAGCACAATAGGAGATGATCTCTGCTAATCATGAAGGACCACACTCCAAATAATTTTGTTCACCGGGGGTCACTATTTATTTTCAGTCTTGGAGTGGCTGGAGCTGTTTATCATTTTTAACATGTTTCTATCACAGTGCTGCTCTCCTGCTGGTGAGCTGACAGACCAAATTGAGGACCCCCCAGACTTTTTGCATTTAAAGTAAATTCAATAGGAAGGCAGCAGAAAGGTTTCTGTAGCTGTCTATGAAAAGTTGTCTGCAAATAAACCATACTCTTATAAAAAATAATCTCTAAAATTAAAGAGACTTGAGGCTTCAAGCCTATAAAAAAATACTGAAGAGTTGCAGAATTTATGGGATACATCCTTGATGTACTTGAAATCACTCTTTGACATCCTTTACCTAAAAATATCAAACTCTCCACCTCTCAGAATGGAGTCTGTTATATAGTGCAAATCAATGCATTTTTACTCATCACTGCATCATTCTGCACTAACTGCTCAGAGTATTCTGAGGCCATTTTTTATCCCTGCTTGTGGGAATTAAATGAAGTTCCAGACACAAAAAGTTGTCCAAGCTGCAAATACAATTATCCTTTCTGCATCAAGAAGGAAATTCACCGGAGTGCCCTGTGCAGATGGCAAGGCAGCATCTCTTCACAACAATTTAATGAAATGTATTTGTCYCAAATTCATTTATTTGTTCAACCCATCTCTGTGTGAGAGAGGGACCTCCCCATGTAAAGATCTGTGTATATTGACACATTACACAACCTCAAATTTCAATAGCAATATGATTTCTGTATGGCAGAATCACCGATCTGGGTGCTAAAGTATTGAGAATAGGAAATACAACGCTTACCCACTTGAAGTTTCAGAAAGAAGTTTCCCTTTTTGTAATCACTAAATTAATAATCTTAAATTTGCACATTGTTGCTAATTGMAGCAGTGTTTTCTTTCCCTGCACCGCATTTGTCCCCACACAAGTAAATCTCCCAAACCATCAGTTTTCAGGGAGTTACTTGCTGCTTGGCATTTTCTGGCAAACCTTCTATGTTTAATCAAATGCATTTTATGATTAGCTCACCATAATTCCACTTTTTTTATATTCCATTTCACTGGCCRCCAGTTTAATAATTGAGTTTTTTTTCTTCTTCTTTTATTATTTCTACCAAAGATAATAGGTAATGCTACCTTTTCATTTTTAGCACTGCCATTTTGTTGCTGAGATAATGCTGATTTTCAGGGTCTGCTGGGTTAGTTTAACACTGAGGAAATGAGTGATGCACTAACTCACACCACATTCAGTGCACCTGAGATGTGGAACAAAACCAGCAAACAAAAGCCCATTTTACCAAATTTCAACCCCTCATCACTCTTGAATTCTGATATTCTGTCTGAAAATTTGATAGGTGCTAAATATTTAAAAAAGGGAATAAAAAAAAGTAAAAACCCACCCTCCCTGTTGTTCAGCAGAGATTTGTGTTTTCATTATTGAGTAATATATTCAAGCATGGTAAGCTAAACAGAACACTTATCTGCTGGCTTAAAAGTCTCTATACAATAGGGATTCTTGCTGTATCTCTGAAGTCATCATCCCCTGCGCTTTCCTTCCACCATCTAACTCAGGAAACCTGGACATTCTCTTTTCCCAACTGCTCACACACTCTGTTATGGTTTTTTTAATTCATTTTTCCATTTCCTTTCCTGCACAGCACATTGGTTCTGTGTCATTTCTGAGCCATTTCTGTGGTGCTCTCTCCATTCTTTTTGTGGAGTCGTAGTTGCTCTCTTGGAAATCAGATCCTTTTTAGAATGTTATGCCTAGCTGCAAAGTTTTAATAGGTATTTCTAGATTCCTGCATTCATGCAGTAGCTGAAGGCATATCCGTGGGGTGTTTTGTGATTGGGAGGCAGAAATAGAAAACAGGCTGCTGGACAGTAATCAAACACTTCCCTTTCTGTCCTGGCTGTTCAAACCAGGAGCAAAAAGCAACACATTACATTGTCTACTGAGCAAACTGCACAATAGTCCCAGCCTGCGAAGTGAAGCCTCACAATGGGTTTCTCTTAAAAGAGAACCCCTATACCTGAGCTACAGAATATATTTGCTGCCATCAGATAGGGATTCGTAGCTCCTGCCAACAATACAGGTTATTTAAAAGAAAAAATAAAAAAAAGCTACCTTCGAATGAAAACATCCAGAAGTCACAATGATGTCGCAACTCTAAAGCGAGAAAGAGCTCATGTATTCCATACACTTTTGAATAAAATTCACTGCAGATGATAACGCATTCAGCTTGTTTCTGGGCGTGGGGGAAGAACTGCAATCTATTTCCAATAATCAGTGAAACTCTCTCATATAAAGCAATATGTTGGACGAATAGAAGTCTATTTTATCCATCAGAAATACAAACCTTAAATATAATCTACACTTGCAAGGTACCTGATGTGGTGAGTGTAGCAAGTAGGTCAGGTGGGCGGTAGAGAGGAGTAAGAGCTGAAGCTTTATTCCTTTGAATAATTCGCTGTTGCTGTGGTTAACTGGAACATCATAGGTGATAAGCTGTAAAATGAGGTTTCTATATTAACACTCAGGGCTCTTTATTAAGCAGAGCCTGTGAATCCTCAGAAAAAAACTTCATTATTGCTTCTGCGGTGTGGGGTTTTTTTGTGAGTTTTGATTGATGACTTTTTTTCGTAGGCAAAGGTCATGGCAGGATTCTCATTTAATACTGACAATAGAAGAGAAATCATAAATAAATGAGTGGACTAAAGGTCCTCAGATGCTTCAAGAGGTGTTAAAAGTGTTTTGAGTGGTCTTTGCTGCATCCTGTAGTTTTTTAATTCTTCCAACCTTTGTTTCTCTCACCTCTTTGGTTTCAGCCTATGAGCTCTCTAATACAAGTGTTTATGTATTTTGTACTTTTTTGGAGCATTTTCAGTCCCCTAATAGTGTAAACCACTAATATAATACTTTAAATTTTCCCTCAAATATCTTTATATAAGAATATATTGCACATTTAGATACATTACATGTGTTAACATCCATACATTTATGTAATTGACCATGTACGGAGCGCTACCATCTTCTGGAGTGACAGAATTTCAGGGTGCCTGTGGACTCTGGCTCTTGAAATATCCATCAGCTCTTCAGACCTTCCAAAAACAGTACATGCAATCTTTCCGTGTTATCAGCACAATTAGGCGGTGCTGTCATTTTTGACTGTGCTGTCAGAGAACACCTTTGTTTGCTGAAGCAAAAGTAATGATTATTCTTAGATTTTTTTTTTGATTTTATCACAGGAGAAGGTAGATTACGTGGCAGTGGAGATCGGCTTTGGTTTGCACAGTATTGTGTAAATGTGGATCCACAAAGTCATTTCCAGCCATTTGCATGTTCACCTTTGTCTGCATCCAAATGTCGTGACCAGAACATGTGAAATTGCTGCCTTTCTGTTCCAGTTGGGTGGGAGGGAGTGGTGATAGTCTTTGCTGTTTAAGATGGATGCTTCACTTGTTCACAGGAGGAGAAAAAATTTCCAATCATTCTGCACCACTGGAGTCTGGCATGAGCTGCTGAGAAAAAGGAGGATAAATGCAGTCAGAAAAAAGGCAGATGYGAGGGTGCTTTCCATTGTAGGAACTCACTGAAACAGGTGGCTAAAAGGCTCAAAATGGCAACCTGAAAGTGGTGCAATTTAGAGTTTACCTTGTTTCAAATACCTGTTATGAATAATTTTTCACARCTGACAAATATTGTTTTTCCAAACGCTTTGCATATCGAATTTAGTCATAATAGTCTCAAGGTATGTAATTTTTTATTTTCTTGTCATTATGGGKTTTTTTTCCATTGCTTGGGGTTTATATGTTGTGATTATATGGTAGGTACTGTCATGAAATTATTTTGGATTTATTGCTACCATAAATAGAAAAAAAATAAATTCAGTTCCATGGCAGCACAACTTTTCCCATCTTCCACGCTTCTTGAGGAGAAGGCTCAGAGAATGTGGGTGAGTGGTTTGGGCAAAAAACCCTCAAACAAACTACATCTGATTTTGCTGCTTCTTTCTGGTTTTCGTTGTCCTACTGCATGTAGGGATTGTTATTTCTTCTGTGTCAACGTCTTCTACAACGTGGTGTTGCTAAGAAACAGGGCTGTTGTAAGTGATCCAAATAAAAGAACAAATCCCTATTAAATTCACTATCAAAAATGAGGGCCTATCTGCATGGTATCAGGATTTTTTTTCATGAAATGCCGTTGTCAGAATTTTAACTTACATTTTATGTGTTCTGCATACAACAAGAGATGAAGTCTACAATGTTGAGTGTTTGGAAGATCCCAGCTGAATCCATCTGAATGAGCCCTCCAGGTCAAAAACCCCTGGCACTCCTTAAAGAGCTTAAATCTGTCTGCTGGGGAGACAAAGCCCTGCGTGGAAGGCACAGAGCACTGGAACTCTGAATAACTGAGGTTTTTGGCTGAAAAAAAATAAAATAGTCCAGAATGACCTGCACCTTGAGAAAATTAGGAGAAGGTGATATTTGAAAAAAACCCAAAAATTATTTTGATTCAAGTTGAATGATTGGATTTTTTTTTCTTTCCAGATTAAAAGAAGAGCTTCATGTCACAACAAAATAACGCAAAAGGAAAGCAGCACATGATGAAAAGATAGGAAATACGTTTTTCCAGGTTAATCTCCTTGACAGATTTGTCATTAATTAGCCAAGAAAAAAATGGTTTAGTGTGAAATTAATTTCTAATTAAATAAATACTACCCTGAAGCATCCTTGAATAAGGGAGAGGGCCTAGTCCTTAGAAATCTTCCAAATGCTCGCTCCTAAATCCTCAGGTTGTGGCTTAGCATGTGGATGGCAGCAATGCTTTTAGGAGCCAAAAATGATGTCAGTGATTTCTACAGAGAGCTGATGACAGAATTCCATAGTGTTTTCTAAGCCATCGATGATAAATTACACTATTCATATATTAATGGAATTTTGTAGCGTTTCTGTAAAGTATCTTTGAAAGCTTTTTTACTGTAATTTCTGTTTGACTTTGAGTGAGCCTGAACTGTGTGTAGTGAAAAGAGTATGTACAGAGGAAACTAATGAAATACTGACTGTCACTCTTCATTTTGAAGCCCTGATTTTAGCTTGCTGTCTCAACTTTGATTATTAAAATACGTATGGTAGTTCTCACCCCGCGTTACCTGGGAGTGTTACTAATTAGGTGTCAGGATGTCAGTGATTAATGTAAAATCATGAATAAATTACCAATAAAAGCCATGCACTTGTACAGAGCCATTTAACTGTTTAGAATGCTCTGCAGCACAGAGTACACCAGTGATAACCACTCCTGATCTTTGGGTTGGAGTCATTTGCCTGGAATTTCCCTGATTGATTAACTAGGTGATAATTGTAAGAGTCACAGCTGGATATCTCATTTGTCACAACAAAAGGCATTTCCAGCTGTCATTATTCAACAGATTTGATCTACTTTTTAGTCCTGTGACTATTTGTCATTCATCATTTGTATAATGGGGGAAAATATGATTAAGGCTGTAGTCCCAAATACTGATTAAGGCATAATCATGATGAACCCAAACACGTAAATAATAGAGATTGGTCTTGGGAAATTGTGCATTCTTGCTTAAATGTGCCTAGCTACTTTTTTTTGGTGTCTTTTCAGAGAAAGGAGGCTACAGACATCAAATTAAACGTGGAGAGAGGTGGACAGAATGCAACCGTGATCATTCCTGGTACAACTGAAGCAGAAGGAGTAAGTCAGGTAAGAAACTGCCACCAGTCCTGAGGCAGATGCATCCCTGGGCTTTCCCAATGTCCTGCAGAGTTCTTGATCTGCATCCAGGTGCCGTGGCAGTGACTGAAGCCTGGGCAAACTGATGATTTATGCCTGCAAGTCACAGAATCCAGGCAGAGATGCACATTCCTGTGCTGCTTAGGTAGCACTGGTGTCTCCTTGTCTGCCTAGCTGCTCTGTAACTTTAGGGAGCACAGATCTCATGTCATAATTATTTTGAGAGCTTTTCCCTGAGCTGGTGTCTGTTGTTTCCACTTTGTCTCATCTATTCTTTATCAGAGCTGTCACGATTTTTTTTCATCTTGTGAGTCGTGTTTCGGGTGTTTTAAGAAAAGGGGAGACTTTGCTCTGAGACCAACCTAAAGCATTTTGGTGCTTCTGTTTCTTTGAATGAGAGATTAAATGAAACAAACTAAAAGCAAAACCACCCCTATTCCCCAAACTCAGGGAATAAAATGCAATGCTTCCAAATGTGCGCTGTCTCCATACCCCAGCTGCTCAGTGAAATTGTCTTTTTTTGTGTGTTTCAGTTTCTCTGTTTCTACCCAAATATCAATTTCCCTGAGCAGATGCAGGGCTCTCAGGATCTGTGCCTTATGGCTGCTCTGCCACACGGGCTGCCTGTGCACTGCAGGCCCTGGGAACCCAGCCCAGAGCTTCCAGGCTTGCAGCTCTGCAGCAGGGAAGCCCCAAGAGTCCTGGATTGAACCCACAGCTTCCAGGTTTGTAGTGCCAGCAGAGTGATGGATGCAGCAAGGGCTCCCCAGGCTCCTGGTCCTAGAGCTGGGACCTTGAGGAGCCAGGGCTGGATCAAGAYGGATCTGACAATGTGAGCAGGGGAAAACTTTGCTGTCGGCTGAGGGTGCTGAGTGTCTGTGTCCTGAATTCCCCTCTGGGTGTCCAACAGCTGCTGTGGTTCTGCCCCTCAGCGTCCTTCAGCCTCATGGCCAGGGTGCTATGGAAAAAATTGGTTGCATAAGTCCAGTTCTCTTCATCCTCTTGAGCAGAGCTGCGTCCAGTGAGTGCTACAGCTCCCTCACAACCCAAAACCAGGGAGGTAGGGGAGGCCCTGTGAGCTCTAATACACCTCATTCGCAGTATAACTTCATAGAGATGCTTTTTGTCGGATTAATACATTATCAATGTTGGAGAATCACGGTTATTCTTGGTAAAAACCAGAGCTCCCAGCACCACAAAGCCCTTCCCAGTTACCAGATCCCAGATTTGCCAAACATCTGGTCATTTAGCAGAGYTATAGAGAGATTTGGAACAAGTAACAGAAAGAAATTGAAATAAATTTTCATTACAGATCTGTCTGAAACTTAAAATCCAAGATGAATGGATTTAATTAGCTCTGGACACTTTGGTTTTCCTATAATTCAAATGTGTCAGCTTTACAACACACAGACCCTTGGGCCATCATTTGAACTGAGTCATCTTTATTTTACATGTTTAAACYGGGCATATATTCTGGGGTTTGTGATACTCTGTGAAGTCTGACAGGTTGTGACTGGGGGCACTTTGTTTATTTTCATACCTGTAGATAAACAAAGAATTGTGTTACGACATCCCAGTAAGTCTATTTTACGATCAGTCGTGAAAAAGCTCAGAGAACCATTTTTAGAAGAGGCAGTAGATCTGCATTATTTCAGTGAAGGTAATGGGAATTCAATAGAGTCCTGTCTGGATATATCCTACCGATGGTGCAATAAGGATCAATTTGATAGGCTTTAATTACTTAAGCGCTCTTCTGGTGAATTTTTTGTTTTTATTTTTATTGGGAATCATCTATTACAGATGTAGTGCATAGGTGCTAATCCAGATATCTTTCCTCTGTCAGAGTTTTAAATAGAGCTACAGCGCAGAAGGTGCATCCAGCAGCATGGAGTGTGGAAAGAGACACCTGAAAATACTGGGAATTTTTGTTCAGGGCATGCCTGCTTTGGATAAGTCACTTTTTCTTCCTCCAGGTTTGTTACAAGCTCGTTCCCTCAAGAGGACAAGGGTTGTGCCAGATTTCAATATCGATGTGAATCTGAAAATGCATGAAATAAATGAAGATATCAGCCAGGGGCCAATTACATTACACACTATCAAATTATACTGAGAAGACCTGAGCTTCCCATTCAGAAATGATACTGGAATGGCACTTGTGAGAATATTTGATTTGCTTTATAAAAGGCTGTTCAGAAAAAGACAAGATAAATTGCTAGTTTTATATAGCTGCATAGACAAATTAAAGCAATAGATTCTAGGGTGCTGGAAAACTGTCCTTGCTCTTTGGCCTCTGCCCACATATATTCTTTGAGATCTTGTTTGTTCTGGGGATTTGCTTCCATTCCAGTCAAGGGCAGGCTGCTGTCAGAAGAGTGAATCTGTGGAAATGCCAGCCCGTGAAGGGTGTCCCTCTCCCCTGGCCTCAGGGAGCAGAATTTTGTGCCAGTCCAAGTAACAAACTTTACCTGCACTGAGGCTGGGGCAGCGTGGGGTTCTGAGCTGGGGGAAATATTGCTGGAGATTGGTCCCCCTCCTCCTCCTGCTGAGCTCTGTTGGYGGAGCAGCGCCTGCGGCTGGGACACACACGCCTGGTGGAGGTGAACTCTGCCAGGGTCAGGAGTGAGGGCAGGGGGAGCTGGGGTGGTTTTAGGCTCAGCTGCAAGTGGGACAGCTGATCTTCCCCCAAAAAGTGCCTGGTACCAACAAGCCCTGGCTGCTGCTGCCAGCTCTGGAGCCTGACAATGCTCTTGCCAGGAAAGGCCTTGCAGAGGCAGCAAAGAAACCTCTTGCTCCTGCCTGCATCAGTGTTTTAAAGAATGAACAATTCTGAGCAAACAACGCTGTGGTTCTCATATGATCTCTTCTGGGCTGTTTGCAGAGCACGATGCCAAGCTTCTGAAAAGGACACTTCCATCAGCTCTGTTAAGGACTAACATGTTCAAAGTCAGGAGCTTCTGCAGAAGCTTCCTGTAGAAGAATTCATTTTGCTGCATTCGTTCTTTTTGGGCTTAATCTGATCATTTCCTCATTGCCAAAAAGCAGGAGTAGCAGCTGGAAGTGCTGGAACCAGAGAACAGCTAACTCTGAGGAGGTACATGATGGTTTAATTCTCCTGGTTCAGATATATAATACAAGCTTCCCTGGGGGAGGGTTTTTCCTTGTTAACTCATTTATAAGATAACTGAGGCTACAGGTGTTCAGCTTTAATAAGGCATTAGTGAACAATTATATAAGGCACTAAAAATAAAACTAGAGTCTTTGCACGAAGGAAATCAACACTGAGTGAAAAAATAATTAACAGCCAAGCTGCACAATCAAATATGGGAGAAGATTTTTAGAAACTAAAGTTGTTGGATAATGTCTTTAATGCATATAGAAAGGATGTTGTTGGAAGAAGAAARGAAGGCTGTATATTTTTATGTGCAAGATATGAAAAGACACCAATAATATATAAAATAACTGGGGCTAACACTACTGATAAAATCATTTTCTGTTTGAATTAAAGTRTTCTTTAAAAATATTGTTTTAAAATAGCAAAGAGCCAGCTTTCCACTAACATGCAATGCTGTATTCCCTTGATTTATGAAATCTCATTTCAATTGCAAAGCAGCGGCTCTTCTGTGTTTGCGCCTGAGCACTGTGTAATGCTGCAGACAGCTCCAACAGCAGCTCTGCTAAGAGAAAGAGGAAATTAGATGTATTAAACCTGAAGAATCAGTGACATTCAAATARCAGTTTTGCTCTCGTATTTCTCATTTGTTAGGAGCTCCTAATAAAAATTCTAATGTGTCTTAGCTTTGGAAACAATGATYTGTTCTATTTCTTTTGACAGAACAAATTTAGGACAGAGGTTCTGACACTTCCTTAATTATAAGAAGATATCTGAAGGGCTTGGCTCCCATTTGTCTTCATCCAAATTTACCTTTTTGCTCTTCATGATGAGAAATAGYAAATTGGACTAATGCTCATCTCTCCTATGAAGTTCTTTTTAGGATTTGTTTTGTAGCRGTATGAACCTGAGGCAGAGGGAGCTGGGAGCTCCAACAGTTGAGTGTTTCTTAGTCATTCCCAGCAAAATAGAGAAARAAATATTCCCTTTGTGGATCTGTGAGCACTGCTGATGTTTGACTGAATGTTTGTCTGTTCTTACAGCAGATGCAAAATATGGTCCAAACCTTGCAGTTATTAATTGGGGTAAGTTGTGATGAATTTTGATGGCTCACTCCTGGTTTTCAGYGTTGTCACCTGTTTCAATGCAGGTATTTATTTTATCCCTTTGTATTTATGCACATGTATAGATGTATAAATATAATCCACATGGGTTTATACACACAGAGAAGTTTCTCTTTCTGATTTTGCAGGAGATGCACCTACCCCTGGTTAACAGTAGACAATGTATGGTACTAAAACTATTTTTCTTTTTTAAAAAAGTCCAGGCTGGAATCGGGCCACTTTTTTTTTTTTTTTTTTTTTTAATATATATAAGTTTGTTTAAGGGACTGTCAAACTTATAAATATTTGGTGGCTGTACTTGTCTCTTTTGGATAAGGTAGGAATAACTGTTTTCCTTGAAAGGTGGTTGTGTTGTTCATTCTTGCTGGTTAATGTCTCAACTTAGCAAGCTAAAGTTTCAGAAAGAACACAGAAAATTCTATTTTAGGATATTCTTTGAAATTCTCATATTTAATACTCTTTCTAGATATGCAGCTTCATTACAGAAACCGAATATATTTTTATTTATTCCTTTGTACCCTCCTGAAAGTTCATTAAATGCTTATAAATCTTCTAGGGTTATTAATAGCTTGGTGTTACAACCTGTAAGCCAAACTCTGAGGCAAGTCAAGCAACATGAAAGAAATGTGAGAAGCTGAGGGTACACAAGTATTTTTAAAAGAYAACCCTAGGTTTGAAGGGATGTCTTGAATAATTACATTACGCTGGGAAGAGAAAAGCAATCTGGCACTGTTAATTATGTCATGATAACCTCTTCTCCTGTAAAGCCTGGAATTCTGTGGAACTCAATTTTCTCTTCTGTGGTTTTTATTTGTTTCTTCATTAGTGGAAAACCTCAGCTGTTTCTGCTGCATGGGAGAAGGGTCTGAAACCCATCCTCCCATTGAGAACCCGAAGTTATAATTGTGTTTGGCCAGTTTATACCTGAATATATTTTTCCCCAGGRTGTTAATGCTTTAAAATATATTCCTTTCTGGTCGTCCTTTCATTTTCATTAGGTTTCTATCTATTAAATTATTTATATTATAAAGTTTGTATTAAGTATTTGCACTTGRTGGTGGCTACAGTAACAATTCTGAACATTTTCAAATTTCTGTGTGTTTCTGCTTACTGCAATTAGACCTTGCTGTAGCTAATGAAACATATGYGATTTGTTTGTTTATGCCTGAGGACTGAATTTGCTACTGAATAATGCAAAAACATATGCAAGGACAAGTATAGTGGATGGAATTAGGAATGTGTGCACAGAGGAGATGGGAGCAAAGTCAATTGAAAGAGGTGTTAAAGCTCTGGCTCTGCCTGCTCAGTCCAAGTGGAGACACGTTTGTTAGATCACATGGATTTTTACCTTGAGCAGAATTAAAAACAGCTGGAAGAGTTGAGATGTTGATGTTCTGTTTGGTGGAGCACAGCTCTTTGCTCTGCTGCCCTGTGCTGTGCTGGCAGAGTCGTCTCTGTACCTCYCTCTAGAAAAGACAGCAGGGGAACATCCACGTTCCACTTTCAGCCGTGTTCATGTTTGAAGCCAGGCCTAGAACATAAATATTTTGCTAAAAATTTATTCTGTGGGATTCAAGGCAGCTTCTTGGTTAGGAAAAGGCTGATATAATTCTACCTSACGTCAACAATTTGAATTTTTTTTTTCCTGATGCATCTAATCGTTASTAGTCATAGAATCATAGAATCATGGAACGGGTTGGGTTGGAAGGGACCCTAAAAATCACCTTGTCCTACCCCCTGCCATGGGCAGGGACACCTTCCACTATCCAGGTTGCTCCAAACCTCACCCAGTGGGGTCTTGACCATTTCCAGGGATGCAGCAGCCACAGCTTCTCTCAGCCTGTTCTAGTGCCTCCCCACCCTCACAGTCTAAACCTGGTCCACACAGAAAAGTATTAGTTTAATCTTCTTTTTAAAACAATATGTTATTTCAAGCACTACAGATAAAACGAAGGGAAATCCAGTTTGTTCAATTATAAGTTATCAACATGCTGCAGACTTATGTTAGTGGATTAGATTTTCTCCCAGAAATAACTTCAGTGGAATTACATCATCAGTAAATGTGGTCCAGTTCATCTTATAATTATATTTTGAAGTGCAGAAGTAGGGAAGAATGGAKTCACATCCATCTCTTATGAGAAATCCTGCCTTTGATGTTTCTTTGAGAAACTGCTCCGATTTTTATAGCAGCAAAGGGGGCCCAGAAGTTGCATTTTCTTTATCCAGAGCACCTGCCTTTGTCTGGCATCTGCAGTGATGTGCAGTGTCAATGCCGCTTTTGCTCATAACCTTTGACAGGCTCGGTGTACGATCCCTGCCCCAGCAGCCAGACTGCAGCTCTGCTGTCCACGGTGTGGAATTAATGCCACACAGCTCAAAAATGTGCCTTGAGCGTGTCCTTGTAATATTTGAGTGGCCCGTCTGTGTTGTTCAGTGTGTTTTAAATGGGCCTAGAGGGAGAGCTCCGAGCAGCATTTATCCCACACGTGCACCGGGTGCCCACACCAGCTCTACAAAGCTCCAAGGGTCGGTGCTTAATATTTTACTGTGAGTTTAATTTCACATCGGCCGCAATATCCGCCGAGTGTCCTCCATGGGGATTGTTTTGTTCGGATAATCAACAGGCACAAATTAACTCCAGGTCTCTGGGCCTGGTTATGGGTATGGAGTGTTCTTCTTGCAGTAAGGAATTCAGCTAAGTTCTGCAGTACAATGTAGCTCAGGTTTGTTTTGGAGGGTGCCTTTCTAAATTTTCCTGAAATCTTCATTCTCTCATGTAGCACCTATATTTACACAGAAAAAAGCCCAACATTTCATGTTTTTCAAATGCCAACCTATCTTTTATATTTAAAGAAATTTCAACTGATGCATATTCTTTCCAAAAAACCTTATGGAAATTAAAAATGAGTGGATATTTTTCCTTAAGAAAGTGTGATTAAACCAATGGACATTGGGCTCTGTACATTTGTAAGCAATATCTTTGATGAGATATTAATGTTGTCTGTAAAGAAAAGGTCAGAGGTTCTTTAACACCAGTTTCCCCAGAGGAATAAAAGTCCTGCCTTGCACAGTTCAAATATTTTGTCTAAGGATTCAATAGGTAAGTTTTCATTAAGGAGGAAGAATACCTCCTTACAGTCTCTTTTCATTATAATCAGAAAATATAGTATGATTATTTTAATAAAATTGTGTCCTTTTTTGCTATTAGACTTTTTTCTTAATAGATTAATTGTATGCTTATATTTATTAAGAATATAAATAATACACACTAGATAGTAAAAATGAAAATATTTATAAGCTGAGAAAAAGGCCCAGCCCACTGATACCCACAATGTATCTACTACCCTGCTTTAATAGCAACCTGATATTTTTCTTCCAATACAAGGGACCTGGAGGAAAATGTTTTTTCTAACAGATCTATTTACAGGAAAGTAAAAAAAAAATATATTGTGATTGATTTGCTTTGACAAACTTGACTTCTAATTTGTGAAACTGATCTTTTTCCTACATAATTTTGTTTCAGTGATCTCACCTTAAACAAACAGAAGGAACATGAAAATATTCATTAGTTTCAGCCAGCTTTCTGCTGCCAAGATGCTTGCAGTGTGAAATAAAATTACCTGTGATGGATATTTCTGTGTATTATGATAAACTTCCCTACATCAGTGTAAGTAAGTTAGCTGATAGCTGCTGAAATGCCCATTCTGGCTACTCTGCTATTTCACTGATGAGAAATAATACTTGTTTAACAGCTTTAGTGAGTTTTTGCTAGTGTCTTGTGCTGGTGACTGCTTTAATGCAAAGGATTTGTCTTCTTTCCTGCTTTTTTCTGTTGTTTTCTCTGAGAGAAAAATAGAAAACAACAACAAGAAGAGGGATCTTCCTTAAGGAAATCTGCAGATGTATGTTTCACTGTAAACCTGTCTATCCAGGTTATTTTATTATTTGCAGATAAGGTCACATTGCTGACCGTGTGTGTATATTTAAGAATGCATATATGTGTTTTAAAACAGATTTATAAAATAGTGGTTGGTGCAGCACTGCCTGGCAAGGGAGTTACTCAGAGTAGGTGTCCCTCRAGCCATAAAGTTGTATCTGCACTTGTTGAGGCTGTTAAACCCAAGTATCTGAGACCTTCTCATAAAACAAAAAATGTTTACTGTTTTTTACCTGAGACTGGTTTGTACTTTATTATTTTAGGGGGCAAGCAAGCCTCTGATCACAGCCTTGTCTCCCTTTTTGACTGATTTCCCTTGTCTGTGCGTTGCCTGAGGCTCTTCTACCTCAGGTGAACATCAGACATGGAGGCTGCTTTTGAATTTTGGCGTTTCCATGGCTCAGATCAGAGTCCTCATCGACTGTGACATGGAAGGCAGTGACTTTCTACCCTGAATCAAGACAGCTCACATATGCTTGGAGCTTTAATTATTTGAGTCATATTGAAGTCGTTAAGAAGATGTAGCCTGAAGTTTTCTATGCATATGTGGGCAAATGTTTGCAGAATCSGACCCTAATTTCACAAATTAGTTTTGAGGCAAGGCTTAGAAGGAGGKCAAAGTTTTACAGATTGAGGGGGGGTGGAAAAAAGAACAGGTTTTTGAGGAAACTGAAGATTAATAGAAACCATATGTAGGACTCCAAGTGATTCAGTGGGATCTAGACAGTTGCCCTTTCTTGTGTTCTGATGTCGTATGTGCCAACGACAGGAGCCATATGTGAGCCACAAATAAACCCTCCCTAACTCGTGTCTTCTCTGGTTAATCAGTCTGTTTTAGCTGGAAGAAGATGAATGTTTTGGAGTGAAAATGTCACACAAACAGGGTATCAGCGTGTTGTACCACGAGGTGTGTTGGGAAACTCAADCCATAGGGTGTGCGTTCATTCCTTAATGGAACGGAGTGACAGCGGGAGCTCCGAAATGTCTCCTTGTGTTATGATGGATATAGCTCAGTATTAATTCTTCCATATCCTAACCTCCCTCTGCATTCTGATTTTCTTTACTTCATACATTCCCCACTGGGTTTTTGTTGGGTTTTGTTTGGTCGTTTTTTGTTTTGTTGGTTTTTTTTTTTTGTTTTTAAACTGGATTTATTTCCTCACCTTTGTTTCTTTTTATCACCTTCCTGTCTGTTTTTCTAACATGATTTCCCCCATATTCTTCTGTTCATGCTTTTAGGCAATTGGGAGTGTTTGTCAATGCTTTGTCTACCTGCCCGTTTATCACGTATGAATCTCAACTTGAAAGGGAAAAAAGAAAAACTTTACTGCCCATTTAAAGAAATTTCAAGAACAGTTTTAATTCAGGCAGACAGACTTGCCAGGGACTTTGTGAAGAATCAAAAAAGAATAAAGCAGAAAAAAAATCATAAATTATTATTTAAAAAGGAGGCCAAAAGAAGAAAGAGCAGGAAAAATACTATTTCTCCTGTGAGTTGGATCTAGTACCAAATTCACAGTCTTTATGTGGCCTGTTTTGTCTTTCAGTTTCCCATGATCACAAAATCTGGTCTTCAGCTGCCTTCCCTGCAGAACTCCAACTGCTTTATCCTGAAGTGCTTCTTTTGCAGAAACTTTCTGGCCTGGTTTGTATTTTCCTGTTCATATCATGCCAGAATCCTCTCATCTTCAGGGAGGTGAGTGATGTTTTCCAGTGGCTGAAGTAGCACTATAATGCAGTAATATCTCTTCCTTTGATATTTCCATACTATGACAATTATGGTACCTTGCTACCACCACCTTCTGTAACAGTGGTAAAGAAAAGTGGGATGTATGTAAGGTGAAGAATGTTCTTAATAGTGCTGTGAAATTTTAGGTGCATGAAATGGAATTATGCCATATTCAGTGGGGAAAAAAAAAACCTTTGAAATGTCTGTGTATTTTGTTTTGGTTTTTTTTGTTTTGTTTTAAACAAACTACATTAGTGTTGGATGCCATCAGAAAAAATTGTGTCCTTAATTAGGATCAGGTTTTGTTATCTTGCCAGGACAAACACTTTGTCAGTTGGTAAATAAATATTTGACTCAAATGTAATCAGTGACTTCAGCATTTACACATTGTATAGCTGTCATAATATTGGGAAATTAGATTTTTCCTAGGCCAGTGCAAGCATTAGCGTTCAATCCATCACAACGCTTAGGTAGGTCCTGCCATGCTTTTAAAGATTTATACTGTAACAGTGCATTTAGTAATGGTAATAAACTGACCAAATATTATATTTCACTGTGGTGTGCGTTTCCAAGGAGTTATAAGATATTCAGTCACTATGTGAAGAAAGTGCACACAGATAGCAAGACATGAGATCTCTGAATTGGTCTCACTTTTAAATCAAATTATGTGCCATATTAACAAATGGCAGTCTTAACTGAGGCAGAGTAGAAGAATTCTGCCAAAGCAAATGCTCCGAGTGCTGAGCTATTTCACTTTGTGCCATTGCAACTTTTGTCACTGGTTTAAAGAGCCAGCAGACTTTCTGCTCATTGGGTTTGGGGACATCTTTCCGTTTTATTAGAATTTAAAATGGATTCACCCTTTCACTGCAAAGTGTTTAGAAGTTCAATTATGTGGAAACAAGAGCAAAAATATTTTCTCATGTATATATATATATATATATATATATGTATGTATGTTTGTCAGTTATTACTGAGATTTGGTGCTCGACACAACCCAGGACAAACCCCTGCAGTATCTTAGGGGTCTCTTGTCCTGCCGTTGCATTCTCGCTCACGCGGTGCTGTGGCGTTTGCTCCTTTGGGCTGGAACCATTCCTGCAGCATTTTGCTCTAAACTGCATCAGGGATTTGCTGTGTTTTCCTTAAAAACCCAATCGGTCATGGCAAGGCAGTGATGACAGTGTCATCTAGCGGGGATGTAGCCCATGAAGGCAGACAAAAATGGAGAACAAATTATGAAATCAGTGCTGTCACCAATCCCCTCTGGTGGGGAGCTCTGTCCTTACCCGAAGCAGAATTCTGGCCCAGCCTCAAGTGGACTTTCCCACTTCTGCAGAATTGTAGGTGACGTGTTCAGTGTGTGTCCATACTAAACATGTCAGTGGTTTTCTTAACAACCAATACCGACTTCTGGGAAATAATCTTTGGATTTCTTGAAAGTCTGTGTTTCAGTAACTGAGCTTATTAATGAAATATATGTTTTAAAACACTTAGGGAAGTGAACAGTACTGCTGAAATAAATTTTACCAAAATGCTAAGTATATCTGTCAGTTCAGAACAAAGAAAAATGTCCAAGAAACTAGAGAAGATGATTTTCCCTTAACACTCTAAAAGGGTTTTTATTATAATACGGAAAACATTTTTTCTCCAAAGCCAATGTGCTTCATTTCTTTGGATTGTTTGTCTATACTGTCTATATCCTCCTTTCTCCTGATGAAATTCCCAGAAAGTTATGCATATTCTTATTAAATGTGTGATCCGACCCCAATATTTATTTCAGGTAATGGAAAAAGTAGCTGGAAATTGGATTTCTGTATTTTGCAAAACACACAGAAAGTAAATTATCTTCTAACTTGCTCTAATCTTTGAGCACCAGCCTTTATATTATTTACAGTTCAGGAATGTTCCAAAAAATCTCATTTAGTGAATGAAATTATTTTTGAGAGGTTCATTGTCAGTCACCTTGCTGCTTACTTGGGCAGTTCGTGTTGGTTTCATTTTACATCTGTAAAAGCTGCAAAACCAAAACTTTGATTTTCTTGAAAGACTTCAGAAGTCTTTTTCTAACAAGTTACATTTTCTGTTGAATATAACAATCAGGTAAGTTCTATTTTAAAAAAAGAAAAAAAAAAAGGGAAAACTTTTTGAATATGTTTGACTCTGCCCATTTCCCCAGGACATTATGTGATAGAAATTGTGAGAAGTCTGTTGGTATCTGATGCCCAATGCTACTGAGAAGCCTGGCTTTGTCTAGCAAGTCAAGGGTAGTCCAGACCACCACAATTTACTTTAAAATAAAATACAATTCTACCTTGATATCGGTACCTTTTTGGGGTTTTTTTTGGTGGTGAAAAAACTCAACTATAAAACATCAACTATAGAACTCTTCATCTTGGACATGTGAATAAGTAATATTTCCTTAACTGTCTTTGAAGACAAAAAATTTTAAGCAAATCAGTATTTTTGTGTAGTTTTAATATAAGCCAATAAGCTAATCTAGACTTTTATCAAGAATGGCTAACTAGGGCCTTTGAAAAAAATCTCATATGCCGTGAGATGAGAAGACTGGGGCTGTTTATCTTACAGCAAGAATGAATAAGAAGGGGCACAGTAAAAGAAATCACAATGAATAATTGTGTGCCTAGGTAGATTAGTATATTTGTTTAGGGCTTTATTCACTCTTTCTAACAAAATCAGACAGCCAATCAATTTGAAGTATGTGAATGAAAGTAATTTCTTTCCCATTCCCAATTAACACAATGAATTCACTTCTGTGAATAAAGAAATAAATGGGGGCTGTTTCTTAAGATCCAAGAAGGAGAGGTGACACAGGGCACTGATAATATCTGCATTTCCACCCCTACAAAGTCTCTAATACTTCTACAGTATGATTAATCCTATTATAGAAAAGTGTTTTGCAGGAAATATATTTTCTCACTACTTAAGCAATGAAAAATGGAGGCAAAGAAAAGTATAGAGGTGTTTCTGTAGTGATTCAGTTTTTACCTGCTGTGACAGTGGGCCCAGGCRCTGAGATCTGCTCTGGTATTTTCTCCGCTGAAACCAGCTTAACATCTCCCCAGGGCTGGCTGCAAGAACGTGTAAATAGAGAAATTTACCTTGGAACRACCTGAGCACTGTGAACCTTCCCTGGGGACATCAGCTGGTGCCTGGTTTCACAAAAGTCAGGTGGGTCACAGTGGCCACCTGCTGTGGTTGGGCTTGCTGGTGCTGCACCACTGAGTTCAGGGAAAAAACACCAAAACCCCACCTGGTTATTACTGCAGATAAAGGTGATGTGTCCATTTCCTCATGGTCTGGTAGTTTCAAATATACCTCGTGCCATTTGGTCTAAAAGCAGGTGTTTGGTACCTCAGTGATGCATTGGTCTCTTTTTTTGACCCATCTGCTAAGAAACTCTTTGTTTTACTTTTCTCCTTCTGTCCTCTTCTTTTAAGTAATATTTTATTTTTCACTATAATATCTTTAAAATATGGAGATATTTTGTTCAGAAAATGTGGTTCAATTGTGTCCCTTTGTGATGTTACTCTGTTTATCCAAGAAGTTCCGTAATAGGGATTGAAATTGTTTGAGATGAAGTTGGAGAAAAGAAAAGTAGAGCACTGAGCAGCCAAGAAAGTCACAGGAGAATAGGGCATAATAAACTAGGAAAAATTGGAGTGAGGAGTAAGGAAATTAAAAGGGAATTAGGAGAGAGTTGTGATGGACGACAATAGTGAAGAAGACAGAGGAGCAAACGAGGGGCAGTCAAACACACTGACATGGGTAAAGAAAGTATTTAACATCCTTTGTCTGGCAAATATTTGCTGGGGTATTAAGAAGTCCAGAAGATAGAATGTCCAACAGATCTGAACTCCCCAAACATCCTGCAGCCACAGGATGGGAGAATGTGGCCTGGATCAATGCTGGGAGATTGATACCCTATTTTTCCGCCAACAAGTTAATCACAGGCTCTTTCTTTATTCACTTTTCTCCCTTTTATGTTATGAATGGCTACCAGAAATGTTTTATACTTCAGATATTTCYAGAAGGGAGTAAAAAAGGCCTTTCTGTCTCATTTTGCTGATTACACACAGTATATCTTAGCGTGGCAATGCCCTATTCCTGTCAGTGGGTATTGTGAACAATTACACAACTAATAATTAATTGCTCTCTTTATACTGCACTTTAATTAATAGGTTTCACTGATAGGATAGTTTCCTAGATTTTTTCCTCGATATCAGCAGTGACTGAATCCTAAATAGCATCTGTAATGAGGAAACTCAACCACACCAGACTCCACTCTGCTTCCCAAATTGAGCTCTTTTTTCCTCGCTGYGCAGTTGCATAGGTGGTGAATTATCTTTCTTGTTAATGCAGAAGGTTGATTGAGCTTAAGATAGTCATAATATTTATCAAGATGATGATAAATGCAGTGGAAACAAATGCAGTAATCTCTCAGGAGACCAGACTGTCTTGTTTACAGGTGCAGGATCAATACTGAATCATCTCACCTATACACTTTTATCATTCCCTTTATTCTCGTTGTTAAAACAGAAAATAAAAGTGATTAATGCATTAAGTGATGTAACTTGAATAAAAACTCTCTGCAGTGTAGATAAGTTTGGTGACAAAGAAAAAGGAAATTGGTGTTTGGTGAATGACACAGGCAGGCAATGGAGCCTAAATGTGCAGACAAGAATTAAGCTGGGCTAGAAAGCTAAGCTTAAACAAACTTGAAAGAACCAAGCCCATGGTTACATTTYAAAGCATTGGATAGAAATTTAGGCATCCTATAAAGAGAGGAAATTAAACTGTTGTGTCTGGAAAGCAGCCAGCAGTATTGTGCACGTGTTAGAAAGGAAATGGGGTAATTCCTGGTTAGGGATTGCAAAACTCTCTATGAATATTGAACGGTACAGAAAAAAAATAAAATAATTCAGAGGCAAGGCCACACTGTCCTGTACTTGGTGTTATTCTATATGTAGTAAGGGATACCAAAAAAAGATTTTCAGCTGTGTTTGGAAGATACCCTGCCTGGAACATTAAAAAGACACAAAAATTGGAATGTATGAAGATGCCCTATGCGCCTTTGTGAGCTAAACCCCAGAGAGATCTGTATTAATGGGTTTTTTTCTCAAATACAGTGTTAAAAAATCAAGGAACCAAATCTCATGGTCTGACTGCTGCTTTAGCTACTTAAATCCCAAAATTGCCTACCTCTACTGCCAGCAGCAAAGTTCCCTTGATCTCCAAATTGTCATCCTTAAATCTTACCAATGTGAGAAGCTGGGTGATCCTCAGAATTAAACCTCCAGTTCCTTTGTCACTAATACAGATTAAAGTAGCAAAATAGCAAATATATTGATGAGATGTTTGTAAAAAACAGCAAAGAGTAAAATTAAAGCCCAACTATTCTTGTCATAATTAAGGAGGCCAATAAAGCTTAAAGCCAATTAAAATTTTWTTGATAGCACTGGTGACAGGTGGGTTGGGCTATCCTGGAATTCGGAGCTCATATAAATTAAAGCAGAAAGCCATTTATACAAACTGCTAAAGTGTTTTCATTCACTGCTCTTCATAATACTCCACATTCCTGCTCTTCTAATCCATCACGTACCAGCAGCACTGGTTTTGGGAAATGGTTGGGGAAAAGTTGATTGTGCTTACAATAATTGTGTCCGATGCCTGTTGTTATTAATGCAAGCAGCTTTCATAAGCCAGTGTGCTCTGAAAATGTGCACCTCAATGTCATCCTAACAAAGATCTCTGGTAGGCTGGGGCTTTTCTCTGAGTTCGGCTGATGATGTTAAATTACAGTTTGCGTTTCAGCTCAGAAGTAGTTGGCACAGAGTGACACAGAAGCCCAATTACTGTTTGAGTTGCCGTTGTGACGTTTAGTTCCTCAGCCTTTGAGAGAATTAAGAGAAAAAAGAAGTAATTAGTTTTGTAGTATCATAGTCCATTTTTTAGCTTGACAGGTCAGAAACAAGAAAACAAATTAAGTAGGAAGAGATACTGAATTAGAGAGAAGACACTACTGACATAAATCTGGGCATGGAGTAATATCTTCTGTATTTTCTTTACTAAACAGTAGTGCCACAGTGCAGTGTCCCAGCTAGTAGGAGTTGGGTTGGATTTTTAATTTTATCTTCTGTCATTAAGTTAAAAAAGTTTTGTTTCTACCTCAAAAATTATCAATAGCGACAGAACCCAATACTGTTGTGCAAACAATCCTCGTGCCCTGTAAATGCACAGAYAGGTCAATTATTGTGACTTGCTGGCCCAAAGTCATGTATTACTGCTTGCAAGAGTTCTGTGGTCGATTATTTTCAAGCACATTTGTCAGGCCTCTTTTATTGAAGTGTCTGTAGCTTAATAACGAGGCTGTAATCGTTGTCCTGTTTGAGAGTTGCTCTGTTGGCCTTATGCATTATACAAAATTCTGATGTGAATTTGTCTTGCCTTTCCCAGGACAAGGCTGGACACAGTTAAACTGAAAGTTTTAAACTCTAAACTTACCACAAGTAACATTATTATCACTAGCATTTGTCTTTCCTTGAGATGAGATAATATGTACGGAAATTGGTAGAATTTTGTATTGCTAACACGGGCATATCTGTCTCGCTTTTCATGTCTGTCAAGGAAAATGTCTGGATTTCTTTCTTCCCGAAGCCTGTACTGCTTTTATCTAATTAATTTCATTTACAGGAATGTGTTGCATGGAAAATTTCGCTGCTAGTAATACCTCCGTCATAAATACAAAACAAATATTTTTTTTTCTTCTTCTGGAAGTAGTGGCTTTGTCTTCAAAGATTAATAAAGCAGAAATGTTAGCAGGAGTGTTTATAAAGCAAAAGCATGGGTGTTTGTGATTGAGGAAGAATGGAGTTGCAGAGAGGGAGTCCTGCTGTGCCACAGGGAAGATCATTCACTTAATCCCGTGCTGCTGGGCTGCTGGAGTGACTGCAGGTCGAGGTTTTGAACAGACTTACAGAGCCAAAGGCAAAGTGTGACAAACATCAAACCTCAGAGGTGTAGGCAGAGATGTTGGTGACCTTTCCTGCAGGCAGCTCTTCTCGTGAGCCCAATATCCAGGGCTCAGGGTCTGCGTTTTTCCTTTGTTTTACGAGAGTAGAATCTATTTCACACTTTTTCCTTTGGATGATTCCTGTTTTGGGATTTTTTGTTAGAATTTAAGGGGAAAACT
Organism: Parotia lawesii; assembly: GCA_003713295.1. Taxonomy (NCBI): domain Eukaryota; kingdom Metazoa; phylum Chordata; class Aves; order Passeriformes; family Paradisaeidae; genus Parotia; species Parotia lawesii. The sequence goes on along the minus strand of RAHM01000020.1, from coordinate 5,823,519 downwards.
GGAYGTTATCTGCGCTGCAGGTTTTATTGTTTGGGCCAGAGTGACACCCTCTGAGCTCTGAGRAAATCAGCACCAGGATATTCCAGAGTTTCTCTGAACTCTCTGCTGTGTGGCTGCTCCTGCAGTCCTGGCATTTGCTAAGTTTCTCACTGAGGTACCTGTGGCTAAAAGCCACTCTTGCATTCACTCCCTGTGCAGCTCCAAGCGCCAGCGCTCAGCTCAGCCCATCAGCCGGACTTGCCCTCTCTGCTGTCAGCATCGCCGCCTGTCAGGGGTCACCTCCCCGGCCCCGGGGGGCACAGTGCCCTCTGTTAGCTCTGCTGGCCTGTCACTTTGAGCACTGGACTGCTTGCAGGAAGTTGGAGTGAATTTGCATAAATATTCTTTGTCAGGTGCTTCGCTTTGTCTTGATTAGGTGAAATTAATATTTGTTCCCGTGCTCTCACCCGAAGACACTTTCTTCTTCTTCGTGTAAAAGTCACTGCGTATCTCCAATTGTTTGTGGTCCCTGTTAGTATTGGGACATTTCCTTGCTAGCGTGTTTGGGTTTTTTTTTCCCAGAAATGCACATTGGAGACTCTTAGCAGATGTGGAAACTCAGGGCAATGAAATTAATTGTTTAAAATCGTGCAGGACACTGTCATAAGGCAGGTCTTCTGGATTTCTAATTTTACCCTAATGTTCTGAGTTGGTGGACACTTATTCCTCCCTTGAATGCATTTTAAGCAAATCTCCTCTTATTTTTCTTGTTTCAAAAATATCCTTCATTGCATGTAGGATTTGCTGGGATCCTGCAAGGATGTTCATTGCAGGAACATCTTCTGTACTAAGATGACAAAATGCACTCTTTTCTGGCTAATACTTAAGGTCATTGGTCCATTTGTTCTGTCCCAGTTGAAACTAAAATCCTTTTCCTCGTACTACTCTTCTTTCCGGCATCTGTCTTTCCTGGCTGCAATCCTTCTGGATTCTAATTAGGCTTCCAATGGCTTGGCTCAGGGTGTAACCAAAACCAATTTATCATTCCCTTAATCTCCCTCCGGGACATTCATTGAAAGAACAGTACCTGAATATTTCCCCTTTATCTACAATTTCCAGTCTATATCAAACATGAAATCTTGACAGATGGAGTCCAATCTGTCACAGTGAGTCAGTGTATTTTTCTTCTGATTGAATGCATTTATTGCACAAAGAAAGATAGAAAAAATGTAAAGATGAATATTTAAAATTTGGGTTAGAGAACGGTTAGTTGGGCTGGGTGTTTCTTTTGGTTGGTGGTTTTTTATATCTTTTTTTTACAACTGAGAATCTGGGTTGCGTGAGATGAACGAGGAAACGACATGAGACTTGTTTTTGTTGTGATAAGAGGAAGAACAGATCTGATCATAACAAAAACAGATGTAAAGCCATAACGTAGTCCCTCATGTTATCTACTCCACACTCTCACACTGACCAGCAAAGAATGCAAGGAAACATTCTGCCTTCTGCCAACACAGCCTCTGCCAGCAAATCAGTGTGTAAGACAGTTCCTGAAATACATTCTGCTGCAGAAAAGTGTGATAAAAAAATATCCTGCCAAAGTGCTGGGCCAATCAATCAAGTGTTAATGATGGATCATGAAACCCATTTGTTGACAAATAAAATCTTGTGTGCTCTGCCAGTGAAACCAACTGTGTCACCCATCTTTCAGTGACTGCCTGAAATATCGTGTGCAGAAGCGGAATTTATTGATGGCAGGGGCTGGTGCCACAGCCAGCCCGTCCAACTGGGTTTGCAGGTGCATTGTACTCTTAACTCTTGATGATGCTTGGCCCCACGGAGGGTGTTGGAGTGTTCCCCAGAGCAGGGGTTCTGTGGGACCCAGCCCAGCTCTAACACAGGCTGGTTCATTTAGACCCTGCAGCTGCTTCCAGCGTTTGTGGCCACGTGGTGCGGAGAGTATGGCTGCAGGCTGGAACAGGAGAACCAAATGAAAGGTTTTATTCTGGGAGACAGCAGAGATGAGCAATTGTGCTTAAAACCTCAGAGGTTCTGCAGTAAAGATCAGAGCTGGAAATCTCTCTATTGCCATGCCTGCAAGCAGGGTTGGGAGGCTTTCGTGGAGTGAGCAAATCAGCTGGCTGTCCGTATGTAGGTACTTTTGTTTCTCATGAATAGATTTTTTTTCTCAGCACTTTATCTGACAGGCACAAGGAATAACTGATTGTCCCAGTAACTCTGAGTGATCTTGTAGGAGATTGTCAGTGTAGGAAAGGGAGGGTATGACCAAAGCATCCCTGAGGTGAATATCCAAGGATCCCTGGTTCCCTACCTGCCCTGACATGCCAAAGCAGTAATGCCTCATTCATAGAGGTTGAAGAAAGAAATTACAGTATAAAYCTTGCCACTTTTTGTTGCTTCATTTTTCCAACTCCTTTGACACAGCCTACACAGAAGGAAAATTCTGAGCTCTTGAGGATCTTTTATGTTAAATTGTAGGTAACCTAAGAAATAGCATAGTTACTGTTGTAGTAGGTGATAACTGGATGTTCTGCATTGTGGTACCCTAAGATCTCTTTAAAATGACATTAATTTCTTTGTTTTCTCACATAGTCTCTGCTGATGATCTGTTTGTGTTTCTGTGCTGTGTTTTACCTAAAAAGCACCATAGCATAAGCCCTACCATTGCCTTCCTATTGAAAAGGACTGTTGCAAAGGTTTCCTGGGAGAGAGATTTCTCAGGAGAATTTTTGAGCTCTCAGGGTTCCTTAAATCAGGTGAAAACCCTTTAAGTAATGAACTGGAATTTCCTGTAGCGCCCTTGTGCAAAAGAATCACAAAAGGCCCTCGTTAATAATACCCGATGTGAGGAGAACTGAAAGGGCAATCTTTTAGCCCTCAGTGCTATTGCAGATCTTTAATTCCCTTGGCAAAGGGCAGAAGTTACCTTCTGATGGAGAGCTCGGGTGAATGCTGTGATTTTGATATTTATGTGCCAGATTTTTGCTCTGGCATTTGCCRTTCCTTTTTTTGTAAAAGACACACAACCTTTCTCCTCCCCCTCAGTTTCCCCTTGCCCTCTTCCTTATCTCGGGGAATATTTTGTTCATATCTGTGATTCAATTTGGCTTTAGAGAAGTTAAGGAAATAAGGAACTTAAACTAAAAAGTCCCAAGTTTTTCCAGAAGTAAATTTTCCAAAGTACTGTATGTCTTCTTCAGTCCAGAAAGTATTTGACTGATTTGTACTGGACAATCACAAAATATTCTGTTCATACTTGCAATGAAGCATGAGCATTTAATTTCAAGATTTGATTTATACAGCGTGGTGTTAGGTGATTGATGTTCTATTCAGGCATAAACGAAAATATTGATTATAACTTAAATAGGAAGCCAGAAGCTACAGTTGTGAAGATGAAATCTCTTTGTCATACTTTCCCCAGGCAGATAAAAGTGGCTGCAAGAAGCCCGTGCTGGAGGTATTGATGCTCACCATGCTGGATCCTTCAACCTGCTGTTTGGTATGAAGGACACTGTGTAATTTTAAGAGCTCACTGACCAACTAACTTGCTTTTGGAAAAAAAAAMCCCACACTTTGTTGTGCATTCAAATGCTGCTTTGGGTTTTGGACGCAGAAAGACCATCATATGCTGCAGCAGTCTGTGCTCTGCCCAGCACAGCCCCTCTCTCTGTCTCTCATAATCTCTTATGTTGGAGAAACAGCTCCCCAATCATTTACAGGCTCATAAACACGATCCAGCAGCATCCGTCTGCCCAGCAGACCAGGGAAACAGCTCAGAAATGAGAGCCAAATAAAACAATAACTCACGGCAAACAAACAGGCAACTACAACAATCAGATCAGGCTGCAGGAGCTGTTCCAACTACCCAGACACTTCATTAGGCATGGAATAACAAAGGAAAACAGACCAGAGTTATCTCATTTAACTCTCTTAGGCAAATTACCTCTCTTGTTTCCCCCTCCTCAGCTCCTATTTACTCTTACTGTCTGCTTGAGGTAAGGAGGGGCAACTTATGTCTGGAGAGAGAGTGAGCAGCGTTTGGAGCCACAGGGCTGGGGCTGGAAGAGTTCTTGCATTCTAGTTTTTCTTTCATTGGCATTCTTCATAATCTTTGGCATTTTAGTCATTTTCAAGATCAGGCTTTTTATTCTTCGTGGATAATCTGCTCTACGCTTGCCCATAGCTTTAAGTCCATGGTGGAACTCTGTGAAAGAGAATTGTCCTTTGCTATGTGTCAGGTGCTTCATGGTTCACTAATACTTTTCTTGGGCTTTATTTGATTGTAAGATCTGCAATGACACCTTATTTAGTGAACTTTGCATATGTTGTTTTCTCCTTTCAGCTGTGAATGCTGTGTTTTGTGGCAGCCTCCCGTTTACAGGGCTGGTTCAGTGTCTTGGAATTTGGTTGTTGCTGCTGGCTCCAGAGGAGCTCTGTGGTGTGTTCTCTCCTTCTCTTCTCTTTCTGTGAACTCACACTTTTATACCTGCAAACTTCTCAGACAGAGGCTGTTCAGCCTCTACAATGTTCAAAATTTTGATCCTTAAAATTCCCTCCTCACAAGCTACCAAAATACTAGACACAGCCAAACTGGTTTTTATGAACCATTTTTGGTTCCATCTTAGAATAAAGAGTCAAACCTGGCACTCACAACTACCCAGGTGCACCTAACAAAGTGTACCCCAGACATGCCAAATGTTCAAAATACAAAAACTTTAGGAAGATAAATGTGTTTCAAGTCTCCTAAGGGAAAATAAATGATGACATGAAGATGTGGATTAACACTGCAGTGCTGATGCTTGTACCAATACCAGCATATATCATACGTGAAAAATCCTTTCAAATCATTATTGAATAAAGACATTGTAAACAACAAATATCCCAAACTTTGGAAGAGGTCACAGGTATCTCCCTACTTCCAGTGTTTGGTTGAACAGGTGGGTGGAACAGTAAATCTGTGAGGTACCAAAGCTGMTTTCCCTGCCTCAGAGGGAGCTTCAGATCTTTGAAAGCAGTTTGGAGCCTGGGGCTTTGCAAGATCCACTGCTGCAGTGGATACGAGTTTTACAGAAGAAAAAATAGCAAATGGAACATTTAGATATTCACAGTCTGTTGTTAGGATTTTTCTGTCTGGGTGACTGACCTAAACACTCTTCCATCATTTAATCAAAGCTGACAAGCTTTACAAATATTGTTGATCAGAGAACACTTTTTCCCAGAATTACACAAACTGGGATTTCTCCACAAGACATCCATGTGACACTTTCCGTGACTTGTTTGCGAAGAGGATCGTTCTGCACGCCCTGCTTGTTGAACTGACACTCGTGGCATTTGATGCTGTGAGCAGTGGCTGGTGAGGATGGCCTTTTTTGGGGCTTTTGAGGCGGTTCTGGCTGGCACATCCCAGCTTCAGTGCCGAGCAGGCCTCCCTGAGCCAGGCCACAATGGCCACGTCATGAGATAAGCAGGTATCAAGGGAGCAACTGAGCACCGGAAGGTAACTTCAGTCTCTTTCTCTTCCTTGTTGAGCGTGTAGGTGGTAGGATTTATGGCAAAGGATAGTGCTCTTTGTGAGTTATCCAGTTTAAACCAAAATAAGCATTGATGGCACTCAGTGTTCAGCTGGTAACATCTCTCTGTGCGTGGAAATCTGGGATAATTTTATTGGCTTTGTGACTGGTTGAATACCAGTTATTAAAATGCTAAAATCTTTCGCTGACATCAGGTGGATGCCCAAGTGTGAGATACAGGACACTGGTGATTGTTGTGATTTTTATTTTTTTTTAATTGGTTCGTAGGTGTTAATTTGTCAATGTACTGATTTGGAAGTAGACAAACAACAAAAATGCATTGTTTCAGCCTCAGAAAAAAAGCTATTTTGCTGAAATGCTCATATATGATACTTTATTCACAGATCCATTCTATCCCTTAAATAAGCAGGAGGTGTTCTATACATTATGCATATTTATTTCTTTGGAGAATGCTGAATTACACCCTGTGTAACAGCAAATCATTGACCAGAACCCCAGCATTCAATTCTTATGAAGATCTCAACAGCTGTGTGCACAGAAGAAGCATTCTGAACCAAGGCCATGGAGCAGACCATGAATGTGACAAAGGCAAGGATATTCTCATGGAAATTGGGTGGATTAAACCACAGCACTGGCCAATACTGTGCAAACTTCTTCCATATGTGAGAAGTAAAAGAGCAGGGCTGGATTTCCTGGGTGTAATCATTATAGATATGGCATAGGGTGTGCAAGGAAATGGTATTTTGTGTGACAGTACTGCCTGTCCCTCCTGCCTTCCGCACACACAGCCGGGTGTCAGGGAGAGTGCCCTACCTGCCCCTCTTTACTGTGTCATTGCTGGGCTTTGCTGAGAGAGACCCAAGTGAAAATTCACCCTCTGATCGACACATTTGGCAGAAATCTCCAGTTAGAAAAGCTGCTTTACACAAAATGGGAAACCCCCAGCTCAGGAGGAAATTCCTCTGGAACCTACATTCACGTGCTTAAATATTTAGTTTAATTGTCAGGGACCAAATTAATCGTTGTCTGTGTTGTTCCCTGCCTGACTTCTGTGTCCCACACTGAGCAGAACTGCCTGTGCGGGTTGCTGGGTCTTCAGCTGCTCTGCTGACCAGGTTCTCCTTATCTCTCTCCACAGACCACCAAATGCTCTGTGATATAAAGAACGTTTTCCTCCTGCTGCGCCCGGCTAGATTTCTGGCTGTCATCACTCATGTGAGGGAAGGCAATCTTTCCTTTCGTTTTCGAAGCGAAAGCCGCTCTTCCGGTTCAGAGAAGAGCAATCCCTCACCTTTTTTATCTTCCCTGGTGAGAGCCCACTGGCTTTTCCCTCGCTCTGGCAGGAGCTGCTGCTTTGGCCAGTGGCCTTTTGGCTCCCTGGTGTGTGACAGCGGTGAGCTGTCCCGGGAGCTGTCACACTGCGCTGTCAGGGCTCAGAACTTTGGGGTGCTGCAGGTGGATTTGGTGTTTCCTGCTAACTTCCTTTCAGCAGCTAGATGTCTCTCTTTCCTCCCTTTTTACGGGATAATAGCAGGGGCGCTGCTCTTGCCTTTGGAAGAGACTTGTTGCCCTCCATCATTTGGCCATTTTAGAGCACGTTTAGGATCYGGATTTTGCTATAAATCTGAAACTCAGTGAGCGTGTGGCTTGATTTTGCACGTAGCTTTTTCAGATCATCGGTTGTTTCCCTCTATTAATCTATTGGGCCCTGAGGCTGACCTCTGTTTGAGCTTTTCGTGTTCCTCTGCGCTTTCCAAGCAGGGTTGTAGCTCGAGACACTTTCTGCCTGTGGCATTCTTATTTTCTCTTAATCACAGCTGTTTTCCACTTCGTGTTACAGCCTGCATTTTGTGATACCTTTTAAGTCAGAGAYGCTATGGTGCAAAAGCCAAAATCTTTGGTGGAAGAGATGGATTTTATGTGTGCTGTTCCAGAGAGCAATTCCTTTTGCATGAGCCACTGTGTGTACTGCAGGGCAATAAATGATGCTGGGTTTAGTGAAGTCAAGTAGAATGCTTGAAATCTGGGGAGAGCCTGGCATTTTTTTTTTTTTTTTGCCTTATGGTGGAAATTTGTGGGGTTTTATTTAAAACATTTTTCTTTTTGTTCATGCTTTAACTTACATTTCTTGTGTTTGCTTTTTTTTTTTTTTTTTTTTTTTTTTTTTTGGTTTGGTTTTCCTCAGATTGTTTCTGCACGTGTGGAATCCCTGAGACAAACCAAAGGAAAGGTTCTTGTTTCATTCTTGTTTTCATTCAATATATAGTGAAAATAACATGGTTCCTCTCATGTCTTTCTCTAAGCTGTTGACTCTAAGACTAAAACAGCCGCAGCTATTCCAGCCCAGCCAGTCAATGTACACACATACATGTATATAACATATTTAATCTACAGGAAACATGTGAATAATATTTWTTGTGTCATGTTTTATCTGATACAGCGATATATTTACATTGTTGCATTTTATAATTGCATAAAGTATGTAATATATAACATATTCACATGAAATATGTGCCAATATAATTTAGTAACACTATTGACATGAACATATATATATGTGCCCATATACTAATGCATATTTGTRTTTATAATAATTTTGGCGTGCAGTGAAACGTCAGAGTAAGTGTTCAGTACTATTTTGCACGTTTGCAAATGAAATYCCATCCATGTAATTAATGATTAAACTTTTCAGAAAACTTCTGAGTATATTGTACTTTAGCAAAGGAAAGAAGAATAGACACAGCATTCCTAAATGTTGGAGTTATTAGTTTGGCCCAGGAGCTCAGACTTGGAAATCCATTTTTACCCTGCTTGGAGATATGTGGCTGTGTGGGCAGATGGGTGTAATATGTTGTGTATAAAGCCAGCTGCACTTCTCCCACTTCTATGGTCATTTTTGGAGGGGGTTTTTAGCCCTTCATTTCTGTTGGTAGGAAATAATGCTTAAGAGCAGTCAATTGTCTGAATAAGAGTATTCTGAAYGTGTTCCTCATGCACAGAAGGAAGTCTGTATGTGTTTGTAGGAATGTACCAGAGTTATTAAAGTTTAATTCATGGAGAATACTGGCCCCTCCAGCTCGTGTTCCTGGGAATACATCTCTATTTCTGTGGAATTTGGGCTCCCAGCATAGATGCTGTTTGCATGCTGGGCAGCCAACCTCTGCACCTCTGAAAATATCACCCCAGCCTCTTCTGCCTGCTCTGCTGCAACCTACAATAATAACCCATTAATCAAGTGTCACCCTGCCTAATACAGAGGAGCTCTTTTTTTATTGCCTTCATTTATAATAATTTAGTTTATACTTTACAATGTTATTGATTTTGTGAAATGGCTCATTACATCTACACAAAGCTAAATCATTCAATTAGATGCTTTAAATTAAGTCATATAAATTTCTTACTAGATTTACTGTGGGATTGAATTGGAAATCAAGCCCTAAGAAATTATTTTTGAAATTGTTATTGGGAAGACATTCTTACTTATGTTATAGGCTAGCAAAAGAATATAAATTACTCAGCAGGATTTTTGAATTATTAAAATCTAAATCCCCTTTTGTAAGTTGCTGGGTGGCATAAGCAGCGAGAAGTTTGCTTGACTTCCTCTGCATGAACTTGACAGGGGAAAAGCTCCATCAAAGGGGAGTTTCTGGAGGTTCAGCTAAGTGAAAAAAACCAGTATTCTGGAAAAAGTTATGTCAGTCAACCCTTTTTACCATGGCCTATGCATAGAGACAGAAATGGCAGGGAAGAAGGGGCAGTGAAAGACCTGGGCCTCCTCCTCCCTTCTGTGCTGTCCCATGAAGAAAGGGTGAAAGCTTTTCAATGATTTCAACAGGAAGAAATCAGTCCACTAAATAAAAACCACTGGAAATATCAAAGCCATTCATTAATGAGTCCAGTGCTTTTAAACATGTAGGTATTTCAGCTTTTCTTCTTTTCTGTCTCTGATGCTTCTGTGGACGTTGTTATAATATATGCAATTAAGGAAATTAAACGTTTTTTCACTCTTTTAAAACTAGAATGAGGGGGAATAGAGGCACAGCAGAGGCAAGTCTGCTCTGAAATGCTTGCGTGGGTTTGGAGTGCTCATCATATCGCTCTGCTGACACAGTGCTTTTGAGCAAAGTAATTGTCAGTTTAGAAGCAGAGACGAGAACACATTGTAGTCAAAAAATAAACCTCAATGAGCAAAGCAATAATTATTTGTAAGTCAAAATTTGTTTTCCTTTTATTCAAACTTGTCAGATTTTTTCCAAAGGGAATTCACTTTAAAAATGTGTTCGTCCTAAGTYGTGGTTTGCCTTGCTGCTCTTCCCTCAGCTTCTCTTTGTCAGAGATGACAGGCTTACCGTCTTTCATTTTTTTGAATAATTAAAAGCCTCGAATCTTTGGTTACCCTCTGCTGGACAGTCAGGATCTGTAGCTTAAAAAACTCATAATTAGGTGCCCTGAACTCTTCAAAGTATTCCAGAGGTTTCCTCTCTTTGGCAATAAAAGCAGTAAGAAGGGAATCAGTCTATTCTTCACAAGAAATTGCATTTTGTGTGCATGTGGAGTTTCTAGGGGATATTTTTATTTCTTAATGCGTACTAATTGAAGCCTTTTTCACTTAACCTTGATTTTTAATTGTTTCTAGTGTTAGATATAATATGTTTACTGAAGAATTGCATCTTTTCATTGTCTTACRTTATAAATTATCAGGTTTTATGTTTGCTGCTTTGTGTTTATTCAGTATTGTCTAGGTGCCCTGGAAAAAAACATTTTCTTTCTTTTTTGACCTTTTTTTTTGTATGTGTGTGTGTCTTGTGCAATCCTTAGCAAGCCTTTCCTCTGTGTCACCTTAGAAGCAACTGTTGAATCTCTAATCACATTTCTGAATTAAAGAAAAGACACTTTGGGTTTGTTTTTTTTTTTTTTTTCCAGATGATGTTAAAGATTCCCCCCTTCAGTGCTCTTCTTCACAGTGTGAAGCCCCATCACCAGTGCTTGACCCATTTCTGCTGCCTGTGGTGCAGTTCTCCTCAGCCTGTCAGCTAAGAGCACRAAAGACCTTAAACTCGAGACAAGTCTTGCACACCTGTCCTCTTGTGTTGTCACATCGACTTTGGGACGGTGCCCTTGCCGGGACGGAGCTCCTTGGCTGCTTGGGGGATCAGCACGAGCTCCGTGCGTGGTCTCTTCAGCTGCTCCGTGTTGGCTGAAGCTGGAGCAGCACCACGAGCCCTCCCTGCTGGCGCTGCCTSGGGCACTGCCAGGGACACCTGCACTGAGGGCTCGGCACGGGGGGCTTGGCTCCAAAGTGGGAACCTCACGGGCGACACAAAACCAGTGATGTGGGCTCACACTGGGTGGAAATGGCTCGTGAAGCACGTCTCAGTTAAAGTTGTCGGTATCCCAGTCAGTGGAGAAAGGGAAGTGGGTAAAGGGATTAATAAGGGGAGGGAGAAGATCAAAGTCACGTATTTGTTTTTGCTTGTTATTAGCTCACTTCATGTGTACTGTCTGGTTTATCTTATCCCATCCTGCACTACAGGGAAAAAGATAAAGCTCTTTGGATTATTTTGCAGCTTTTCATGGGAGGTTTTGACCGGTTCAACTCCAAACTCTGATATAAACTAGATTAGAAGTGTCTCACATTTCAGTTGCCAGATTATCTCAACTGGTTGGAGCATGGTGTTAATAATACCAGGGTTTGGGGCTTGATCCTGTATGGACCATTCACTTAAGAGTGGACTTGATCCTTGTGGGTCCCTTCCAACTCAGAATATCCTGAGATCACCATAAATTGCTACYCTGAATTAATCCTTGCTCTGCTAATATTTGTTGTTTTAGAGTTTTCAACCTGGATCTCCCCAGACCCATCTTGAGAGTCTTTACCAGCAAAGCTTTTCTCTCTGTGTCCTACACTGAATCCAGAATTATTTATTTAAAAAGCAGTGATTGTAAATCAAGAAAATTTTACTCAGAATAACCAAGGAATTGATGGGGAGAGTAATCACCCATGGAATGGCAGAGGGCAGCCTRTCTGAGCTGCCCACTGAGATGGAGACTTCTGTCCCTTCATTCCCAGAGCTCTCAGAGTGGTCTGAGAAATTTGCAGTGTGTGAAATCCTCCTTTTCCCCCTCCCTCCATGTGCCCTTTCCTCTTTCATGCAATTGAAAAAGAGATTTTTGATGCTATGTAGTGCATAACATTTGCTTGTTTCTCAAAAAAAAACCAGCTATGTGTTGCTTGCTGAGAGGTTGAGAAGAATGAAAAACATTTATGTAGCAGATAAATCACATCGTAAATAAGTAGTTTTGGAACACTGCATTTCATTTGCCTGTGGGGCATTAATGCCAATCCTAGAGGACAGAACAGAAAGAATAAAATTGAGTTAAATAAACCCAGAGTTTAGCCTTACAAACCAGCAGCCATCAGTGCCAGGCATTAATTCCTTTCCTGCTGGCAGCAGGAAGGTGGGTGAGACAATACTGTCAGTTGCACAAATTAAGACACTGTGGCAGAAACACAACACAAATAAATAGGAAAAAACAATGCAAAGAAAAACAGACTGTTGTTGCTGCATAAACCTTCTTCCAAGCTGGAGGCACAAGAAAAGGAGATTTAATGACTTGGTGCATGACATCTTGTAGCCTGACAAGCTCTTCCAGAATAGAAAAAGAGAGTGAGATGCCAGGAGAGGTCTTGCAGAATATTCTGATAGAGAAAAAGGGTTTGGAGGGAGCAGAATCTCCTTCTCAGTAGGCTGAGAAATAGAACAACTCAGCTGTGCTGAACCCTGGGAGGCTGATGGAAACTCCTAACCAGGATTAAGCTGAAAGAGAGGACAGATAGGTGATAAGAATACATAGGGGTTTTTAAATCACTGTCGTTTAACTGCTATGATATTACAGGCTGAATTTCCAGGACTCATTTTCACAAAGAAAAGAAAAAACATAAAATCCATACTTAACCAAAAGATCCAGAAGTTCCTAACGACACAGAGGCTGATTTTTCTCTTCTCTCAGATTATAAATTTATGGTAAGAAAATTACATTTTACATAATTTTTATCTATAAATATATTTTTTATATACATTAAAGTTATCTATCATATTTAAGCTTGTTTTTTAAACAGTTTTAGCACTTTTTACACATGATCCTATTTCTTTGTTATATTCCCAACTCCACTGTTTGCAGAGAGTTTAGAAGCCTACAAACAGAAGTTGAGGATAGAAATAATGTCAAAGAAAAGGAATTAAGTACATGTCCCATGTGCTTCTTGCAAAAAGCTACTGAGAAATTACCGTGRAACTGTAATTCAGGCAATAATTTAGAAGTTCACAATTCTGCGTTATTCATTATCTCTAAACTAATTTAGTGTGGCTATAATGATTTGGAAGTAATGCATAGAATGGCTTGGTTGCTTGCTGACTAAGAATGTACTTCAGCAGTCCGGGTTGATGTTTCTTCTGCAGCCAGCTCTGGGCAGGAGCAGCGGGCCCTGGGCAGTGGGCAGTGGGCACTGGGATGTTGGCACATTCACGCCCAGCTGTAGAACTGGGAGAAGAGAGAACTCACTGAGAGTTCAGCTCATCTCACACTTATTTTTGCTCTCATCCCCCGTGAACTCCAGATATCACGGCAGTGATTGTTTATTATCTTTACTGCATGAATCGCTGTTGTGGTGCTGAATTAAGGGCAGGCCAGGCAGGAGTGAGAGCTGAGGGTGTGAAGAAGATTGTCAGACGGACTGGGTTGGTTTGAGGGGAGTGAGCCCGGCCAGTTGTGTCCATGTTGCTTCTGGGATTGCAGTGATCTCACAACACTTCCACTTGATGCATAAAAGTTTCCCCAGMTGATGATCCAGGTGTCTCATTCCCAACTTGTGCTGAACTTGAGCAAGGGGGCTGTCAAAAATTCTGATTTCCAGCATAAGCTCAAACTGTGAGGCAAAGTAAGAGAGCAGATCCCCCCTTTTGTCTTGACCGAGTTTGTACCGCGGCAGCGCTTGCTGTGAGGTGCAGGAGGTGATCCTGCTGCTTTGAATATGATTAAGGACATCATCTTGTTTCTGCTTCCCTGTCAGCTCTGAAGACCCCATCTACTCAGCACGCAGCCCCAAAGTCTAAGAGGCCAGCAGGTCTTCTTAGATGAAAAAGGTCATTATTTGATAATGCCACTTGGTAGCTGACATCCGAAGTTTGTATTTATAGCCGTGCTTTCTTTAGAAAGTGTTCTTGTCCTACAGGTCTAGCTGAAGATGGTAAAAGCTCCTGCTTTGAGGATTCCATATATTAACAGATTAAATTGTTCAGGTCATTAGTTTTATTGTGAGACTGGCAAATCATTTTTCTAGGAGTTCAGAATATGATTTGATTCTTATACATTTAACAATTGGTTCTGGAGAACATTTTTCATCCTATCCCCAGGAAAAAGATGTCTGTATCACCCTAAATGCAGCAAGAATGTAAGCTCCAAAATAAGAGAAGKGAGCTGAAGTACATTTTTTTAACWTAGKACCTAATGCTCCTGGAATTCCCAARCAAATATGTGTGGGACTCTGGAGTTTCATCTCACTGAACCTTTGAGAATGCTTAGGTTTGCAGTTCAGTGCTTCCATAGTTATTACATTTGCTTTTGGGTTCATCTAAGAGGAAACTCTGCTGCTGCAGAGGCTGATGAGGGAGTGACTTGGCCAAGCTGCACAGGGGGGCTTTGAGAAGCTGCAAAAGGAAAATGGGGAGGAGGGAACCTGCAGGGGAAATGGATATCCCAGGTGGGAATGTGATTCCTGTTAGCTTGGGCAGCCRTTTGATTTGCAGGTCCAAACCCTTTGTCAGATAATATTATTCTAATGAATGCTTTCTTTAAATTTTTTTATTTTTTTTTTTATGATTCATTATGTTTGACTTTCTTGTCATTTAAGATATTAAAGGAGGTAATTTAGCCATAATTTGCCTCATTTAAGGGAGAAGCCTATTTTAACTTGTAATATTTTACTTGTTACAGTAAACAAGTAAATAAGTATTTAATTTGCAAACTGCCTATTTTCATCAAGTTTATCTCATTTGAAGGTGGAGATTTATTGGCTTCTCTTCTATAGCTGGATAGAAAGAACATGTTGAACAAGAGTCATTGATGGGAAAAATTGGTTCTCACTTGACCACATGTATTCTGAGTTACTTGGAATATAAATTTAAACAGTGGTTATTTATTTATGAGAAATTTAATTCTATTCAAACTGCTGTTGTTAGGTACTGATATTCTAAGTTTATATTGGTTGTTAGTGATGCATGGACAATCTGGGAMTCCATCAATTGAACAGAGAAGGCAAATTCTATAAATCAAATATTTATATGTATGTATATGTATTATAAGGTTATTTAGAATTCAGAAATTAGCAAATAATTTTGAGTGATTAATTATTCATATTGTACCAGGATAGAGAAAATAAGGGTGTAAGAGTGACTTCAAAATTTTTTCAATAATTTTTAAAAGCTGTCGTGACAAATTTCAGRGAAAGGATCCAGATGTTTCAGTACATATTTAAATTAAATTGTGAAATAKATCAACCTAGACATGTGTGTAAAATCAATAATTATGAGTCACTGATGAGAAAGTTACCTTCCTTCCTTTAATAGGAAATAATGACAAATTTCAACAGCAAGAAAATTTGTAATAGTAAGAATACAATTAAGCTGGTTCTTAGCTTAATCTTTCCCTTAATCGATGGTTTTGGGTTAGTAATTGCCAATTGGAAAATTGGAAAATTAATTGAAAACCATTGTCTGATACTGAAATGGCCGTGATATAGTATATAGGAAAAAAGGAAATATATTCTCAATGCTACATTTTCCTTTTACATATTAAAGAAAAAAAGGAAGAAATGGTCTTTAAGGAGCTACAGGAGGTTCTTGAATACAAGGTTAAAACTCATACTAATATACTGGAACAAAAACCAGGCATTCCTTGCCAGTTTGTGACAGCTCCACGAACAAATTTGTGAGGAACACAGACAGGACCACTGGGGTTTCCTTCCTCTCACATTAGCTTTGCAATAAGTTCTGCCAAGAATCTTGTTTRTTACATACAAACGAGAAGTCCAGGATTCTGATCATCATTTTTGCTGATAATTAACAAGTTTAAAGCCTGCAGGAAGTGAGTGGTTCTCTCCATATCAGGATGTGATTTGTTTTGGCAAATCGCTCTCGCAGATTTCAAGTTGCAGCACTGGAGTATGGTGAAACATCAATCTCGTTTGAGAGTACAGGAAAAAGAGAAGAAAAGGAAWGTGAATATAATTATTGGAAACACCAGTGGAAAAGCAACATCCAAACCAACTGCCCCAGTATTATCCAAGAAATGCAGGATATCCAAGAAAMGTGGTAACACATTGGGTGGTAGAAAACAATTTTTACCTGAAAAATTTTTCAGGTTTGTATCAAATTCCTTGGAAATTTGGGATTCATTCAAACCAGTCTAAATGCAAATCCATTTTTTAAGTGACCACTGCCTTAATTTGTGGTCAGGGTGAAAGGGGACATCCTCTGGTTCTAGAGCAAAGGGAGTGAATTAATTTCAGGGTCGCCAAAACCCTGTGAATATGTTGAAGGGTGGGATACAGGAGTGGTAGCTCAATTTTTGTGCTTTTCTGCTCTTTCTTAACAAAAAGGAGGAGGAGTTTGTGCAGCTAGCTCTCTCTGAAGAGAGTGTTCCTGTGTCGAAAATACGGACAGTCATGCAGCATCCCTGAGTTTTCAACCAGCAGGAAGCAGTGCATAATTAGTCTTCTGCAGTTATTGTTGTGACCTTCCTCAAATCTTGGCTCCGTAATCATAAAAACTTAGTCTTTAGCATTTGTTTGTCAGCCCYACTTTAAATGTCTTCCTCTGCTCTTTATTTATAGTACTAATGCATGTAAAAGKGTATCACAAGGAACTTTGCATGATAATTAATTTCACTTAGTGTGGTCAAGAGGTAAGGTTGTAGGTTTTAGCAGAACTGTCTGAAACAACGTTCCCAGGGAGCTGCAAGGGCTGCAATTCCCAGAAATCTGAAATAATAAATGGCAGCCTGTCTTTCCCAAGGGCATTTTAGGGATATTTAGCCTGTGAACGCATATGGAAACTACAGTGGACTGCAAAGAGTCCTGAATTGTACTCAGCATTATTGAAACTGAAAGGCGGCGAAGAGGTGTAGAAGTGAATGGGCTCCTAGAGGCTTTTTTATAGATTATGGGGGGAGGATGTGTGATAATAAAAGGTAATAAGAGCTTTCCTGACTCCGATAGACTCTACCTTCAACTAACCTACAGCTATCAGGAGTCAGTAATCCATGTTGGATAAAGAGACTTTGAGGAGCAATTTTATTCTATTGCAATGCACCAGTTTGCACAATGGATTTGTTCGCTTTTTGCAGGCAGCCTTCCTGAGGGACAATATTTCTGAAGCTCCACAAAGCGCTTTTTCTGTTTTCATTCCACAGCCCTTTAATTGGATGAATGGGCTGCAGGGGCCTGGAAGTTGGACTGAGTAAAATTTGCACTCTTTGAAACACCAGCCAAACAAAACATGTCAAGCAGTTTCACATGACACCGGGATAAAGCGAACATAAAAGGGAAGCCTATTTAAAGAACAGAGCATTAATGTTTTAGTGGTRTTCACTTCAGGCCGGTACATTTTACATGAGTCTTTTTCCCTTATGGGAAAGTAATATGCTCTAGGTTGGCTAAGTGCAGATCCTTTCCATGAGAGGTTGAAGGAATAGGCATTGGGAATGCAGCAACTGTGGTGTAGCGAGCGCAGAACCGGGATATAATGCCATAAGGCTAATTAACATCATGTTCTCCCATTGTGTTCCCTTCGGGGGAATCGTGGCTTTAAATGATAAGTACGTAGATTGAAACATTCTTAATCTAGGCAAGTGGTGCAGTAAAACATTACTCACTGAATAACAAAAGGAATATAAAATGGAGTATGGGCAGTATATTTCAAATAAAGTGCAGAGTGTCCTTTTTCACCTTTTCACTGTGCTTAGTAACACTGATTTATGCACTGAACAGAAGATGGAAGATGTACTGTTTGAGACTTGGAGTATAGGTTTGGTTTATTGCAATCTATAAAGAATTTCGACTTCTGATGGGTTTGTCCTTTGGAATATTTTTCCTTTGGTGCAATCTCGATGTTCAGCAGTGACAGGAAAAGTCACGCAGAGTCTTTCTGAAGGGTCACACAGAATAAGTCCTTCAAGAAGCATTGATTTGCAAGTTTTTTCCTTGCATATGTCAGACGCTTCAGAACATCCCTTGTGGGGCACAGCCAGGATCTCCTGCTACTGAGAGTTCCTACTTCCCCAGAACGAGTTGGAAAACTGATTTCAGTCTTTTCCTGTCTCTGCAAAGTCACATCTGAGGTGGGAACCATTCCTTCAGCTGGGCTAACGAGCAGGGTGAGATCAGCAAGGTGATAAATGTGGCTGCAAAACGGGAAGGGGAATTTTCTGCTTTTTTCTGGGAAGATGCAAGAGACCCATTCTGGGAATAGGGRAGACAGCAAGTGCAACAAAGAGCTTCAGGGCGAATCTGGGAATCAGACTGGGAATAGGAGCCAGAGAAAGGTCAGAGAATAYATTATTCTCTGAGGGGAAGGTGTTTGAGAGTGGCACAGGTAAAGCAAGCACTTGCACRGGAAAGAGGCTTGGCTGAACGTGCCCAGCTGCTCTGCTGGGAGCTGAGGAGAGGGGAATGCTTTGCTCTGGGGATTGTTCACAGGCACTGTGGCTTTGTAGGGCCTCTTTGCCTTGAACAAGGTTTTGTCCTATTTTTGAATTAGGCAGGATCCATATACCTCTGGCAGAGCTGAATTTTGTGACATGTCTAGGAATAGCAACAATTGTAGGTCTGAGTCCAATGATTCTGAGCTGCAGTTCAAACTTCAAGTGTAGTGCAGATCACAGTTTAAAATACCTGACAGTTTTTGATTTGTCTTCTGTCACTGAAGGAGAGAGCAAGTTAAATGGTCTGTAGTAAAAAGGGATTGAACAAATCATTTTAAAAAAAGAACAAGTAGAATACATTTCTTTTTCTGCTTGGTTGCTAACAGTGGCTTTTTGGTATTTTCAAAAATTCTCTTTTCATAACAAAGTGAGTAGCACTATCCATGTAAAAAGCTGCTTGTATTTTTTTATATGTACATATATACATGGCTTTTACATGAATACACATAACATGTTCTAGGTATAAGTAACCTTAGCTCACCACTTCTAGAGAATATGCAAAATATTTTCAACTTTCCCTTCATTTTCCCACTCCTTCAGGAGACTGAAAACAGAAAGCTGCCATTTGCTGAAGTAATGGATAAATGCAAATAAGAACAAAAATTATTACATCTCTTGATTCTTTTCTCCACAGCAGCTCTTATAGTACAGGAAAGAAAACAAAATATTTAGGGTGTTTAGCAGTATTATGCTTTACATTGAAGAGCACATTTGATCTGGTTCGGCCATGGGACACTGTATGGTTGGGAGAYCATTTCTGAGGGCTTGTAAACAAAGCAGACACGACAGAGACTAATTAAAGCTCATGTGTGTTTTATTGGTGATGGGGGTTTTTAGATTATGTTTGACAGAAGGCTGCATATTGCTTCTTGAGAGTTTGCTTCTAGCTTTATTTTTTAGTCTGTTTTGGTTTTTTTTTCTCTGAAGGAAACAGTTGTAGAGGTTTTTTTATCCATTTTTTTAGGCTGGAGGATTTGGTCATTGCCACTGCCACATCTTGTTTTCCCCTTCTTCTTCTGTTCAGGATGTAATACTTGTCCTCTGAATCATGCTGGAACATATTTTGGGAATTCATAGGATTATCACCAGGGCTACTGCTATCAGGCAGAACACATGCACATTTTATTATCTCACCCAACAGGTTTTCATTTTCTGTGCCCATTGAGTCAGCACAGAGGGGGGAACATGCTGCCATTACTACTGGCAGAACTCGATAAATATTATAAGTCTTTTCAGTCCTGCAGCAGCTCGTTCTGTCATGAGAATTCAAAATCCAAGTCCTTATTCCCCGTCTCTCCCTTTCTCCCATCTGCCCTTCCAAAACGAGTGGTATCCTGATCCTGAGTTGCCTAAAAGATGATGCCTTTTACTGGGCTACAATTTAATTTAATCAGTCAAATGAATTTGTGGAGCCTCTGATATATAAACACTTCTGCTCTCTGCATTTTCTGCTTCCCYAGAAGGGAAAAGTAAAAAAATCAAAAGTTTTGGTTTTTTWTTTTTWMAAATTAAGTTTTTCTTGCAGAATCTTGTCAGTGTGTAAGGATAAAAATTGTGTCTGTGATTTTTAACATCTCTGCAYATCTGAAATTTAAAGCTTAAAACTCTTGGTGCAACATGCAATTCAATCTGTTCAATTCACTTAGTGTTTTTGTTTCGAAACAAAAGTGCTTTTTYCCTTTTTCAATTTCAGTTTCTTTCCTTTGCAAGCAACTTCTGTGTTGTGGAAGAAATGTTGATATTACTGTAAGTTTCCTTTGTTGCTCATTTCATAAAAAAACATGTTTTCATAACTGCTTATACCATTTCTTTTCTGTCCATTTGGAGTGTATGATCCTTTTCTTCATGGATTTTTAATCTGTCTTCCCACTGGTACCTGTCACCCAGCTCTCAATCCATCACGTGATGTTGTCAACTCTGCTGTTTGTTTTCTTTTTCCCWAAGTTAATCTATCATCCCTTGTTCCCGTTTTTCAAATCTTCACATTCAAACCTGTGCACAGAGAGTTTAGAAATTCTGCATGTTTTAGATCTGACAGGACAGGAGTGAGGTTTGGAGTTTGTGTATCTCCTACACAAAYCTTGAGGAAGGTGTTCTGTAACCTTTCATTGCATTAGCAATAATAATTCTGTCTCTATTTCAAAGTGGAATAAAGAACATTTAACTAGTCAGATCGTATTTTTGGAATCAGAAATCAGCCTATCTGTAACAGTTAGCTGCAGTTGTTTGTTTTGCAATTTAGGGTAAAACCCTAAAGCAATAATTTCCTTGTGTTGGAATGGAAGCAGGTAGAAGTTAACTCTGATACATGGGTAGGGAGGAGGAGTTGTGCTCATGGTGCAAGGACATTGTGGCAACAAGCTGAGAAATCTGTTCTTCTTTTTTAGAAGAAGAATACTTTCAGAAATAAATTAAGCAGAATACTTTCAGGAATAAATAACAGGTACTTGCTTCTAGAGCACCTATTTCTGATGGCCTAACCAATGCCAGCACTGTGAGAGCAAGCCTTGACTAACCCTGGCCATGCCTGCCTTGGGTTCAGAGCAACAAACCCAAATTCTGCCTCCATTCAGGCACTGTCATTGTCCCTTCCCAGGCACGTCCTTGACACCTTCACTCTGCAGGGTAGGCCTTGAGATGAAATGCAGGGTTTTGAAGATCTCATTTTCATCTTGCTTTCCCCTGTGCTGGGAGTACTCGTCTTGAATATACAAGACTTGCTGTGATGTGGGGAAGTGAGAAAACACAAAGTGTTCCCTTCCAGGTGTTTGGTTGGGATATGTTAAAGTTCTGTGCCCAGTGTAGGGTTAGGAGTGTGCAGAGAATGCACTGCCCTCCATAATCCTTTTGGGACTGAAGAACCTGATTTTTTTTTTTTTTTTCCAGCTGTGCCCTTCTCTGTTTATTTATTTTTTTTTCCTTTTATGAGCCTCATCATAGGTCTTTAAATATGGGATGTTGTTTGCTAAGAAACCACTCCATTATTCCAGGAACATATGTTCGTGACAAGTACAAGTCATGAACATTTGAATAGTCTCCATCTGGCATGAATTAACATAGTATCATAATAAATGAGAAGTGTTAATACTAGGAAGATTGTCTGGGAATTCTGGATTTAACCAATATTTGTAGTTATACATGGAACTTAGTTTTGGTTTTGCTTTGAAGAGCATAGACAAAAGTATGATTTACCCTTCCAGGAGTAACTGCAAGCCAAAGGATTCTTCCAGTAGTGTAATCCTTGAAATAACTTGATTATGCAGTAAAGCCTCTGTGAAATCCCCACGTGCTTTTTTAGCTCTTAGAAATACTTCTAAGGAAAATAACAGATGAAAAAACAGAGCAGGTTCCTATTTGCTGTGGTGAAGACAGCAATGCTGGGCGCCAGCTCAGCATTATTTGTTAACATATGTACTTTAAATCCTTCAATGCCCCTTGAGCACAGAACATATATCTCACATCCACATGGCCATATGGAGACACTGCACTCATTTAAATAACAAGTGCACAGTAAAATTATCCTGGCCCCAGAGTGCATGTTGTTTATAGCAGGGAGTTACTCTTACTTCTGAAATTAAACAATTTTTCTTTTTTTTTTCCTACAGAACCTTAAGGCTAAACTAGAAACCAACAGAAATTTTGAGACAAGTTGAACTCTTGCCATAATATAACAGACACTGGTCTTTATTCACTGCTGTGTATTCTGTAGAACAGTAAAATATATTTTAAAAAGTCAGTATTTCCAATATCTTTTTTTTTTTTCTATTTTGCCTATATATCAGGCTTTACTGTGCATCTCTACAGTCTTCAGAAAGCTTTCTCTTTTTGATTTTCACTTTGTTTTGATAATCATTAAGTGTTTGTTGAATGCATGGAAAAAGTACAAAACATAACATCAGTTTTGAGGCTGGACTTGTTGCTGTGGTCTTTGCTAATATTGGTGTACTTGAGAACACAGCAGCTCTGCTAGGCTTGAGTCAGATATGATTTCATTCTCTCAAGCTTTCCTTTTCTGCCTCTATTCCATTTAAAGTTGAATCCTCTGCTACTCAGACTGCACACATGCTTGTGCCATGTGTACACCTTCCTTACCACCTGAAGCAGGATAATTTGGGGTGAGAAAATTCTTCTCTATTTGGTATAAATCTAAAAGGAAACAAAAAGGCAAAAATCTAAGGTACAAATTTTATGACATTCCTCACAAAAATGTTCAGAAAGGTATTTAAGATCGGTTGTGGCCTATGGATGAAATGATGAAAGTGTTGGGTAGGAGTTCGGAAAGTCCCAGAAATATTTAAGGCAAAAAATGGAGCACAGAGCTTCATCAAGGGCAGTGGTGAAACTTCCCCAAAAGGGCAAAGAGCAAACAAATTCATGCAAAATTCATTTACACAGCCATCCTGTAGTTCAATAGGGGGCTGAAGATATTTATTTTTTTTCTTTATTCATTCTGCTCAGTTTTGGTTAAAAGAACAGAAAATAATGCCCCAAATCCTGTTTTGTTGCAAGTCTTGGGCAAATGAATTAATCCTGAAATAGTTCTGGGACCTGGAACATCTTGTTAGACACGAAACATTCACAGCACTTGAACTGAATTAACAAAATCACCCTTAGGATGTGTTCCCAGGCCCAGGGCAGCCTCAGGTGGAGATCTCGGGTGTGAGGAGTCCCAGAGCTCATCTCCAGCCCCAGTTTTGGTCATCCTCTGCTGGAATGATTCCCCACAGTGCTCCAAGCTGCAGTGATGGTGAGGAGACACCGTGGTCAGGAGCCATCCCTTCAGGTTCCTTGCACTTGGGGAAGGTGACTCTACAGTGGACGATCTCTACAGTGACTTTCAGTCTGGGGGAAATCAGAAATTTTTCCGCCACGAGGAGCTGAAGAAACAGAAACACACAGAGCCACGAATTTTCTGAGAATTTTCAACAGCGATTTGTGTATTTTGGCTAAACGTCCTGTGAAAGCCAGTGGGAGAGAAGCAGGTTTTTCCCCATCCCTCTACACGTGAGTATGGCACTGTGTGAGAGCCAGGAGCAGGAAAGGGGCAGGGTTTGGCAAATTGCATAACTCGAGCCTTGTTTTTAATAAAGGCCCTTGGATTTGGCAGCAGGGAAGAAGCAGATGGGCGGTGGGATCGCAGTCTCGGCCGGCTGCCACCCCCAGGAACACACAGCCCCTTGTTTGGGGTGTCTGGGTGTCATTTCACTGACACACAAAGAAGTATTTTTAGGAGTGATGTCAGTTCATTGGCTGAGCAGCATTGTTTGGCTTGCTGAAATGATTCCCAAAAGCACTCCCTGCCTTTGAGAGCGGCACTTTCCTCTTTGTGGAATGTCATTATTCTGCATGGTAATGACTGTTTTGAAGGGCAGGTCAGGTAGTCAAATAAATGTGTAGTTGGTGCTTTCTGATTGTTTCTAAAATAGGCAGGCCAATTTCTGCTGGAGGAGAGTGAGTCTGAAGTGTGCCAGAAGCCGCTCTGATTTGCTAGAGAAATTCCAGTGCAAGCAGAGCCGGGGAAGCCGGGCTGGTGTGTGCTGCAGAAATGATCATGTCGTGCTCACAATGCGGGTGTCTTATCTTTGTGCCTCTGTGCAGCCCACGCAGCGCAGACAAAAGGGGAGAAGGAGCAAAACTGACTCTGAGTTGTGACCTCGAACATAAGCACAGAAATAACAAATAATTGTGTTTGTGCTGTGAATGCCGCTTGTGTGGATGTGTGCAGTGTTTAGTGACACCAGACAGGAAATGGAATTAATTTGGGTTATTTTCTATTTGTAGCATTAAGAAATGCCAGAGATTTTTAAATAAGAATGGTTCCTTTTTTCACAACTCTCTGGACTGAGAAGGCTGCATTACAAAAACCTTTACCCAAATACCTGCAAGACTCTGGAAAACATCTCTGGACAATTGAGAAGCAGGTTTATCTGGATTTCTGGGGGAATTACTCAGCCACTAAAGCAACCTACAGAATTCCGTCTGTAATTACTGAACACAGTCAAAGTGAGGAATAATAAGAGGAAAATATTCTGAGAGTTGTTGGGGTCTGACAGTGTATAATGAGCATGTCAGGTAATACAGCTATTCTGTATGGCAAAGTACAATCTTTCATCCTGTGTCAAAAAGCTTCTCTAAAGTGCTTTTCATATTAAAGGTGTCAGGTATATATCATTTTTTTTTCTCAGTTTTATGAGGCAGAAAGTGAAGAATGAGTTAGTGATTTGCTAAGATCACTAAGAAATCAAAACCAGAATGAGGAGCTCAATTCTACTTTCAGCCCCTTCCTTTACTTTCATGACATTTTAGGGGTTTTTCTTTTTAAATAATTTTGGAAATGGAGGAATGATACATTTAAAGACACCGGGTATTACATCCAAGCCAGTGGGGTTAATTCATTTCAGCATGTGCCTGTCATTTCGTGTCACTGAATGCTAAGCCCTCATTTTACAATTCATCTAAATGGATTTGTTCCCAGCTCCTCAGTAAATCTATTTTATGAAAAGTTCTGAGCTCTCAGCAGCGTTCTTGACAAGAACCAGTATTAAACCAAGGTATTTTGGGTTATACTGTGAAAATTGAAAGAGAAGAAGCCAATSGTTGAGCTATCTCAGAGTGCCAGCCATGAGCTCTCTCCTCTTTTCAGTTGTTTTGAGCATGGTGGTGGTGGTGTGATGTTGTGACTAAAGATGGAATTTCTTCTATCCTATCTTCCATCAGCCCAGAAGTCTTGTTGAAAACAGGGCACGTCAGTGCCGAGTGAGGTTGTCTTCATGTCTGGCACAGCACTGGCAACTCTGCAATGAGGCTGGGAACCACAATTCAGAATTTGGCTGCTAGAAGTTGTGCTTTCTGCAGACTTTGGGGGAATGGCCTGCTCGTTTCCTACCACCTTTTAATTTTCAGCACATGTTCACATATATCTGCTCCCCTCCATCCCGTGGAGGCTGGCAATTTTAGCTAGTCATATTAATCAGTTCAACTGGTACAAGATAAAAGCAGCATGTACTTTACAGCACTAAGGGATATGATCAGGGGAATTGATGCTGGCCTTGTTCCTCTTGGCAGTTGTTCCCAGCCTGTATTTAAATGAAGTTCACTGCTTTTGTTTCATTTCCCTGGGAGTGCTCGTGTGCCTGAAATAATGAATTGTTCAAATAGCAATTTTAACCTAGGTCTTGAAGCGTGAAGTTTCATGACACCTGAGTCCATCTAACAGCTTGCTGCTTCCTACTGGGCTTCCTCTCCCTCATCCTGCAGTCCAGGCACTTCTCCAGCTTCTCCTGTGTCAACTCCAATACTTGTCACTTTTTTCCCTTCTGAATTGTTATTTTTCTGGCAAAAAGCTGAACTGCTTTCTTGAGAGGTCAGATGAGTGTGTGGCCAGACTGAGAGAATCTGGGAGCAGTGGGACTGCCCCTTTTTGACACGGGCAGGCCCTTCCATCTCCTCAGGTGTCTCCCAGAGTCCACCACAAGCTGTATTTTGGCAAATGCTGAAAGCTGCTGCCAGCAGCAGTCCTGCCACCTCCTGCCCCAGGCAGCTCATTCCTTCCCATGTGCCAGTCCTGGAGTCCCTGGCATGGTCCCTCTGAACTGAAATGAGGAACTGAAATGATTTACTAATGAGTTTAAAAAGGAGAAGTACTYGTGCTGGAGTCATTCTCATTTCACTGCAAAGCTCTACAGCTCCTCACAGCTCGTGGTGTCCTTGGGGTTTCTGCTCAGAGAGGCTGCTCCAGGAGGTGTTTTCATTACTGCCACCTTGGTTCTGTTGATCTAGATGTTAGTGGAACTATTCTGGATTATCAAAGCAAAAACTTGTCGTTTTTTTAGACTTCTGAGACAAACCCAACATGATTTAACCCAGTCAATTTCAGTTATCAGCTATAACTGTAAAAAGCACTGAGGTGCAGCTTAGAGCCAAGAGATTCTTAAGCAGCTTTGTGACTGAAGAAATCATCAGAGTAAACAAAATTGACCCATTATAATTTTAAACAGACCTGGGAAAATCCACTTAAAGCTCAAGTATTCTGCACTATGAGAAAYGTCAAGATTTGTGTTTTCCAGGCACCCCTCCGTTTTCTCCACTAAGCAGAAAATTCCCAGCTACTACTGCCTGCTCAGAGAGCACATTTACTGCTTTTACGATTTTCTGAGCAGTTCTGTGAAGTGAACCAATCATATTAATGTAAGAAACCTGTGACGACGGAAATTTTTGGAAACTTTTGAGAAATGAGAGGATTGCAGTGTTTGACTCATGTCCAGTTCATTAGGATTTCTTCTGTCCAGCATTTATTTACTGCAGAAGGCAGTAAGAGGTCTGTAGGTGYGCACGTGGCTTCACCTTTCCTCTCACTCCTAGCAGTGTTGTTACTAACTGGCAACCAAAGCAGCTGATGTTGGCAGAAAAGGGTTTGCAAACCTGACTAAAAGGGATTTAACAAATTGGATTGAATTGGGTTCTGTTGCAACTTAATTGTTTTGCATTTTTGAAGTTGTCCTGTAGTGATATTGAGACACAGTGCTCCATTATATTAATGCATTATCATATTAAGGCTTCTGAATGAATCTCTTAATTCTATAAAACCTGGGTAACAGCTTGATGGGAGTGTGGGTTCTGTGGTTGTTACTGACTCTAAGATGCATTTATCTGTTTGGACGTTTTTATATTTAAGAGGGTAGAGTCCATTTATTTTATTTATCTTATGTATGTAGAAAATGAGACTATTTGTGCTGAAGCTCTGTAAGTTTGTTCAGAAAAAAAAAGCTTAGCTGTACCACAAAAATTCTATCTCCAAGTGATTTTTATCGTAAGCAAAAAAATTTTATATTTTAGCAGTGCATMATTTTGTAATTTTACAGGTGTTTGGTATAAATCTGTGGTTTAGGCTGTTAAGATTTTCATTGGCTAAACTTTATCCTGAGTATTCGTCCCCTCTCTTTTTCTAGTAAGACTTTATGATGTTGAATAAAAAAGTGCCTCTTTTTTTCTCTGCTGAATTGCTTGAACAAGGTGGGTTTATTCATCAAGAGCAGAGGATCTGCTCAATAAYATTCCTTTTATCTGATTCTGTTCAAGGTGTTTGATGATCTTGGTGACAAGAAATGTTAAAAAAAAATGCATAAAATTATTTTAGACTTTAAAAAGTTTGTTCCAGTGATTTGTGCTTCTGTGTACTTCTGCGCACTTCTGCGTTTGCTATTTGTGCTACTCTGGTTTTGGACCTATACAAATGACATGAACCTRTATTTAAAGATGCCTGTTTAGAGCTGTTGTAGTTCTCATTGTAAAGTATGGAATAGAACACGAGCTGCAGAATCCCTGCTGCAAAACACAACTTTTACAGGGAAACATTTCTGCCCCCTTGGTTATCTGTACCTGTGCAGCTTCATGGGTGCTTTCCAAGCGTGCTTTTCCCAGGGAGACAAAGACCTCCCCTCCCAAATTGCTCACAGGAGTCAACCGAGCGTGGTGCCACGAGTTTGTGCAGGAACTGGCTTGAGATTTAGGGAAAAGATATTTGAGCTGTCAATAGAGATGTAATGAGCCACCTGAAGCCTTAATGCTCRAACTGCTTACTTTATCAGCCGGGCCTGGAAGCGCCAGGAAAATGTTCTTGCAGCTCTRTTTGTGTGGAGCATCCAGATGTCAGTTAGCTAAATCACAGCCRTATATTCTCCAGAGAGATTTTAGGTCTTGTTTCCAGTTAAACGATACAGCAGGTGGTAATCAGGATTCACATCAGATGGCAGCTCCACCAGAGGTTTTCCTCATCTCTCTCTCCCTCTCCCTCCCCGTTTTTTTGGTGCTTGTTTTTGCACGGGGTGGACAGAGGAAAACAAAGCAGCGTRGTAACGCTTTGATAGCTACAATAAAAGAGGATTTTAATGTGAGGAAAAAGAAGGGACATTTCTTAGCCGGTTATTTTGGTTCTCTTAGCTTGAAGAACTGACTTAATGACCTGTTTTAGTAATTAACACGTTGTGAAATCTAAATTGAAGAATAAGAGAAATGGTAAAGTACGCATATAATATATTTTAAATTTAATTAATTGGTTGTTCTGAATTTTATACAGAAACAGCAAATTGCATCTTTTCTTTCTCCATCACTACTTTTTCATTTCAAGTGTGTAGTTATGCACTTTACCCTTATTTTTTTTTTCTGAAGCCATCATTGCTTTTTGGACATTTTTTAATTTTGTCATAACTAAACCTGAAGATTTTATATGTTTGAAGTCTTCATGGTTATTCAGAATCTCTAAGTGTGGCTTTATTGGGAATGTTTGGTGATTGAACAGGTCAGGTTTTGAATTTCATTAGGTAGGAGCATTGGTAGGAACATCTTTACTTGTAATTCTTAGTTATAAATTGCATGTATTCATTAACCAACCTTTTGTATGAAAACTATAAATATTCATTGATTTTTACATAGTAAGACCGGCCCAAACCCACAACATTGTGCTTTTGTTGATACAGAGCACTACTCATTAATAAACCCAAAATACTGATGTTAACACAAAGATTTAAAC
Organism: Parotia lawesii; assembly: GCA_003713295.1. Lineage (NCBI taxonomy): Eukaryota > Metazoa > Chordata > Aves > Passeriformes > Paradisaeidae > Parotia > Parotia lawesii. The sequence goes on along the minus strand of RAHM01000020.1, from coordinate 5,794,701 downwards.
ATTTTTTGTTAGAGGTAACTTAAGGCATTGAGTCTTGGTTAATCTCTTCTAAAAATGCCTGAATATACTGAGTTTCCATACTGTTACATTGAATTTTTCATGAATTGGTGGACTGGGCCACTTCTCCACTCCGTGCAGTCCGTCATTCCACCCAGAGGAGGAAGATCTCCTGGACTGTGATTCCTCCTGGATGGTGCCTGTTGTGTCCTGTCCCAAAGGTGTTTGGATTTAGTGGGCAGTGTGACAGCTGGATCTCAGGACAGCCAGAGTTCAGGCTGCTCTGACAATTGCCCAGCTCAGGTAAACATTATAATTTACATTATTCACGACAGCCGCGTGTCAAACCCAGGTTATTTTGTTCTTGCGTAAACCAGTCAAGAATTTAACACTTTTCGAGTGTTGTAATGGTGTAGAGGAAACATAAATGCTCTCTGGGCTGCATTACCTCCCGGGATAGAATTTATGGTCCGATTATTGCCTAAATACCTGTTCTTATCTTAAGTCTGCGTCCTTCAGTGGATTCCTCTGCTGTGCAAAGTGGTTTTAGTACATGGCCAAATGTAGGCAAGAGCAGCCAACGAGGACACAGATAAAGAAGATGGACTCTTGGTATTTAGAAAAAGGGTTAAAAAAAGAGGCAGTAAATTGAACATACTTATTTCAAAACTTTTAGACCAGTTTTGTTTCTGGTGCACATGTCAGCTGAGTGTGAGCCCTGAGCAACAAAGGAAAGCTTTGTTCCAAAAGAGAGAGGCTAAGGGGTGTGCTCATTAGATGCACTGCAGCATTCCTGGGGAAAAAGAAACAAACCACAAACTTTTTTATAGAGGTAGTGCATAACTTAGGGCTCTCCCTTGATGGCAGTAACTTTTGAACTGAAAATTTATACACATTCCACGTGCTTATTTTCCCCTGCAGTTCATGAATAAATGAACTGGTAGTGCAACAATACTATAGCTCAGGGTACTGCTGTTTTTGTTGACTGTCAAGGAGGTGGTTTATGCTGTACCAGTGTTGTGTGTGAGCTCCATCGGTGTCTTGGTCACCTCAGGATGAATATTGATAAGACTCAAATGCTACAGCAGTCAATTTTGTATAATTTTCTCTTTTACCCTCTCTATTAGTTTCTATGAGAAAGGAAAGTGAAGGAACAGTGCTGCTGCCTGATTTTGCGTCTTTGCCTCTCCTTTTTCCTGTTGACATCACACCACTGTGGGTTATTTTCCATTAACACAATAGCGTGGCCTCCAGCTGGAATGTGCCATCGTAAACCTTCGAGCCCAGCAGTTCAGCCAGTTTCAAGCCTGCTCCACTGTCTGCTCCTCKGGCTCCTGCCTTGTCAGTTTGTCCATGAGAATACTGGRGAGACAGCTTTGGAAGCCTTGCTGAGGTCAGGATAAACATCAACCCTGCTCTCCCACCATCCCTTTACGGGAGAGGGCTGTGGGACTCACGTGGTGCCGTTCTGCTTTGTAAACCCGTGCTGACTACCCCCAGTCATCACCCTGGCTTTATTTCATTGTTTCCAGTACTACAACAAAAGTAAGTCTTTGTCAGAAAAAGCTGAGACTAGGAAATAAATTCTTTTTATTTGGTATTAATGCCTTAGAGAAGTCATATTTTATAAAATAACCTGTTTTACTGTAGATCTGTGATTTCCAGAATTGTAGGAATGAGGAAATGTGGTCATAGATCTTCAYTTTCACGTGTTATTTTTTAACAAACTTTATTGCCACATAAAAAGTGTAAAAAAATGTATTTCCAATATCTGAAAGAAATTGTCGTGCTTAGGTATYGTGTTTGGTTCCACAGCTCTGCTTCACCTGCAGGTGTAAATCCACATTTCTGTTAGTGAAGTGTCAGGACCAAAGTAGCAGAGTTGGTGGTTTTTATTTCTCATATCAAAAGAAGAGAAAAAGTTGTATTTTCCACTGTTTATAAAGGTTGTTATTTAAGTATGTTAATTGGCCATTTCCACCCTATTTATTATTAACAGCCTGACAAGTTTAGAAAAACTTTTCAGGCTCTGTAACAGTAGCTGTTCCTGAGTTTTGCTAATTAATAGTGTSCAATGCATTAATTATTTATTTTCAAGCACGTTTAAAATGCCCCAAGCGGGATAATTCCTGCTGCCCAAAATTAATGTGAAAATGCTACAAGGCTGAGGATAGCCAGAAGCAAACTCTTTGACAAGGGCTGCAAATCTCATGTGTGTGTGTGAACTCCAGTGCTGCCATGGATTGCTTGGAACCGCTGCCTTATTAATATAATTGTCTGTATTAAGGGAATCTGTGTTCAGGGGGTTTTTCCCCCCTAAAGAAATGCTGATTAGTGAGTATTTAATGAGGTTTTGTACTCTGCCAACTAAACAAAAGTCAAATGGAGTCATACTTTCATGCRTTGTGAGTCAGAAACGTATGGAAATGTTTCTTGTGGTAGTTTTATTAGTACGGGTAAATTTTTCACAAAGCCCACACCTGAAACAGAAAATATATTAAGAATATAGTCCAAAATGTGCTGAGAAGAGTGGCTGTGGTGAGCCATGGTACAGAAAAAAAGGATTTAAATGTTACAAAGTGGTTATTGTAAGCCAGTAAAGCTGTGTGAGGATCTTTAGAACCACAAGGAAGCTCAAACATGGTTTCAGGGCTGTTGCAGTGACAAGTATCAGAAGAATCTCAAAAGGTTCTCAAAACCTGATGGTGATTTTGTGCTAGTAAATRTCTTTTGAAGAAACTGGACAGTGGCTTTTGTTCTCCAAAGCAAAAGGGAGTGGATCTTGCCCCCTCTCATTTAGAGGGGAAAGGATTTCTCTATGATACAGTGACAGTAAGAAAAAGACAAACAGAACCAATGAGGGAAAAAAAATGTAATCTTAGGCAGGGATTGTTTGTTTGTTTGTTTGTTTGTTTTTTATAAATAAATGTGTGCCTTTCATTCTCCTTTCCCATTGTATACAGGGACTGAGAAAGGCTTTGCCTTTTCCCCACGGTGTGTTTCTGGGAAACAGTACTTGTTTTCCACACATCCAGTGAAATCCTAGCATCTTTCACGTTTTCTTAATTACACATCTATTAATTTTTAAAGAGTTCTTAACAAATCTTTCCCTATTCAATTTGTAAATGAACCTGAGCAGTGCTCCTTTCCTTTTTTGATTCCATTTTATTTTTTTTCCCCTTTATGCTGTTGTTTATCTTACAATTTTCTTATGAGAAAATATATTTCAAATTCCAGGTACATTGAAAAATGACATCGATGCTTTTCAGCTCCATAACCTTTCTTAGAATAATCTCTGTCCACATACAGGACACTGACAGCACTTTTTAATTTACTTCTAGAAGTTGAACTATTTTTCCCTGTCCATAGTGTGGCCATTCTAAACCAGCTAAACCTCTCTTTGTCTTTGAGACAATTTAGGAAATGTACCAAGTTTCTATTTGTTTCTAAGGTCACTAAAATGTTCTTTAATAGACATATTTTGGGGTTTATGGCACAGGCCAAAGTAAGRGTCCTGAATGGAAAGAGAATAATGCATCAATGTTGGTTTTGGTCTGCTGAACACGGAGCTGCTCTGGCCACAGAATCTCCATCCAGTCATGAATGATGTATTTGTGCTCCTGTTAAAGGAATATGGTCAAAGACAGTAGCAGATGTTCCCCTGCTTTGATACCGACCAGAATAATTTTGTATTTTCTTATAACCAGCTATGCATGGCCCATGTCATCTTTGCCATGACATCTACAGTTAGTCAAAAATAACAATGCAAAATATTTGAAATTTGCTAGTTGAAGGCTTAATCCCAAATGGTTAATGGGACAAAGAAAGTGAGGGTTTGCACTGAGAGGGCGAGAGTGAATTCTTGTAAGAGATGAGAAGGCTCCCTGCACCAACTCTTGTGATTCAGAGTGGTTGTGTTCTCAGAGGAGTGTTCAGGGTTTCATGGATTTACACTTAGGTGTTCTTGCCTCCTATGTTGCCACAGCTGAGTAGTTCTTTTGTTATTTGAATGCTGAAGTACATGTGTATGTCTATAAAAGCATAAGATATGTATATGTCTAATAAGCATAAGATTTACAGAGTAGGAGAAAAAAATACAATGTACCTCAGTTATGCTTTGGAAAGAGACACTAATTTTCTTTCTTTCATCACATTTAAGTCACAGAGGTGTGGTTTTTTCTTCTTCCTGTGACTGTTGAGTTGTATTTACTGTGCTTGTACCTGGATAGGCAATGAAGTGTTATACTGAATTTGAGTATTGGCTTACATTGACTTTTTTTTTTTTTTTTTTTTTTTTGGCGTGTATTAAACAGTTCAATCTTGAATTGTAGCCCAGATTTTACTGGCACTTAATGAGGTTGATGGATTCTGGAGAAAACTCTGCTATCAATCTTTAAAAAGTATCACTAGTAGTAGTTGGAGTGCAGCTGATAACTATTTTCTAACTACAGTTTAAACAGTGCACTTAAATCAGGAGGTGCCTACATGTTATGGTATTTTAGATTTGGGTTCAAAATCACTTTGTCTTTCGACAGTGAAGACATTACACAGAATGTGAGTCCCACACAATGTAACCCAGACAGCAATTTATCTGTTATCCAGTCTTGCACTAACCTAAATATGTCTCTACTACTGTAATATTCTAAATTATTTTAAAATAATGATCACTTAAACTTTCACTTAATGCAGTTTCAATGGAATGAATGTACAAAATTCTCCCTCCAAATAAGAGTTTTCTGTTTCTCTCTGCCTTAAACTTGCTTTTCAGAGGGTTTTAGAAATCTTTGCAATGTGTTTGTAAGGACAGAGGCATTCAATTTTACCTTGCTTTCCTGAGAGCAATCAATGCAGATTTTTATCTTTTGATTGCTTCAAACACTTTTCTGTCCCTCTCTTTGGAGGAAAGGGCAATATACTATTGAGTCAAACTTGTGTTATAAAAGTTTTCTGTTTAATATCACCCTGGTATTCCTGAAAGAATGCTCATGGAAACCATCAGTACACACAATACAAACATAAGATACCATAAATACATTCAGTACTTGGAAACCTTGACATACCTTGATACTTGTTTGAATTTCTTGTGTCCAAACCTGCTCCCTTTTGTCCTTGGATACCACATTTATTTGAACTCCCTCAGATGAGTTTAATTGCTGGTATTGATGAAGAGCACAAGCCAAAAACTTATTCTGTAAAACCTGGCAAAGAAGTTAAAGAGATTATGACTTTTGAGGGATACTTTTGACATTGGAATTTGGTAGTGCAGTCACTATATTTTCATCTAGCATCTCTTCCAAACCAGCCAGCCCAAATAGTCCGAACTGCCCAAGGACTCATTTTATCCTACAAATGTTTATGCAAATGTGTTCTGTACAAGTTAACATATTACATAAAGTGAGTTTTATTCTCAGGTTTAGCATTTCATTTTATCAGTCTGTCATTAAAAATAACCGGTTGCAAATTAGCAGTGCTAGCTGACTCTCTTTAATCAATTTCCTTAGCAATTGTGAGGTTCAGAATTGCTTTCAGAGGCATTTAATAATGCCAGCGTTACATTTATATGGCATCTCAGAACAGAGGAGTTAATCGTGACACAGAGTCTAAACTGCAGATTGACAGAAATAAATCAGACGAGGGAAAAGAATTCCCACCAATATTATTTTACAAACAGTGGCATCTAATTGCCTTCTGTGCGTTCACCAGGACTGCTCTGAATCTTGTTTCTGAATGATTGATTGCTCAGCTCAGCTGTTAAACCGAATTTGCAGTTTATCTGGGGCTGTGGTGAAGTGAGTAAGCCTTGAAAGTGAGCGGGACGGTGTCGTGCATTACTGGTGGCTGCTGCGTTGGCTAACGCAGCACRTCCAGCCCCTGGCACTGTCACAGGCATTGGAATCTGCTGCTGCTGCAGGGAACGGGCTGCTGGCAGGAACGGGCTCAGCCCCTGAGCGGTTCAGCACCAAAAGCCATTTGCCTCYGTAGGGTTGGAGTTTGTTCCGGGGATTCCTGTTGCCTTACAGAGGGACTTGCAAATTGTTTGGCCACTGTGTTCAGCTGGAGCAGCTTGAGGGGCTCCAGCCCCGTTCACGTGGAGCATTTAGGTCTGACATCCTGCTGGCCCCACGTGTAATCTGTGTGTGCTCATGTGGAATCACCTACTGCATCATCTGTTTCTCCCTCTCTGCTTCTACAGCAGTGCCGAAGATGTCTCTCATTATCCAAAGGTCCCCATGGGCAGGCAGGAGACTCCAGAGTGCAAAGCACATCCCTGTCTTCAGCTGTACCCTCATGAACARGCTCCAGGACAGGGCTGTGGAACCACAGGGTGATGGGGAAGCTTGAGAAGTTTGAGAAGCTTGGGAGGTTTGGTTCAGAGTGTGCCACCCTTCAAACACTGCAGAAGGGACAACGTTTTTCTGATTTTTCATCAAGCTGACTGAGAAATCAGCTGTACAATGTGGTCTCTTGCTTTTCAGTCTAGGATTAGCTAGATGAAAAGTAATGCTGTATTTCAAATGGCTTGTTTAGGTATTTCCCAAGCAGGAATGTTTATTTGAGTGAAATATCAGCTGAACACGTCCCCAGTCACAGATTTGTGCTGACATATGCAGCGTATTTGAGTCCAGCTGGCAGGACTAATAAACAATACTTGTCACCCTGTCTTATTTTTATTTARAGAGAAAAAACATAAAAGATTTAATAGACGTGTGTAATATACAAATATATATTTATGAAGAGACAGTGTTGTTTTACACTAGAGGTCAAATGTCCAATCTGTCATGAATTTGGTCCCTCCAACATTTACCTGTGTTCTTGTGGCTGTTTCTAGTGTTTGCTGTAGGCTGTTCTGGCACTTCCTACTATGGCTAAAGAATTATTCAATGTCATTTTAGGTCACTTTCACACAAGAGCAGCACCACCATGTAGTGGGAACTATATGCACTGGCACCTTGCCCAGCAACRAACCCAAAATATTAATTGGGAAGCAGAAATGCAGGTGGGGAATGCTGTGGCCACCGTGTATCAAATGGGAGGGCTTGATTTCAATAAGGATTTTTTTCTTTCCTTGAATATCTCAAGATTCTGCTTGTTTTAGTTTGATGCTATCTGGCTAAAATATTTTCTTCATGATTGTACGTTAAAATTTAAATAACTCTTCTTCCCATGGTCATTGCTTATGGGCATAATTTGAAGCATCTGATTAATTTCTCCATCTTTTCTACGGAAATCAATAATGGACACTGGGAAGATTAATATTTGTGAAAGAAAAAATGATATAACAGTAATAAATCTTTTGTGGGACTCATATGTCTTCTTCAGTTACCAGGACAGAAACGATCCAGTTAAATATGGTGCATATTAAGGATTGGCTGTGGGTTGTGGGGCAGARCCCAGCAGTGCTGGGAGAGGCAGGTGAGGTCTTTTTGGTGGCGTTGTGTGGCCCCAGTTCTGCAGCAGAGCTCCTGGAATTCCTGTCTCAGCATCACATCTAGGGCATGGTACTGAAGAATTCATGCAGGACATTTAAAAGCTCTGTAGAAGTAAAATAACTTTTATATTTTCCACTGGTTTTGGGTTTTTTTTAATCCCCAAACCCACATAAACTTAAAAAAGAAAGCCCTGTTTGAAGTAATATTTTGAGGAACATGTCCCTTTCCAATTCTTTTATCATAATTGACAGGCCATAGAAACTCATCTCCCAAATGTTTCATGACAAATGCTTTGCCAGGATGGCTGAGCAGGCTGCACTAAAGCCGAGTCCCAGCTGACATGTGAATAATCTCCACCCTGAACAATTTGGAGCTGCAGTGAAAGTGTTGTCGGATAACAGATGGGTGAGTCCATGCCACAGCAGCTGAGGGAGCTGCAAGAAGTGCCATGTGGCTGGATTTTATTTTTTATTTTTTCCAAAGCCTCTCTATTGCTTCCTTGCCACGGAAACTATTCCCCCAGCTTTCAAAMTGAGAAGGAATCTTTATTGTCTCCTTAATCTCAAAGTCCTTTTCCACCAGTAGCACCTAGAGAGCAAGGGGACAAAATCTATGCTGAGACACAGCAAAGCAGTTTTCCTTCACTCAAGAGGTTTTATTTGTGAAGTCAAACATCCATCACAGAGGTTGTTTTTACTCCAGTGGTTCTGGCTCCCTCCTTCCAACCAGGTAACAGTGTCAGCTAAGCCCAGCTGCACAGAGCAATTCAGATCTCCTTGCGAGGTCCTGCACTCCTATCGCTCTTTTGGGGGTCACAAGACTGTTCTTCAGCCATAGATTTCCGTATGAAACAAAATTCAGGCTCTATGGACTAGGAAACTTGGCTTTTATCCTTCAGTTTCCTCTTTGTAACATCCCTATAGGCTCTCTTTAGAGGTTATCCTGACAAACACTTAGATGAGGGAAGAGTAAAGCAAAAAAGAAATCAGAAGTCAAAACAAAACTACTCAGAATTGTCTCTGGAGTGGGGACTCCCCATGGCATAGCACAGGTTCCCAACCAGTCCTCCTAAATTTCACACCAAAGAAAGATGGTTCTGTGCTGAGCTGAAACACAGCAGAAAGCCTCAGAAAGTTGACTTTCAGAGTTCTAATTCCTCCTGGGCAGGATGCTCCTCCTGAGCATCCCATCCTGTGAGTGGGATGAAGACAATGTGCCAATTCCCGAGTGGGAAGGTGAGCTCTGCAGTGCCCCGTGTCTGCAGCAGCCTGCCGTGGGGAACTGGGAAAGGGGGAGGCTTCTGGCAAGAACAAGAAAAGATTTTCACCGGGACCAAAGCTGGCTATTTCAGGCTAAGTCCTGAGACTATGGCCTGAGCAACTTTGAGGTTGCTGAGGGTGCTCAAAGTAAAATCTATTTGTGTTTCTTTAGCAGATTTCTATTCTTTTTCCTCTAATTCTTTTTTTTTTTTAGGAGTATGGTGTTGTTTCCSTAATCCTGGGGCCATTGTCCCTTTGCAGTCTTTGAGGAGCTGCTCCAKGAGCTTGGCACTGAGCACTGCACCGGGATGTGCTGATGGGTGTGAGAGGGCAGGGAAGGGCAGCGCCAGAGTGCTCAGGAAACTGATGAGCTTCCAGTGCTCCCTCTGAGCCTCTGTTTCCTGAGCTGGGCTTCTGCCTCTCTGGAGAGGCCTCTCAGAAGGGAGGGGATGGAGAGAATCCCAGGTGCCTCCTTGAACACCTTTTTTCCGTTCGACTCCTTTTCAGGGAGCGCTTTAGGCTTTGTACAGATCTTTTAAAAACGTGGATTATTTGTGTGCTCAGASAGGACTGCAAGAGATGCGGTGCTGGATGGAGGCAGTTGCAGGCTGTAGATTGACATTTTATACTCCAGGTAATTTTTCTTGTGCGAGAATAAAGTTTTTATTTCCAGGTGCAGCCTGCCTGAAAACGTGAGATTAACTGCACCAAGTTGCCATTGGAATTTGAAAAAAGACTAAGTTGGCTCATATGAATTCTATAACATCACTTAAATCATGTTAATGCTGTTTGAAGGAAGAGCTTTTAAGATTTTTACAACTGGAATTTGGTTGAATTTGTGCAGCGTTATAATCTTTTGAAGACTTCTGCATCCACACTCATATTTTTTTCCTTTTGTTGGATATCAAAAATACCATTGAAATAATTACTGAACATATGTAATCTGACAGCTTTGTGGACCTCTGCTACTACTAGATCACTTTTAACGGGAGGTGAATGTCATTACACGATTCTTTTCTCATTGATCCACAAAATCAGAGGTGCCTTTGTTTCATTCTTGCTGTGGTAGGGTGTTGCAAGCAGCAGCTCCTACTTTCAACCTGAAAAATTACTGTAACATTTTTATTGTGAAGCATTAGGCAATTTTAACTTTAATTATTGGGAATCTCAAGCTTCATAGCTTTAATCTTGAAATATAAATGAAATATAACCATTAATATTTATTTATTGGTATTATTTATAAAGTGCAACACAGATGTCTGTGTCCAGGGATTTCTTTCAATTTTTAATATGTACTTTTAAAACAGGACAAAATTAATAATTAAGAAATTCCTCACATATTTAAATTACACCAGATAATATAAAGATGCACATTATAGCAGCTCACGAGAGAATACTGCTTGAGAAAATTTTCAACATAAATTTGTCTGATAAGGTCAAAGTAATGCTGCTGACAGTAGAATAAGGAAGAGAAAAATATTTTGCTGCTTCCAGGCATCTTCATGTTAAGTCAAATAAAGAATAAGAAGAACAACTCAAGATACATAAGAGGGAAAATTCACTCAAAGGAAAAACACAGAAAACGTTTTTGTGTTGTTAGTACCCTTGCATGCTCTGTGGCTGCTGTAGCATATGGAGGTTGTTTTCCATTTTGGCTGAAGCTGGATAAAGAAGCAGATTTAGTTTTCTTTGGGTTATGCAAATGCATCCTTTCCAACCCAAATGCACAATCAGGGTAAGGGTTAAGTCCTGACAGTCACTCTTACAATTTAAATTCACTTTCRTATTTACCTTCAACTTTATTCACTGTGGATAAGCCTCAAAACTGAACACAAATTGAAGGTGTGGGCTTTTTCCTTAGCATCCCCAGAAAGAACAGAATTTGGAAACTACCCTTGTGCTTCTGGATATTGTGTAAATACGGATCAGATCTAAACTTTGCTGGTCTCTTGTGACTTGTTTAGGAACARTTTTTAGAAACTATGTAAGGATCTAAATACAGACGTATGAATCTCTAAAGGAATTTACATGGCAGATATGAATATTCACTCGCTTGTWCCTAATTTCTGGACTGCTCTCTCTGTGTCTGTGTATTAGACTGTACAGACTTCATAGCTTAAACATTTTTCCTCTGGAAATGTAAGCTGACATTTCCAGGCACATTCTGCAGAGCACTCATTGTGTCCCCGTTGACGTTAATAGAAGTGGTTAGCTCAGCACAGAGCGCTGCTGCTGCTGCCTGTATGTTCAAGAGCAGGATCAGGGCTCCRTGGCTCAGGTCTTTCCAGAGGATGTAATCTCAGATTAACCTCAGTCTGTTCACCTGGGAGCACCCTGCGTGCAGAGCCTTTCTGTTTTCCTGTAAGCGAGTTATCTGTCGTGCTGCGCTGCAGAAACACGGGAGGAGAATAATTCTGTCTTGCCGGCAGCTCCCTCGGTTCAGAGTACCTGTGCTCTAGGAGCCTCCAGTGTGCCATTCCTTGAGGCAGTTTATGAACTTGTTTTGGGGCAAAACGAGCGTTTATGGGCAGCGTCCTGGCRATTAGGGAGAGTCAAGTGCAGGGGAGCCACGGTGAGTGGAGCAGAGCAAGGTGAGGGTAGCAGGGAGCATGAAAATACGGCAGCTCCAGAACAAATGGGAGGGAGCAATGAAAGGAAAAAGTAGCCCAGATCGTAGGAACAGAGCAGGGAAAAGTCCACTCAAAGCAAAGCTGATCCTGCTCCTCTTTTGGCGTATTTTTCAGCAAATGCAGCCTTTCCTGAGGCAGGAGTTGTAGGCTATAAGGATGTTTTTCTTCAAGTTTCTCCCACCATACAGATTGCTTTTCTGATTCTTTGAGTACATTGGATATTTTTCACTTTCAGAATCTATTCCCATTTCATTATTTTTGTCTGTATTTCCTGCTGGTTCATATGGACTTTATGCATATTTCAGGATGTTTTTCATATGATATGTGAAAATATCTCACTTATTTCCTGCATCTAACTTGGCAACGTGGCATATTGATTATTGTTCTGGGTGCTTTCAGTCCCTGTTACAGAGACTTATGGACAGGCAAGATGAAGTTAATTTTATAAATAAGATTTATGGAAGAGCATATTTGTTGGATTACTGTAATTGATTGTTAGGGATTGGACAGATTTTTCTTTTACTGGGGGTAATTATATTCAATTCCGTGCCTGGCATTGTATGTTAAATCCAAGTTGTAGGCTATGTGTGAGGGTCATGACTGAAGCCTGCTATGTGTGTTCTACACATCAACTCAGCCTGGAAGATCCTGAGTGCTCCTTTAGGTCTCAAGTATCAGTGCCTTTTTCAGCCAAAACTGGAACCATTTTACTGAAAACTTCCCTTCTGAAACTTAAAATTCTACAATAAAACAGTGCTCTCAAATTAAAGCATGATAATAATGTAAGATCTGRCCTTGTGTATTCAAGTAGCATTTTGTGTATCCAAGGGCCATTTCAGGCTGAGTTTAATCCTCTAGCATTCCCTAGGCCAGGGATTGAAGTATGTGGGAGGATCCTGAGGGATGATCCAGGACTCAAGTGACTCGCACAAGATTACGCGTAACAGGTTTATGTTCTGGGGAGAGTTATTGTGAGGTGTGCTGCAAAAGAAATACAAAACTGATGACATTTTCAGTAGCTTTTCTGGAATGTGTTTGGAGTAAGTTCCTCAGCTTGCACTCCCCGCTGGTGAAAGCCTTGGGGCCGTATTTCCCAGTACCCAAAGCCCACGGCCACCAGGCTGCAGTGGGGCTGCATCCATTTGAAATATGTTCCCAGAGAGGAGTTAATGGCCTTGAACTTCTCCGATTTCAGCACTGCTTGGGCTGATCTTTTAAGAGGCAGAGGGGAGAAAATGGGTTGCTGCCCGGAGTAGACGCCACTACTCTCCACCTTTTTGACTCAAAGAAAGCCTCGTTGTACGGGACTTCAGCACTTGAATGCAGATTAAACACTCAGTGTGCACCCCTATCTCTGTGCAGCAGCAAGATGTGCAAGCAATTTGACAAAGCCGAGTGCAGATTGAATTCACTCCACACCGCAGGGTTCTCACACGCCAAATCCTCTCAATTCTTGGCAAGAAACAGAGGGCTGAGGCTCCTGCCTGGATGTCACTGCAGAAAGACACACGCTGTTCTGCCCTTGACTTGCAAGTTCTGCAAACTTTAGGGGAAGTTTCGAGACTCTCCATGGAAAATAAAAGCAGAAAAATATCTRGCTGGAATTTTGGGGTTTGGTTTTGGGGGTTTTTTGTAACCAAGAGCAGGGAGATCAGTTTTCATTTTCTATAGGAATAACTTGTAGGCATTATGAAGAAATGAATAGGAGCTCAAGGTCTTTTAGATAAGAGAAGATTGAATGATACCCTTTTCATTTTGGATTAGAGTAATTTATGTAGTGTCAGACCTGACAGCATGGGCTGTCAAACCTGCTGTCTCAGGTAACTCACTTTTTATTTAAGATTAATTCTTTGAAGTTGAATCATAAGGTCTTTGTTCTTACGTGACTCAGATTGTATGCTGGGATTCCAGCACTTTGTCAACGTTTTTAGACTTCCGATTGAATTATTTGTATCTTCATTTATGCTTGTTTTTTCATGAAATATTTTCCTTCTATTTGATTAAAAATGCTCAGCCATGTTGATTAAATATGAGGACATTTCTAGATGTTTCTCACCATGATGAAAATACTAGATTATTATATTGAAAGACTAGATTAAAAAAATAATAATTGAAGAAAAAAAWTATATCAATTTTGTTTGTTCTGGTCACTGCTAGACAGGCACAAAAAATCCTGAATATTTTACTTTGTTACTCAATTCTAATATAGGTCATATATATATATATWGACCACATATTGTAGGGTTGGGTTTTTTTGGGGGGGCGGATCTGGGGGAGGTTTTTAGGTTGTTTTGTTGTTATTTGTTTTTTGGGGTTTTTTTTTGTTTGTTTGGAGGTTTTTTTATTTGGTAGTTTGGTTCTTTTTGTGAGCTGAAAGAAATTCTTAAGAATGTCTTTCTGTTTAGRAAAATAAGGGGCAAAACTTCAGCATGGTTTTAGTCCTACGAATTTTCACATGGAGGTATGAATATTAACAATGCTGAGGAAGTGCTCAGCAAAAAGAGATGTCTGATATCCAGAAACTGAAAACCCCGTGCTTGCACAGTTGCTTATTCAGCCCAAGCTATCAGCATTTTAAGTTTGTCATCCTTAGTACTTATATTTCCCTTAACTTTCCACTGGTTATCACAATATAAACCTCAATTTGCTGAAACCGTCATTGTGTGAAGTAACTGTATTGCTCCATTTGTGGTAATTTTATTCCTGCGTGGAGAAGTGAGCTCTGCGGTACTGAACTGAGAATGAGAGATGCCATCTGTGGGCTGTAACAGAAAATGCAGTGGTATCCAATGAAGTTCTCTCTGTGTGTTCAGTTGATGGTAGTGGAAAAAATTGTGGCTCTTAATTCTTTGGTTTTGGTCATCAGCAGTGTCTCTGGAAGGGTTTGCAGATCAATAGGGGACCAAAGCCCCAGGGTTTGGTGCAATCACCTCTGAAGGGTGATGGATGAAGTGTGACCCAGCTGCTTGTGGAGCATCTTCCAGTGGTGGACAAGGTGACACTTTTTGCCTTCCTTAAGAAAGATTCCACTTTTAGTCTTGAAGTAAAGAGAATGGCAATTGCAAGATCACACAGAGATTTGAAACCTACTTTTCTGCTTAGGCTGTTTAAGAGAACTTGTTTCAAGTAATATTAATGTACCTTCATTTAATAAACAAATATTTTCACTAGCACATACCATTTCCATTTTCATCATGCCTCTATTAGAAAGAACTCTAGAGGTATTTGCTCTGTGTCCAACAGTGATGGCAGCAAGTGAGCACATTAAAAAACTGTCAGCCTGGTACATAAGTAGTGAAATCAGAAGGCAAGAGACAGTCACCTTGGGTGTTTGTCAGCCTCTGACAATTTGAAATCAATAAGAATTTGATCACGTTGAACTATACTCAAGGATCATTTCCTAGCTGGTTTTAGCTCAGCCTTACTGCTTTAGCCATATTTTCTTCTTAGCTGAAGAAAGAGAACTGTGCAACAGAGGATATTGGTAAAATTAACAAAAGAGAGTGTATTGAGTGGGATAAAGGTAATGAGGAACAAATTATCTTGTTTATAGCTTACACTGTCCAAAGCCAGATATATTTTACTGGCAGTCTTGCAAAGGTGGATTCCTTTCCATTTCTTGGTGGAGCCTGCCTCGTGTGAGGTATCACACTAAATAAGAGGTTGCTTTGGTAAGTAGAGGTAGGTCAATAGCACCATTTAGAAAACAAGGTTGTTTATCAGCTTTTGAGGTACAAAATGCACAAATGCTTTGGGAAATTTGGATAAAACAATGACGGTTATAAAACTCTAAAGCTTCAGAGTTAAAATAGGTAGTAAACCACATGTTAATTCATACGTTAAATTGTATTTCTGGTGGCTATGCTATGCATTWAGGTGTTTGCTCTTTATTATTAGGGATGTCTTGTCAGAGGCATCCCTTTAAGTGCTTTACATATCAGGAGTCCTTAATAATGCATGGAATTTAAAAAAAAAACCACACCAAACTACCAGTGCTTGAGAGTAAAGTGTCACACAAGACAGGGTGCACACAGTGTTATTTATGGTTATCTAACATTTACTTGAATTTTTTTTTTTAATGCAATTTGCATGTGTTCCTGAGAGGGAAAGAAAAATCAAGAACAATTTAAGTACAAGAATAGATATTTTTAGGGCAATTTCTAGAGCCACTATTTGTAATTTTTCATCTTTGTGTTGTTCGGCTGCTTGAGGAACTCATACAAAGTGGCCTCAGCTGAGCACAGTAGCACTTTCAAAGGAACTTGTTTAGAGATGAGAACAGAAGGAACAGAGGATATGAATTMCTCTGAAAAGCAAAATATATTTTAATATTCAATATATTTAACAAGAAATTGACTGGCTGCTTCTTCTGTAATTAGAAATTACTTCATATCTCCACTTTGATGTTCAACTGATGAGCAGGACACATTTCAAATCACGAGTGTTGTTGACTAGAAGGGTAAAGTTTGATGATGAATGTGTTTCATGGCAAGGTAATATTAAAAAAAAAGGGAGTTCATGGAGGATTAGTGTTCTTTCCTTAATTATGTTCCTTCCTGTGAGTCAGGCTTTGAGTGAAAGCAGAACTGTTACTGTTGTGGAAACTCCTGGTTTGCTCAGCAGTACCTGTGTCAGTCTTGATGAGACGTGAAGCCATCAGTCTTTGGTTCAGAGTAAAAAAGAGGATGCAGGATTAAACTTCAGCCTCTTGATTAACAGAATTAATTATGGAAATGAGGATGCAGTGAGCCCATTAAAGGGAACCTTTGCTCTCTCTGGAAGCAACTGCACTATAGGCTCACTTGCTTTGTTGAGATAAAAAATGTTCCCATCTGTTTTGCTGATGTGAGGACAGCTGCAAAGTCCCCAAAGGGAGAGAGCAGTTACAGAGAACTGAAATCATGGATCTGCAGGTTCTGTGCCCAGCCTTGCTGGTAACTCTGTGAACTTCTGCAAATCAGTCATTGGAAAATGGATTTTGATAATGCAGCTCCTGAGATTGCAAGGTCAGACCTGCCTGAAAATTATGGCAATGGCRTAGAACACAAGTCTGCTTTACAAAGAGCAGCCCTGTAAATCCTGATAGTTTTTTCATGTGCTCRTTTGTTTCAAGTTACTCTCTGGCAAATACAGTGCTCTATTAGCAGAGGTAATGGAATTAATTTTCTTCTTTCTTCATCAGCTGGCAAGAGGACACTGGAATTTGTTAAGACTTGACAAGTACTGCTTGGTATTCTATTGTTAAATGAAAAAAATATGCCCATTGTTACCTTTTCTGATCAAAAGCCTTCTTACCTGCGGATGAATTTCAAACAATCTTGCTCAAAAGCTCATCCAGGCCAAGCCCAGGCCTGTGCTGGCTGTGTCCTGGGTTTGTCACATTCCCGTGAGGACACTSCAGGCCATGGTGCCGCTGCCTCTGCCCAGCTGTAAATGAACCCCTCACTCACAGTCTGGGGTGGCTGGGGCTGGAAGGGGTGTCTGGAGGTCATCTCAGTCCAACCCAAGATTCACAAACYTGTCAAGTCCATGTTGAGCTCATGTGGGTTTTAAACATTCCAACCCACTCCATGGAATCTGCATTCTTGCTGAGAACAATACATAGTAAAAAACTTACTGTTTTTTGAAAGGCACTTGACACATTATGAGATCAAATCCTTAATTACTACGGTATTCAGCAATGTTTTTTTGAAGTAGTTTCTTTGAAAGAACTATTTCAGAACAAATATGTCAAGCAAATAGGCTTCTAACTGAGGCCTGGTTTGATGTTTCAGTCATTCACTGTCACTGTTGAACCTTGATGASAGGCCTTTCTTTTATTGTTCTTTACAAATAAGCTAAAATAACGTGTTTAAAGTAGTTCAGCTGTGAAGTCATGCAAGCGAATTTAGATTCAGTGTTCTGGGAATATCAGAATCGGTAATTGTAAAATATGTTTTAGTTTCAGCAGTTGTTGAGTTTCCACTATTACGAAAGTTTTTTAGAGATTGGATCCCCAGGTGCTCTTTTCTGGCATGTGACACTCAAGACAGCAAAAATACAGCGAGGTATTGGTTAAGGATGTGGTCCTCCAAAATGGTCATTTCTAATCTCTGTAACACTGAGACAAACTGCACTGAATTTCTGCTGCATGATATGGTGGAAAATAAGATGCAAATGACAACCCAAGGTGATGAGTGAGTAAAAGGACTCGTTGTTGCCCAAAATTACAATAATTGTGTTGTTCTCAGCAAAATCTTTTCCAAGCCAACAGCAGTACAAATGCTTCTGGAACATCACTTCTCTTTTTCCTTTAAAAAAAAAAAAAAATCTTTGAGATTTTGCCTTCTCTTTGGGGATGAAATTATTTCCTTGACAGTTGGCAAAGGCAGAAGATTCACAAGTCTCAGCAACTGTTTTCCTGGTGGAAAAATCTAAGTGAAATGATTAGAACATCTGGCAAAGCTCTTAAATAAAACAGTACTTTGAAACAGAACTGATTCAGTGTATCCTAGGACATTACATCAGTGACATTAGAACAATTAATATTCAAGACGTGCTTAATTATAATTATACTCCACAGATGTTCCCCGGGAACAAGTGGAACATTGTGCTTTCAGGTTGAGCTCTCATGCAGGCAGACTAATACAGTGGCACTTTACTTTGTCCCTATAAAAAATATTAACAAGATTGACTGTTAAACCAAAATTCTGCATGAGAATCTCAGCAGCAGCACACGGCCAGCATTGGGGATTATGTAAACAGTGAATACATTGTTTTATCAACAGAATCAGGATGGACAATTCTGCACCTGGTGGCACATTTCTGACAAACCCTTTGTGCTTCAGACTTGTCTGATGGTAAAGAAACTGAGRATCTCTTGGCTGAGGGAGGAATTCTGATACTTTTAGCACGAGTCTCTGCGTTGTTTTTTGGATGCTCTGTAACATTCACTTGATATCAGCTGAAATGGAGACTGCTGCTGCTTCAGTGGGAAAATGACTCCCCAGTAATGTAGTCAGTGGGAAAAAAAATTGSGATATTAGTAGCCTATTAAAAATTAACAGTATTTAATGGTGCCTTGGAGGTAAACCAAGGTTGAACAGGAAACCCTGRGGACATTTCCTTGCCTTCAGTACTTGAATTAGCAATTTTAGCACCATTTTTAGCAGTGAAAGAATTTGGTTTGTATTAGGTGGTTATGAGCTAGGTATAATTCAGCTGAGAATGCAGGATATATGTCATTTAAGACAGCTGTGAGAAATCTTTACAATTTACTGTTCAAAATGAGCAGTTGCTGGATCAAAACRTGTATAGGTACCTATATTACTGAGGACAAAGATTTTTGTGCCTTCATGTCTCCTGTTCTCAAGAAGTTATACTTTATAAGATAACAAATTCTCAATTAACAGACTATCAAGCAATATCCATTCCTCCTTCTAAGAAAAAGAAGTCGGTCAGTATTTTTGTTACTTGCTGAGGTCAAAAGTACAGCTACCACTCTGGATGAAAAAACAACTTCATGAAGTCCCTTGGGAATCCTGTAAGTGAGTTGAAGTGCAACCTTAACTCATCTGAAAACAAAAAGTGCTTTTACAGGAGATCTGCACTTGAGATTTGATTAAGAAAATAGGAAATAATGTACTCTGACTCCATCGAGCTTCCAGTGAAGAGCTGCAGTTAACACCCTGCTAGCCCTGTTCCACTCCTATTTAGTCACTTGTTAATTGTGAACAAACTGTTACAATAATTCACGGGTGAAATTTATGGGCACAGACATTTAAAGTCCAAGAGTGAAATATACTTCTGGGTTCCAAGAARTGAGGATAAATTATTAAAAACTTCTGATTCCAAACAACTTGAAAATATGTCCAGTACTACTAATTAAAATTACTCAGCTGAGCATCTGATTTTAATTAACTGAATGAGGTTGTGATGGATGTGGTGTTTGTCATTTTGTTTCATTTTTCATATCTAATGAAACTTCCCATTTGCTTTCTCAAACTGTGAGAAAAATAAGTGTTCTATTATTTAAATAGATATCTCTAAACCCACCTTTAATTACATATTTCTAAAACCACTTTAAATATACAGGGTGGGTTTTTCATAAAACTGAGGTATTCACTGCATAGAGTATCTTAAAGAAACCCTTTGGGTTTAAAACCCAAAGAATTAGGAAGGTGGTGTTTCTGCAGATCTGTATGTTCTTTACTTTCAACCCCCAGAGTCTCAGGGGTGTACAGTGTAAAATATCTGCTTGCAATACTGGTTAAGTGGTAGCTGTTTTCAAATAGTTGGTGGTTTGTGCTGCATTTGGCTCGCTATTGAACTAAAATAATATTTATACCTGTACCCAGACAGTGATTTCTCAGTAAATTCTTTCTTTCTTAATTTTTTTACCTRAGCAAGCCCTGAGATTTATTGATCAGCTTCACGTTGGAATGAGGGGAGAAAGGAAGAGAGAATGGAAAAAAGTATTTCCTCCTTTAACTTTTATTTCTCTTACCTAGCAGTTACTTAACTATGTTGATGTAGAAAATGTTGTATAATACTGTTTAGTTCTGCTGACTGTAGTTTATAGAAAGGCACTAAAAGCAGCAGGAGCTTCCACATTCTCCTCTTCTCGTGCAGACAGCCTTGTGGGACTTCTCTTTGAATGAAACAGCAGGAATTAGGGTTTTGTGGGGTTGGGATGTGTTTCAGATGTCTCCAGCTTCTTTCTCTCATGACTTTTAAGGTCAGAGAACAAAACCAGTCATTTTCAAAATTGCTAGGTTCTGAGGGGATGAACTCTTATTAGTGTGGTAGTTTTCCATAAGCCTCTGAGTAGGTTTCGGTCTCATCAAGCTGATCTCTTCAGGATGCTGCTCACAGCACCTTGGGGCTCGATTGTACAGATAAATCCTGAAGAGGCCATCCTGGGRAGGGGGTGTAGGGGCTGTGTCAGAGCTCCTGTCCCAGGTTCTGCTGCCATCGAGCTGTGACCTCTAGGACAGCACTGTCTTGGACAGTAAGCTCAGCCTAAGCCTCTGGTTGAGCACTTGGCAGGTGATTTTAGGCTGAAGTATCTTAAATTTGATGCAAGAGCTTATCTGGCTGGCTCTCAAGTGATAACAGGAACCAAGGTTAGTGAGTGTTCCTATGCTGCTGAGCCCTTCATCTGTAGGTCAGAGCAGGGCAGGAGCTTCTGGGAGTTAATGGGTTTTCATATGTATTATTTCAGCAGTATTTCAATAAAAACTCTTACTTGCAAAACGAGGAAATAAAAGCCCAGGCATGCCAAAATTCACGTGTGGGTTGTCATGCTTGTCAACCATGTATGCTTGTTGACAACTTGTAAAACACAGTAGAGAAATGGAACTATKTAGTTTGAAGTTGTCTCCAAACATAAAAGTAGTATATTTGGAGTTTAAAATAAAGGGAAACTGTGTTGTGTTCTGTTGTGAGGTAGCTGCAACTGGAGACATTTCAGCTCAAGATTTCTATAATGGTTATTAGAAGCCRTTTCCTCCCTCTGCAAGGTGGTGGCCTGCATCTTTGAGACTCTGTTGCATAAGATTCTCCACCTCCCTTTCTTGGGCTATATGACAGGGACAGTAATTAGCACTAAACTCCAAGGCAATTTATTTTCATAAAATTAATAATAATGAAGATAATTTCATTTTTGAGAGCAGCTCTGTGAATAGCCATCTCAGATCGCTGCGTGGAGATCTTGATTATACAGTGAAAAGGAGCTATTCACAGGAGGGAGCATTAGCATAGCCACATTCCGCTAAAAACACTCTTAGTCTTGCCAAGTTTCTGTGCAGAAAATGATATGCATGCTGTGCTGATGTTATTAGTTTCCATCCTTCAAGCTGCTGCAGTCTCCTCTGTATAAATCTATACTGAAGAATCTTTATGTGCCAAGGAATATGATCCCTAACCACTTTAAAGTGTGATGCATTTAAAAGAATGCAAAACAAAGTGTGTTAAAATCCAGAAAAGGAGACTGGGCGAATGACTATTTGAATTATTTCTGTTTCCTRTCTGTGAAAATTGAACTGACTGACAGTAGAAAGAAACATTTAACTGGTTTTATTATATTAACATTTATTTCAGTTGCTTGTCTTTAAATTCTATGGGTTCCATAATCAAAATCTTGAAGTGAAAAGCATCTTGAGAYGTTATGGAGGGAATGTATAAATTTTAACCCGATTTGAAAAATACTGCTCTTGTTTTCTTTCAAAGCAAAGTATTATGTGKCTCATAATGTCATTGCAACATGTAAAAATAAATCACTGTATTAAATTGGTAGGCTGACAGACATTTTAGTTCATGAATTTGTGGTGCCTGAATGCCTTCCTGAACAGAACATATTGGTTCAGACATATTTTGAGAGTCTACTTCACAGCCCGAGCTCTGAAACCATCATCTCATAGGGAAGTGAGGAAGAAGCTTTGGTCTCCTCCATTTGTTGTTCCTGAGCAGCTAAACTGCATCCACAGCCTCACAGCTCTCATGTCATTCACGTGTTAAAACAAATGCACATGGGTGTAAATATCATCAATGGTATTTACGTATTGATGAAAATGATTGGTCTGGTGGAAGGTGAAATATTCATGAACGCTTGTTGAAAGATTTTTGTTGATCATGACATTTTAATGAATAAATGTACCAGTTCTGGCATAGTGTATTTCCAAAATTTAGGTTACTTATTTTACCGCTTTTTTTATTTACAGCCTTTTTCATTCTTTTAATAATTTTTTCATCTTCTTTATTTCTTCTGCAGAATCACCAGATGTCGTTGGATCGTTGTCTAGAATTTTAGAAGTGATATGTGGAATCCTAAAGCCACTCCACATTGTCACAGATGCAGGTGTGACACACCACCCTGATCCTGATGAAGGTGAGTGGTGGAAAGATTGAAGCTGCAGGCAGAAAAAAACCCCAACTCTATCCAGCTGAACATGTTAGCAGAAGACTGTTTTGTTCCCATTGCTCACGTTTTATTCATGCATCCAGAAAAGTTAATGGTCAGGATATGTAGCTGCACATTTGACATGTTTCATGTGTTTATTATAAATTTAATGTGACTAAACTTTGTTATCCTCTACTCAAGAATGCCTGCGGTATGTGATTCATTTTGATTACTTGGTACAAAAGTTTCTCGTAATATAACCCCCATTCTTCATTGTCCCAGATTCTCATTTATACAAATTTCTTGTATCATGAATTTTGTACAGATTCCTGACAAGGTCCCCGATGTCACTAAGCTTGTTAAGGTCTGTGCTGCTCCATGTGGTACATCTAAAATCAATTTCAGTCACATTTGACCRCTGTGCAGATGGAACATTATTCATGCATTAGACTTCCTAAGTGGGGTAGAACAGAGCCTTACATTTATTCCTTACAATTGTATCTGCATTTTTGTATTATGTATGGTTCAGTAACCTTTTGTGGAAGACCAGGAGATGCCTCTGGAGGCAACACAATGTGCATCAGAACTGATTTATACTGTAACATCTGTCAACTTCTCCCTAGGACCTAGTTGTGCCAGGATACACATGTCATCTTTTCTAATGACTTATCAGAAGACAGAGGCTGACTGTGGAAAGAGGTCTATCACAGGAGTGAGTCTGATACTGCTTACTCCCATTTTTCCAAGGAATACTGTTCGACATGCATTTTTTCTTCAGGGATTTATAGCTTGCAGTTTAGAGTGCATTTTGCCCATCAGGTTAGAATTTTTATTAATGAACTTCTGAAAATGAGGCATAGAAATGCTGTTGGAAAACGTGGAAAATACACCTGCAAAGAATTTTGAAAATATTCCAAAGAACTTCATTTTCCTGCTGAAATTTAAAAAATATCCTCCAACCAACATCCATATCTCTCCCTGTCTCCCAGCAGCAAACAGAAAATCTTAGAATAGCCGATGTATTCCATAGCACTGGACTTGGAAATGGATCTGTTGAATCCCAAGGGAACACTTTGCCTACATGGATCCTGAAGGTCTCCATCATTTTGGATAACCATTATTTAGTGTGCCAGGTGAGTGACAGTCAGGCACTCAGGGGAGTAAACCAAAGTTGAAAAGATGTAGAGCCTACAATTCCCCCTCTCAGTTTTATCTCCATTGCCCCTTTATTCTATGGTTGTTTTCTTACTCTTAATTGAATTAGAATTTCCATCCTAACTTCAGAGTCCTTCCTTAGCGAACACCAAATACCAAATACTAAAGCACCCTCTACTATAAAATATTCACATTTTAGCTGGTGAGTTCAATCACAGACAGGAAACTGAAAAATGCTTCAGACCCACAAATGTTCCTTTACAAAGGAACTGTTCACAATATTGAAAACAAAAACAGTGATTTCCTCTGAAGAGGATTTTTGTATTAACATGATTAATTTCATATTTTCAATATTACATAACCTTTTTTTGGTTCTGTTGCCTGTGAGCATGATGTAAATATGAGCATTTTGTCATGGGAGGTCCAATAATGTCTTTTTTTTTGTGCTTCAGGTAATCACCAGCTAAACTGTAACAGTTCTGAATTGTGTGCAAATGGGTAGGAATTTTCCCTTTTCTTACAGGAGATGTTGAAATTGTAATTTAACATAGAGGAGTATTATTTTATTCTGTCTAAAAATATCTTTATTCCTATTTGTAAGTAAAGTTGCGAACTGTAAAATGGCATTTCATTATAGTTTGCAATTTAAAATATTTTGGTTAATATTAGTTAGACCAAAGAATAATTTTTAGGGCTATCCATAGTGCATGCATACGTACAAAGTAAAAATTAAAATGAAACTGTAATTTAAGCTAAGTATGACTCCAGTTGTCTTCACAGATTTTAAGTCTGCACCATGTTTTGTGTCTTTTTGCGATAGCTGTCTTTACTGCTTTTATATTGATTCGGTTTAGCAGATTGGCTTATATGTTAGAATGATTTAGGGTGCTATATTTTTTATTTTCCAATTTAGATCTCTCTTGTACGTGCAAACACTCTGTGTAATTGTAGGACATGTATTTATGGCTTAACTAGGCACAGCTCTATTTTGGGGACTGCACAGAATGCTGAAGTGCAACAGTTCTGTGTTTCTAACGGGATTTGAGGTGAAACTCCTGTTCCACCTGAGTTGCACTGGCTGTTCAGGGGATAGATCATCTCACTGCCTCCTGGCAGCTGGCTGTGTTCTAAATAATCTAATATCCATCAGTTCATGAGAAGAAATCTGATCTAAAGAGCTCATTAGCTTAATTAGTGAAGCTATCTAAGACGGGAGGCCTGGCTTCAATCTCGTGTAAAGCAAAGCAAATGTGAAAGAAAGAAAGTTTCCCTGCAATAGGAAGGGTCCAGGACTCGGCACATTCCCCTGGAATATGGCAGGGTGAGGGATGGGAACTTGGACAAGCCTTTTGCTCGGGAATTCTTGGTTTGCTCTGTGCAACTCTTCACTGTCGTGCTTAAAAGCCGTGGTGGCATCAGTTAACCAACAGCACTGCCATGAGGATTTTCAGTTTGTACGTGGTCCCACGGTCTCTGTGAAGGAGTTTCCAAAAACGCTTGTATGCTAAGAAAATTTTGCCAAAACAGTATCCTTTAGGAGATCCACCACGTTTCTTCATGTCTATTCTTTAATGCTTATTCATTTTGGAAAATGTYAGAACACAGGGACATGACAGGGTCCTTTATGGAATCAGAATGAAACCAACTTGTGGAAGAAGAGTCGTTTAGGTTGGAAAAGACCTCCAAGATTGAGTCTAACCTTTGAACCAACACCACCATTGCACTAAGTGCCATGTCCAGTTCTTAAGTCATTTTGTTATAACAAGCAAAAAGGAAATTTACTTTTCTTCCTTTCTTTTTTTAATAATCACATTTTACAAACAGCTGACCCGTACAATCTAGTATTAGATCACTTAGTGGAAAATAATTTGCCCCTTTGGGGCCAGGGAATCATACTTTGCTCAATATCTAGCTCAAAATCTGTGGAAAGTGAATATATTAATGGCTTCCTAACTGTGGTTCAATTTAAATCTGTTAATTATTGCCATTTCTACAAGCATCCTTTGTGTTGCAATGCCCAAAAAATAACATTTAAGAGAAATGAATGCTGTGTGTTTCTCTCTTGAGATGTCCCCAGTTGGAATGAATAATGGTGCCACATTACCCTCAGAAGGTCAATGGGTTTGGAATGTTGTATGGAACTGTATCAACCAACACTGACTTTCCATTAACTTTCTGTTCCAGCTGTCCTACGTACAGATCTTCAGACCAAAGCTGTGGGTATAATTCCTTTTATTGTTTTGGTCAAGGGAAAGGATTTTTGTCTGTAAACATTCCAAAAAACTTGTGTGTGGCTGCCAAGCCAAGTGTCGTGTCTGGCATTTGTGAGTTAATGAAAGAGCTGCTTTAGCCTTAGAGCTGGATTTTAAAATACAGAATCTGGAGAGGGATGTTGCAAATGTAATGTTACCCAAGCCTCTCCTAATGAAAATTTACATAAGGAATGACCCTGTGGAATTGCAGCAATGTATGGTGCTGCTGTTTAGGAGAATGGA
Organism: Parotia lawesii; assembly: GCA_003713295.1. Lineage (NCBI taxonomy): Eukaryota > Metazoa > Chordata > Aves > Passeriformes > Paradisaeidae > Parotia > Parotia lawesii. The sequence continues at coordinate 5,768,856 of RAHM01000020.1, read as the reverse complement.
ATTGTGTCTCCAGCCCAGAGCAACTTCAAAGTAGGGATTGGAGGGTTTTGGTCTCGGGGGACAAAGTAAGTGCTTTTCACTTTCTCAAGCCATTCACTGTAGGCTGAGTATCTCCTGTAGGTAGCTGCTAATAGAGAGAAGGGCTGAGGTTATTGGAATATGCTCGATATAGTGAAAAAAACGTTCAGGCTTTATTGTCATTGTGCTTTTCAGTCAATGGAGAAATAATCACAAGGTGAGCACATTTTTAGAGAACAGTGGTACATATAAATAAAACAATAAAACAGTATGAAAAGCAAGCTCTTATGCTTAAAACTTTCAGTATCCCTAGGTGGTGACTAATCCAAGTACTATTGTAAATTTACTTCTGAGACTGATATTGGCCACATTTAACCTGCTGTGRTCACATGGATAAACAGACTGGAAGACACAGAAAGTGGGAGAACAAGGTTTCTCCCCGCTATCCGCAGTTCCCAGATGAAGARCTGTGTGACCATAGAGTCCCTCTATAGTCATTAAGGGGAAAGATGCACATCAGGAGAATGGTGGTGATGAGAGAGGAATTGTGCTTTTCATGTCCTGCATCCGATTTTTGGCTGTGCACAGAATCTGCAATTCCTTTMAACTCCATTAAATGCTTGAAGGACAGCTCTAGGTTTAGTAATGTTTCACTACTGTTCCTACCTTGTCAGCTTATGAAACAACTGTTTGCTAATTGCTTTAGGAGAAAAGATAAAAATGAGGGCTGGTATAAAATGCAAAGCAGTATCTCAGAGTTACTGGCTGGAATCTTTTTTGAYGTGTTTGAGTTTCCATCTGTGTGTTTATATAATCTAAAACATGAAATGGAAATGTATGTGTACCAAAAATAATGCAAAAAATCATTGACAAACTCATCTGGGAGACATGTGTGTGTACAAATATATATACACACATACACACACACCAGAGCTCCTGGAGTGGGAATACTTGCTAAGTTAGGAGCTTGCAGTGGTGCTAATTGCAGTGGTCCTGCAATACATCACCATCATTGATGCTGAGAARTCTCTCCCCAGCCACAACGGGGGTTAGTGTTTGGTATTGAAACAATTAATTTGCACTTCCTTAGGTCACTTTTATTTCAGTCTGAAAGTATAATCAAAATCCAGGTTAGTTTTTTTGGTGCCATGAGCTGTTTGGAGGCAGATTTATGGAAATGGCAGGCTTTTTAAAACACACAGCTTGATCCAAAGAGGTTTGCTACCTCTAAAAACTTTGCGAGTTGTAATTGCCCACCTCCCCTCTGAAAGAGGTTTATAGGAAAATGCACATCCTCCTCCTCATAGAAATGAAAAAACCTGAGATAGAAATGATTTCCACAGGGCCATAAACTGCAACTGGAATCAAAATTATTCCGGAGTAGTTTGTGCTTCCTGCCCGATGCCTGCAGTCCCCCAGGCCAGGCTGTCACTGCTGGAATTACTGGCCCTGGGAGCTGTTTCTCTGTGAATGACGGCCGTAGTTTACAGCCTCAACTTATTCAGAAACAAGTTTTGTGCATGAGGTCCCCTTTTTTTTTTTTWAATCTGTCCAACATTTCACTTCTAGATATAAACTGTGATTGAATGATTGGGTTCAGATTGTTTCCAGTGAAAATGCCGCTTCTATAAATTGCTCCGTGAAATATTTCCATTTCCTTCAGCAAATATCAAGTGTTTTCTTGTACTTGGGGGAAAAAATTCTTCATTTCAATGAATATTACTGCTTCAAGCAATTGCATGCTGTAATACCTTTTATTTAGCTGACTTGTAAAGGTTGAGGAGAGGACCAGACTTTCATTTCTTTCTGCTTCTGGTGAAGACAAAAGGGATACTTTCAGCAAGGTTAAGGGAAAAAGGTTTTGATCCCGACTGAAATCAGGGGTCTGAAWATGTTCAAATCAGAGGAGTTCTGCTAGCAGATGGAATGTTAAAATCCTGGGGTTCCTTGATTCCTGTGACCCAGCTAATCACCCCTTTCCTGAGATGAATAAGGCATGAAAATAGTACCTGGCCTTCGTGCCTTCCTCAAGCTTCTCATCTCACACAGAGCCACTAAAGAGATCAAATAAACTGTTTTGGAAAGCTGAGAGATGATTCAGTGGCTATTTTCTTTGAGCCATGCCAAAATGGAGCTGCTTGTGCACCTTAATTATCTCTATTTTTGATGAATGCAGACCTTAAGCAACACCTCCTGTGAGGAACTTTTAGCACAACGAGACTCACCAGAGCTTGCCTCTGGCAGGAGAAGGTTTATAGCTGCTTCTCAGCATATTTGAAAGAAGATTATTGCTGCTGACGCATTGCAAAAAGGTAACATTTGTGTGCATCAGTGACTTAATTGCTTTCTATTGTACCACATCCCATAAAATGACAAACCTCATCAATAAAAAAATGCAGTAAAGGAGGTACTTTGGGATTTGTCTAGCTGTGGGGAACTAGAGGTACTTAATAATGTTGAGTAGCTACTTCCAGTGGCAGGTAGGAGGAGTTGCTGCTTCTTATTAGAAAATTGCAGGTTGTGCTTGATTTTATAACATTTTTTTTCTTATTTTCTAATTTCCCAGACAAAGAAAGAAATCAGTCATGACACCACTAAAAAAAAAAAAGGAGAAAGAAAATCCTATTCAGAAGTGAGCAAATAAAAAACAAGCGCCAGGGGGAAGAGAATTTTTGAAAAGTTAGCATTAAATTTTGTCCAAGCTGTATTTTGGGGAGGGCAGGGGGAACTCTGGGAAGCAGAGGGTTGAATCACACCCACAAGAGACAGAAAGGAGGAGCAGTCCCAGGTGAGGGCTGGCGGTTGCCAGGTGACCCTCAAGGTGAAGGAAGGCGTTTGGCAGAGCCCTGGGTTGGAGGGTTTAATACCACCCTGAAGCAGCCCCTCGAGTTCCCTGGTAGTTAAACTGCCTTGTTGATCTTGTTAACAGCTTTAATTTATTCTGTTTTCAATTTCTATAAAAACCATGCTGTTGGTTATCATCAGCTGGGACAAAAAGGTACATGAAGTCCGGCCTGAGGGAAGTCTCAAGAAGGGCACAGAGCAAAGTGTGTTTCCCTCACCTGTGACCTCCTTTTTTCTTCCTTTTAGCAAATCCAAAAACAAATAAAATTTTCTGTTTGAGTGCTGTTGAGCACACCTACCAAGTGTGCACCAGTGCTTCATTCCAGGAGGATAAAACATATTGCAGAATGAAGAAAATGAAAAAATAGAATGAATTCTGATCAATTAAAGATTCTGTATAGTTCTAATTACCTTAGATGTAATTAGTCATATTCTTTTCAACATTGATAGGAATAATCCTGTTTATTAAAGCTTCTGTTCTTATGCCTGTAAATGTGCAGCTATGACCTAGTTCCACCAGAAATAAAGTGTTCTTAATGTTACATTTTTTTGCCTGCTACAATAAAGTGAATTTTTTAACTACAGAACCTATTTCTCTGAATAAGACTGACTTACACAATTTTGCTTTCACAGTAGTGTTGTTCYTGCTAAAGGAAATATCAGGTGTTCAGGAATGTTTTGTTTTTCTCTAGTCTTGACATAGAATGATATAAAGAATCTGAGAATTAGGGGGAAAAACAGAGCATTTATATTATTTACCTACTAACAGGTGTCTTTGCATTTAGGACAGGAACTTTTGGACATACATCTAATAGGTCAAGAAGAACTCGCTTTGGAGTGGATGGGCTTCGAGGTACATGTTCTGTACGTTTACCCTTTCTTTGTTAAAGCAAAATTAATCTCTCCTTCTTCAATTTTAGCCAAAGGTTACCCTCTGTACCACGGCAGAAGTGTGATGAAAAGTAGAAAAGGCAACAAAAAGGGATATTGAGAAAACGGGAGGGATTGAAACCCAGCAAGAGTGCTGCAGATATTTAACTTTGCTGTTTGGCCGCAGAGCTGATCTATCCCTGTGCGTGTTCTGTAAACTCTCTGCAGTATCCTGGCCTCAGCTGATCAGTGAACATTGCAGAAGCCTTGGAGACAGAGGCAGCTGGAGCTGCACCGGTGCTTACTCCCAGTCTGTCCATCCCTTTGGGGTTGTGTTCTCCTCCTTTTTGGCAGAGGTTTCTTTAAGCCAAGCAGGCTCATCCTGCTGCTGTTTCCAGGTTTGCTCTGCTCTGATGTGGGTGGTTTTGAGGTTTCTGTTTTAACAGTGACTGGGTTGCAAATTGACCTGCACTTTCACTGAACTGCAAAAAACCTGTTAATGTTACATTGTTAGGGGTCAGGTATGAAGGCTGTTGTTGGAATTGAAGTCCACAGCATTCAACGATTTCGAGTGTTGATTAATTCTGTTTATCTGATAATGCCTCTGAATTTCAGCCAGAATTATGTCTTCATTTAAACATGTCTGAAATACTGAGACTTTATGAATGTTATAACAGATAATTAATGGGAAGAGTCAGGAAGGCACTCATTGTTTTCTTGCTAGTTGCAAGCTTCACTATACCAATTGGTATCTTACCAGACTTCTACAAATATTAAAAGTTGTTCTTTTTTGTCCCCTGGAAAACACTTTTTTTTTATTACATTAATTTTTGGGTATATTATCAAATCCTCTGCTACTTTTGTGGTGATTATTAGCGGTAGGCTTCCTTTTGGATGTAAAATAACTTTCAAATATGTGACTTTTGAGGTGGCAGACTGCTTTTCTGGCTGCCTCATGTTGCTTTGAATTAACTTCTAGTTTTTAAATCAAGGACTTGAGGAAGGCTGCCCTTACATGAAGTAATCACTGATGAAACTACCATTGATTAACTGTTGGGCTTTCATTGATTGCACATTTTCAGTTCCACAGGAAGATTTCAAACTTTATTTGTGTAGTATTTCTAGACCATAAAAGAGCATTTTGTGTATTGTATGCATTATGGCATTATTGTCAGATGTAAATCAGGAAGAGGGAAGAAATTTTCTTCCCTTGAAGTGCCAAGAATTTTTATATACTTTGTTCCAGATTTGCTAAAATAAGTTTTTTATGTTATTCTCTTAAAATGGATGCATTCAGCACAGGTCCCAGTTGGGTGTTGCTGAYCTCTGCCATCTGAAAGGCAGCTAGGAGGAGGTTTAAATACGTGCAGAGGAGTATCTGAACTCCTGTCCTTTGCAGGTGAAGCTGCAGAGTCATCGGTGTTGGCAGAGGCCTTCAAGATCATCTTGTCCAGCTGCCAGCCCAGCACCAGCACATCCCAAGAGCCTCATCCAGAGGTCTCCTCTCCAGGCCCTGCCAGGAGGAGTGGTTTCTCTGGATCTCTTGCTGTCCAAAATGATTTCACGTGGATGTCAGCTTGTCTCTTTGGAAACCTCAGCACTGCTGTGTGGGCTGAAGCAGGCAGGTGRCCTTTCCTAGCATTATTTTCACAATTATCTAATCAAGGTTAAGCCAAGGAGTCCCCTTTACCTCACACCTCCCACATCTGGAGTGCAGCTGGCTTTTTCTGCGCGTTTGAGTCCTGGGCATTATTTTCCTCAGCTCTTTGGTTCAGGTAATTATTTTGCAGCCTCCCAGTTATCTCCTTGGCTCTTTGCAAACTCATGCTCCAACAGAAGGCCAAGATTATTCTTTTCAGAGGAGCAAAACAGGTTGTGTCACTAGTAAATGCAGGATGCATGCTAACTGCTGACAAATACTGATGGGGAGTGGGGTCTTATATTCCACCCCGAACTTGCAAACTGAGCTTAGCTYRTGCCGCTTYGTTTTCTCCGCTTTCATTACAGAAATTCTGCTGGCTTTTTGAGAAGGAGATTATTCCTGTCCTTTGACTTGTGGGTGTGAGCAGAGCTCTCCCGTGTGCCTATTGCTCGGAATTAGGTCTTACAGATAGACTGCCTCATTAGTGCACTTTCCTAAGGGGACTCAAATATTTTAAGGTCTGTTCTGTTTTAGACACTGCTCTGTTCTGATCCTGTTCTGCTCTGACGAGTGAGCCTCAAAGCCAGCGCAGCTGTGCTGACTGCTCGAATCCCAGCCCTTCACTTCYGCAGGCTGCGACTCTTTCTTCTCCAGTACTGGTTGTGTCAGAGCCGTCCTGGTTAGAATGAACTGCAGAGAGAGCAGCAGCTGAGCCGGGCTGGCAGTGTGAGAGCAGCCTCCTGAAAAGCACAGGGTGCCCCTTACCCCTTCTCTAAATCCACAGGTTTTGCCTTTCTGTGTCATCTTGTCCGTGTTCTAGTGAAGTGGCTCATTGGTGTTCCACCACTGAAAGCCCGTGTACCACCATCTGCAAATACTCAGTACATTTAATATTTTTTWAAAAAATATTTATTTATTTATTTTGCGTCTACTTTGCCTTTCTGCTTTTGCTTTTCAGAGGTGGCCTGCTCTCAGAGTGCAGTAACAAGGAGCCCGCAGCTGAACCCGTGCGTGTTCCAGAGCACAGTGGAAGGGTTGTGTGGCAATTTGGATGCCCAGGATGCAGCGTGGTTGTATTTCTGGAGTAATTTCAGAAAGAGTGCCTTTGACCAGAACTTGATCATGTTTCTGCTGTTTGTGGGGATTCTGTTCCACTGTGGCTTACTTTGGGTGTGGTTTTTGTTTTTCCTCTCAGGCAGAGACATGTAACCGGTGTTCAGAAAATCAATAAATTAAAATTAACRAATAAAAACTCTAAGTAATTCACAGGATTGCCATATGGGTATCTGAGGTCCCATTTGTCTGAGATTTCAGATAGATTATTTTTGGTGGTGATGGTGGTAGGAACATGTGTTCATTGGACTGTTATTGATCACCTGAGCTGATAACTGGTGACAAAATGGGGCGACAGAGGCAGATGAGCCCAGGGAATGGTGCAACACACAGCAGGCAGGAGATACAGCTACAGTTTGTTTTGATTTTTTGTGCTTTCATTTTTTTTTTTCCCTGGGAAAAGCAAGGAAAACAGTGAAGTTACAAGGAAACAAATAGAGGTGTTGGTTTGCAGAAGCTAAATAAATAATGAGCAGCTCCCAGCTGCGCGGATTTTATTATTGAAAGAACAGATTTCATATTATTGGGTTGGCTTAAACCCTTTTGTTTCATAATTTATGACCGAACTTTATAGTTAACACTTGTATAAGGAAAAGAGTGGCAGAGATTTATGACTTTCAAAACCACTTAACGTATTTTGGCAAATAGTGTGGAGCAACTATCATTTCAAATAATGAAGACACTTAAATAAGGGAATAGATTATTCCTGTTATCATTTTAATGCATATATTTTGCCCAGTAAAGTTGACATGAAATGACAATTTTATTGTAATCTTCTTCACAAAATTTTATTGCTGTAATTTGTGGCATGGTTATAAACTTGCGACTGGGATAGAAAATAGATGCTGGAAGAAACTTTTAAAATCAAATAGAACTGAGCATATATAAAATTATGGTCATATTTTACAACTTTTCTTTATTTGAACATATTGGCTTTGGCAGATTGTTAATTTTGCTTTTAGGGTGTGCAATCAATGTTTAAAAAATGTTTTTATTGAGGCTGTTATAATCTGAATCTGTTACACGGGGCCGGTAAGTCACGTTTTTTCTTCTCAAAGTAGTTACAGTCCAGAGCTGAATTGCTAAATAATATGAGAGGTTTCTAAATAGAGTAATGATTTTATTATTAAAATATATGTGGGAGACAGTTTAAAATGGAGAGATTATACCTTGCCAAGTGCACTTACAGAAGAGAGACATTAATTATCTCTCATAAAAAGTCTCTGATTTCTCAAATCTAGCAACTTTAAAACAAAAAGTCTGACATAAGCAGTGATTGTGCAGCATTTAATTGTTAGTTTCATAAAATATGTGGGAGGCAAAGGAAAAATTGGGCAGAAATACATAGAGAGGACATGGCCTTGAATAACTGAATCCTTTGTTTCACTTATTTCAGAGTGTATTTATAGCACAGTCTGCAGTCAGTGACAACAAATGTACTCCATGAGAGAGCATTTGGAATTAATTGCATTAAATAATTACTGTTATATTCTGAATCATGAATTCTTAACCACGTAACCTGTTTGTATGTAACGATGCTCAATATATATCCTTACTTCTCTCAATCTACAGAATTCTTTAGCATTCTACAGTACTTAGTGAAGCCTTTCCAGAGTGACGCCTATTAAAAATAAATGTTAATGTTTCAGGAAAGTGTAGATGTTTAAAGGTGATTCATGGTTTCTTTCTTTTAAAAAAATGAGAATTGTGTACTGCAGGACGAGTTCAGGAAGTATGAAAGCACTTTACAAAGGAAAGAGATTGAGTTTGGTGTAAAATATTAAAGCTTYATACTGACAGATCTGTTTTTATTTAAATTTTTATTGAATTTTTTCTTTGAAGTAACAACAAGAGACACATACTGTTGGCAGATAAACGATGCTGTGCTGAATGAGTGGCTACTTAACCCTAGAACTGTCAGACACCATTATTTTCAATGTCAAGGAACTGGAAAGCTTTATGCAATGTTTTTTGTTCTTCAAATTAAATTGGTCAAATTTCTGTTCTTTTATACATTTCTCTGCCACAGCTACATGTGATATCTAGACTAGCTCAGCAGGGAGTGCTGAATTTGGCTCCAGACCTGCTTACAACACGAAGCCAAAYTATGTTTCAGGTTATCCTGAAAGCTCAAACAGCAGAGCCTGAAGCACTGATGTTGCTCTCCTTTTGCTCTGAGCTTTAAAATATCCTAATATCTGCAGCAGCCATGCTATTGTCCTAATTAATAAATATAGCAATGGAAACACCTCTCAAGAGCACAGAGTGTGATTCTGTGAGGGCAAGACTTTGCAATATGTGAGATTCCACTTCCACAATTGATATTTACCCRTTAAAATTGAGGACATGTCTGTGTTTTAAATTAGGGATGGTCATTATGTACATTTCTGATGACTGCTGTCACAAAAAGCTGGTGTATTCCTTCAGTATTGACAAATATTTCAGTGCTGGTATTCAARTGTATATGATGGGAACCTTCAAGAGGATTACTCATATTAAAGTCATTTAGTGTTTCTTGGGTGATGGTTGTAGTAGTTCATTCTAGCAATCATTCTCTGTCCCTTGTTTCCTTTTCACYCACACTTAGCAGGCCTTCCGCTCGTTTTGAAGTTCAGGAACGTAGTTCTTTTACCCTGAAGTTCTGTGGTTATCGTCTAATTTATCCTTAAAATTCTCTGATTAAAAGCCCTGCATAAATTCTTGTCATAAATTCTAACTTGTTCTCTCCGTTTTCTCACATCCTTCATTTACTTCCCAAGAAGAARACYCGTCACAGAAGTGCAAAGATGAGAGAGGGTGAGTTTCAAGACCTTGAGAAATGAAGACAGAGATGTGGAGCTGCCATTTGGGCAATCTCTGTCGGCTTCATCAGCAATTTTCATTCCAGTGGCACGGAGTGCTAATGACTGAATTCCTTGATTGCAAACTCATGGAAACCAGTGGGTTGTGTTTWATCTGAGAATTATTGAACAAGCATGGTCAGGTGACAAGTGTGGTGGGGTGATCAGAGCACCAGTGTGGAAATTGGTGGCAATGGCCACAAAAAAAGTTCCAAAACTGATGAGGACAGGCTCCTRCATCAAGTCAGTCCCTTCCCATTCTCCATAGCTGATTTGCTCTTTTTTTTAATATATTAATAAAACTAGTGGGAAAAGAGTAATTAATGACGAGTGGTTCTTCAACCATTTTCCTACTCGAAATGGGGACGGAATTTTCTCTGCTACATTTTCAAAAGATCTGATTTCCTCTGTACGATGGCGAAACGCTCTGCGAACACTGCAAAGGCAGAGTTGTGGTAGTTGAGTGTTGTGCCTGAACAGCGGGAAAGGAGAAAACAGGTGCTAAACAGCAACAATTAGCATATGTATACCAACTGATGAGGTGTTAAACATAGCCTCATGCAGAGGTGTCAAAACCCCGGCCAAACGATCTGTAATAACCCGTTATGTGAAATAATGCAGATGATATAAACCACAACGGAATATAAAGGGCTTCAAACAGCAAATGTCCTGGTCACAATCACAACGACTCATTTAGCAGGACATGTGTTTTCAGGAGATTTGCAGCGTGTGTGCGTTCAGAACCAATGCATTTCTCAACATGGTTAATGATCAGATAATTCTGTAATGGTTTCAGAACAAATGATTGCTTCATTGTGTGCTATACCAGTGTAGCCTAAAATTCGATGTCACATTTTCTTTTGTCACTTCTATCATTTACTCTGTGTATTTTTTTTTTTTCCTTCGCTTGCAGTGAAAGCTGGAATGCAAGATTTAGTGTTCTTAGTTTAAATTGTTGTCATGGTCTGCTGCTTTTCACACTCTGAAATTATCGGGTTCTATTAGAGACTGTGATCTTCTCTTTCATTTTAATGTCATATATTCTTTATGATCATTTAATGAATGCACTTAACAGCAATACATGTGAATCTGATAATCATGCATCTTTCATGATTTTTTTCTTCAACTTTTGCTCTCCATTTCATGCTCCAGGCATGGCTTGAACTTTTTTCCTTCCTATTATCAATATAACCTTCATTGTCTCAGTTTTCACGTTGCTGTCTTCAGGAAAACTGAAGGATTCAGTCCCCAACAGAAGATCTTGCTATTTTTGACTATTAGTATTTACTTCTTYGTAATATCCAAGTATTTTTAATTACAATAGAGTAAAAAATTGTTATTAAGATAAGATACTGCTTTCACTTTTTGCCTCTCTTCCTTTCCCTACTTTTTTTTTTTGGTAGTTTTGTGAAAAGTTGTAGAGTTAGAAACTGCCAATCACCCAGAAGGTGACATTATGAGAGCTGTTCTCACAATTGGACACTATCCTGCCCTGCATTAAACAATTCCTCATCCCAGCCCTCATTTGACAGTATCCCCTTGCACAAAAGCCATTCACCCTTAATCACCCATTTTTTTACTATCGTTATATAAATAAATGTCCGTAAAAGACTCAGTTCTGGAATTAATTTGTGAGTCTCTCTTGAAAAATAATCAAATGTCTAAGTGTGAAGATCAGTCTCTAAAATGGTCTTATCCCACTTGCTCTTGTCTGACCTTGCTTTGTGCCCAAGTAAAGCCTCCAAGCAGATTCTGGTGCGCGTGATAATCTCAGCGTTATCTTGCCCCGTGGTGGCTTTGCTGCCAGTTTGACTTCCCAGCACTTTGAAGATGTTCCCAAAGTTGGATAACATGAGGTAGGCTGAGAAATGGAATCTCTGTGAGCACTGTGGGATACAGGCCAACACTGTACTTTAGATCATCTATTAATCAAATGCATTATCCAGCGCATTGTCAATTGCACTCTAATCTTATGATAAAATATTACGGTTATGGCTGTAGTAAATGAGAGTATAATAAAGTTTAGAAGTAGGAATGGTACACTGCTCAGCATAGTTCTTCTCCACCCTAAATGGAAAGTAGATATTCTTTATTAGATTCTTTATTTTTTATTATATTTWGTGTATTTCAGTCAGCACATTGTAAAGAGAGTGATTCTGGTGGTGCTGATCATGTCCACGTCTCACTGATTTTTAGCACAGTGAYTGAGGCAATGAGACCCCCATTATTTTTCAGTGACTGATTATTCCTAGTTGGCAGCAGTAMAAGAAACTTTTAAGCATCACCTTTTCCCCATYTGCTCAACCGTAGCAAGAAAGAATTTAAGGGAAGGGTCAGATGCAGTTCTTCAGATCTTGCCACCCTTGAGGCTCACAGCGAGTCAGCTTAACCTGCGCAGAAAGGGGGAATTTTATTTGAATTTACACTGAGGTACAGCCTTAATCAAAGCTCATGTCTTAGAACAAGGGGTGTGTGTTTACAGGGGAGGATGTGAACTGTATATRTGCAGATTTGTTTTTTTTCATTATTTTAATTTTTTAAGATTTTTGCATTTGATGAATGAGCCATTCATCACCATAAGTTTGCYGCATTCCTGGCTGATTTGCCAGGTGCGAACTGAGAATTTCAGAACTGAAAGCTTATTAGGTTACAGACCCTTTATATAAATCAATTCTTATAAAATTGTTTCAGAAAACTACTTTCCTGTAGATTCAAAATTAATTAACACCACCCAATTAATTAGATTTCTGAAAATATGGTGAGGTGGGCAAATTGTGCTGTACTGTATTATATGAAGGCTAAGTGATTTCACTGTTAAGTCTCATGTGAAAGAGAAAACTGAAAAAAGAAAAAAGCAGGAAAGTTACATGCTACTTTTGCACAATAACTTATTTCTTTTGTTTTAAAAAAATTAGTTGCTTGTTGAATCTCATGGTCCCTGAAGCAGTATAATGGTTAGGATTGCAAGAAAAAGTAGACAATATTTTTATTCTGCACTATGTTCCTCTTTTTGTTTAGATTGGTAGTAAATAATGTGGATACAGACCAGGGTTAGCACATTTCCAACACAGCAGCGAAACCTTCCTTGTGAGATGGGTCTGGGATTTTGGAAAGGGAAGGAGCACCAGATGGTGTTCACTAGTGTCCACTCAGATTATAGCAGAGCCACTCACTGCCAGTAGGCCTTGAGACATTAAATAATAAATATTCCTTGTGTAATTAACTGTTAAAATGTTAAGTGAGGTCTCGTTGGATGCTTTACAAGAAATTTAGAATATGGGTAAAAGAGTTTGGGTGTTTTCTCCCAGTTACTGCAGGAAATCTTGACTGGTGGACGGCTGAAGTGAAGATTTGAGACACCTTACAGAGGGTGGCAGAGGATTAGATAAATTGATTACCCTGCCCTGTGCCGTTGGTGTTTTGGGATACTTTCCTGTGCAGTGAGAAGATGGCTGCAGTTGGGATGGCCTTAAATCCTCTTGTGAGGGAATCTACCAGCAAGGGCTCCTTCAGCACAACTTCCCTGCATCAGTGCGAGGTTGAATATCTCATTTTTCCAATAATGGGTCACTTTGTTCCCACACGTGTTAACCACAAAGTTCATTTTCTCCTTTCTCGTTGCGTTGGAGACGCGAGGCAAACTTCCCAACAAAYGTAACTGACTAATGTTCAAAATCTGGTGTGAGGGAGTGGAATTTTCATAGCTTAATTAGTGTCAGCAGGTTGCCAATTAATTAATGGAATTCTTTTGTGCTATCTCCAGCTGTATTTAATTAGACTGGTTCTAGAGGAAAGAAGGCTACTGTATGAATTCAGCGAGGTGGTGAAGCTTTTTTCGGAAATTGTGCTTTACACCTTGTTAAAGGCGTTTTGTTTCCTTTCAAATTCTGAATTCTTCACATTCTGCAAATGAGGACAGTGTGTTCTGTCAGCAAAAGAGTGGTTAGCAAGGTTATTAGCTTTCTGATATGACATGGAAGTATTTCTGGATGACAGTGTTTCAGACAAACCATTGAAATTCACGAGAAAAAAAACCAAACCAGTGTGATTAATTAAAAATGTATTTTTTAAGATCCAAGTTAGATGCTGGTATAATCCAACCTAAAGATATGGCATTTTAGAAGAAGTCTGTATTAAATTACAGCAGGGAAGACCAGATCTTTCTTCTTTTTTTGTTAATTTAAAAGATTTAAAAATATATAACCTAAAAGTAATAGCTATGAGCTGAAGTTCTGCACAAGTCAAGACTTATTAGAAACATCTGAATATTTATATTGTTGGATTTATAGTGACAGAATTTGTATCTTATGATAAAATGAACTTTTAGTTTCTCTCCATAGTTCATAGTTGGCCTTCCAGTTACTCCCAGCACACCCATATTAAATATAGCGATTACTGTCAACTTTGTTTAAAGTAGAAATGTCTTTGAAACAAACAACAATTAAAAACAACAGCAACAAACAAACAAGCAAAAAGAAAAACAGAACCAAAAGTACAGAAAATTAACTAACCAACAAATTTAACCAAAAAATGCCAGAAGAAAATAAAATGTAGGAACTTTTTATTCTTGGCAATAAAGTAACAATGATGATGACAAACATCTTTCCTTTTGTAATTTTCTAACAAATATCAGCACCAATTTTCTGCATTTTACTCTTTCATACTTAAGCACCTTTATGGTTATTCCAAGTTACCGTAAATGGAAGAGCACACCCTGGGCATTGATAACAGATGTGGAAGATTTCAGCATGTCAGTGGAGAAGAGATTTCATACATTAGCAACAGGCATCATTTTGTGCACRTTGAGAGCCATTTTCAAACACAAGGGTACTTAACTCCATGTTTTTAGTGAAAAGTGATAAATCAAATAGGTGGGAGTGAAAATACAATTCTGTGTTTACAGAAAATTAAATTTAAGGTGTAGCTTTATTTCCCTTCCCGGACTTAACCGTGCATCACCACCCTGTGAACTGTGAACTAGGAGTGGGATATTTATCCAGCTGAATGCTTGCAGAGGCAAAACTGAGCCCTTAATTTGGCAATCACAACACAAACAGCCTCAATCAGGGTTCAGATATTACATTTAGGGGGTCTGAACACAAGTCTGCCTGTGCCTACTCACATATGCATGGAGAGATCCCAATTTAGAATGGGTTTTAATGGTTTTGCTAAATTGTTTAATCTGTATTGAGGAAAAAGAGCCATTCCATTGCAGAAAGTGCCTTTCCATATTTATGTATCGATGTTAATCTCTGCAGGATCATGCCAAAACATTATTGTTTAAAAAGCCTGTGCACCGCTGGGAGCAGCTATTTACTTCCTGTGCATTTTGTGATGATCTTGTCAGTTCATCACAGAGTTCCTTGGGCATCTCCATCCAGGTGCACTCAAATTGCAGTCACTGCAAATTATATCCTTACCTTGGCAAAGCCTCCTTCCCTCTGTACTGGCACAAGAGCTCCAGCTAACTAGAAAATTCACTTCACTGATTTTTTTAAATTAAACAATACAAGCATTTAAGATATTATTTACATCTCTTAGCGAGGGAGAGTAGTGGAAGGAACACCCTGCATGGCTGAATCCAGTTTCCTACTGGTTCAGTCAGGCATAAGAAAGGGATTGTAAAATARATTGATCAAGCTACATCTCAAAAGCAGTCAGGATCTGTATGTTGGCTCTGCTCCTTCAGAATGCTGGAATGCTGCTCCAGAGCAACACAGCCCGAGGAACTTGCATTTCACTCCAATTTACTCATGTACTCATTGACCTTCATTTGTCTCACTGCATTCAAGAGGATCATTGCAGTTCCTGCTTTATGGGATCCCACAGAGCTGMTTCTCCCTTAAAAACTTCACTTTTTAGGTCTCTTTAATATCTCTGTCAAACTATTTCCTTCTGTGTCACGAAGTGTGATGCAGCCGTGTGAAAATGGCTGGAACAGAAGGGAGTGTTTTAATCCCTCCTTACTGTTCCCTGCTACAAATGCTGTCAGAGTTCCCTCTCCAGTGTAAATACACAGAGCCCCTAAAAGCCATTGTTTTCAATTAGGYGAGAAAACCATTACTTTTGGACTTAATTCAAAAGCCATGTGTATGTAAAGGAAACAAGACTTTCAGGTACCGTTCATCACGATTTCTGTGCCGTTGGCAGCCCTTTGTTTGCAAAGGGTGCTGTGATCACAGGTAGGCTGATGCATCTCTGCTGGCTGCCATCGAATTGATCTTGCTTAGGCCAGCATTTAATTTGGCTTTCTGCTGCAAAGGTCTAGGAGCAGAGTAGAGTGCTAATAATGTATCCACTAAATCTGTTCTTTATAGTTCAGTGGGGAGGTAGTTGACTATTTTATTGTGAGAAAGACTTATACTTAAAAGTTAAAGAGACAGTGATAGCTTTTAGGCCTCACATTTAAGTAAAATCCACCTCTTGGCATTTATTTGTTTTATGTTATAACTTTAAATGCTCTAGAAATAAAGGTTTACTAATATATAACTAGTTAGAGAGAGAGAGAGGTGACTTATCTAAGTGCATATTTTGTTCTCATTTTAAAATAGAGTTGAATCTGAAAAGCCGTGTGGCTTTTCAGAAACYTTGCTGGGTTTTTTTAGAAAGTTTTAGAGCAAAATCACTCAGGCCTGTGAGGCCTGTGCCTCACGCTGCCTTTATTAGAGTGACTATGAGGTTGTGTTTTCAGATCTCAATAAAGATTATGGTGGTTGTTTCATCTTTATTACTAAGTCATGGAGTGCTATTTCAGYCCCTGTGTTTGGGAATCATGCAGAAAACTGTGAATTAGGGGGGAGCCAAACTGGAGTTTTCTGTGTAAAACAAAGCTTTTTTTCTTTCAAAATGAGGGAAGAGCAAAAAATCTGTAAAGGGCAAAAATCTGCTCATGCTACTGTTGTAAAGAGCTGCTTGGATATATAAATATATGAAATGTCTTCCCAGATGGTCACTGCTTTCCCCTGCTATTTGCGTGTTTTACTTTGATTGTCCTGCGCACAGCAGTGAAATAAGGGTGTGTAAAGCTCTGAGGCTGAGCATTTCCTCAGTACAAGAACCAGCTGAAGTAATGCAGCTCACAAAAGCAAAACAGGAGAGGGATTCACTTAAAGGGCTGTGTATCAGAAGGTTGGGGCTGTTTATTGGTGATATTTAAATCGCAGATGATTTATTTCATTTGCAGTCCTTTGGCAGTGRGTATAAAACCTGCTCATAAACCGAAAGTCCAGTGACTTCCCCCTCAGAACACTTGGTGCATCAGGACAGACGGCTCCATGTTATCTCTCTATTGCCTATTTTCATCTCTGAATCAAACATAAATGCTGCTTTTTTAGCCCCTGCAAGATTAGGTGAGAGAATTCAGGTTTTTCTTCTCAACAGGGACTTGATTTTTGTTCATGGTGATAACAGCAGTACTGGGTTTCCTTATCATATCCTACCTTGTCTTCCTAAACATTGATATTTTGACTTCATCATTGCCACTAAATGGCAACATATACTAATATAAACTTGAACAGGTTATCAGTACTGTTCTTAAAGAGATTTGTTGAAATTTTTTTCAAACCCAGTCAAGCCAAAAATAAAAAAATAGTAGTAGGATTGAGGTTATGTTTAACATACAAAACTGCAAACTCAATAACTTGCTTTTTAAAAGTGCAAAAACCAAAAAAAAATCTCCTCTTTACTATTATAAAATTCCCAGAAGCTGCATTAAACTGACATTGGAGGAACATGGTCTATTCTGAGTCGCAGCTTTTCCACAGGTGGCAGAGTTTCAAACCAAAAATGGAAGAAAATGGTTCCTCTCTCTACACTCTTTATACAAATTAGTGACAAACGTGATAAAGTGGATTTTTTGTGGTAAACTGCTATTTCTTCTGCATGTTCTGGACGCATTCTGTGCAAAACTACAAATAATATAAAAACAACTTCCAAGTGCTGCCAAATAAGAACTTCTGATTTTTGTGCTTGATTATGAGTGGCTTCCTTCCTCCAAAATATAAAATCTCCTTCCCAAATGTCACACAGACTGYTTGGTCTTTTAGTTCCAAACCTGTCACATTTATATTTCCTTCTACCTGGTGAGATTCAGACTGCCAGATTTTGCGATACGCTTAAACAAATGAAAAAGAAACCATCCAGGAAAGACTGCCTATTGAAGAAAGCAGATCGAGAGAATCACACCTCTAAAATGACTAAAAGATCCACATGAGAGGCATTTTCCATTAGTATTAAGGAACTAAACTGTCTCAAAATACAGAAGGTTGCAGTTCTATCGCGTGCACTGAAACTGGATGAAAAAATTACAGTAAAAGTGCTTTACTCTGTTTCTAAAGTGCTGTTTGGCAAGCAGTGCTAGTCAGACTAAAGCTGTTGAGATGCATTATTTCCTCTTTTTTTTTTTCTTTTCAGCCCAACTGGTTCACAAATTTTCAGTTTCCTGCTCAGTTTCTCTCTGGAGGAGAAGTGAGGGATGAATTTCTGTGAATCCCTGCAGGCAGCAAGGCCTGGACCAGAACAATGCCTCTGGCTGTTCCGGGCTGCTCCTGGCCAGGCTGTTACCCAAAATTTCCTATTTTTTCATGGTCCCCCTGCTCCTCCGGGCTCTTCAGCACCCTACACATGTCCTCTCCAAGTTTTTCCTGCTGTTCATCCATCCTTCCTCACTGGTCCCTCCACCGCTTCCATCCCCCGTGGAGATCAGCTGTCAGTGATTTGGGGGCATGTGAGGATTTTTGATGGCACCTTTCCACGTGCAGGTGTTTGAGATGATAATTCTGCTCTTTCAGAGGCTTCTGAATGGAGGCACATAGCTTTTAATGGTGCCTTTAGAAAGTTGTGACTGGTTACAATGCTGTAAGATCGGTGAATTGCTCCTGAGCTTCAGAAAACAGGTGCCTTTTATTTTCTTGGCATCTGGTCCTCCAGCTTGGAGCCAAAGTGCTGCAGGCTCATCTATCTGGAAAAAGGGGATATGTGGTGATGTAATAAATGAGGCAGTGCTCAATCTAGCCATGRGTTTTATGGGTTTTATGCAGATGAGCACTAACCTGTGTTTCATGAGTCATTAATAACTCAGCTCTGAAGATCTGGTCATGTGACTTAATCATACAAATATATATATATACAGCCTCAGTCTTGTRAAGAAGATAAAAAAGAAGAGGTTCATATGATGTAGATAACTCGGGATCATCTGAAGTGACACAGATAGGTTCTTGTGCACAGACCCCACCTTGCCAGGCTGGAGTGAGGGAGTGAAAAACTGAGCGGCTGCACCKCTGGGAGCATTTGCTCTTGGCTTCATTAATAAGCCCTTTCAACTTGCAAGACAAGTTGCAAAGGTTATTGAAAGAAAATGTTGGTCCTGATTTGTGGCTGCTGACTAAGTCGATTTCTGTCTGTGTATTGGAGTTTCCATTAGTGTCAAATTTTYAAATTTAAATTTTATAGCCTGCATAATTTTTCTCTGAGAATTGCAGTCGGTTCATTGTAACAAATAAAATCACAGGAAAATAACTTTGCTTTTTCACAGATCACAGATTATTGAATTGATGCTTTAACATGAGAATTTAGCATTTAAGATGTATGTTATTACTGTTGTTTGGGCTTTAAAGAAGCTTCTCAAAAAGTCCTTTCACTTTAAGACTGCCTAAGTGCTTTAAACTACACAGAATAAGGTAAATCTAACTTTGAACTATCGAACAGCAGGACAAAACCTGCCCATTAATAGACCGAGGAAATGATTGGGAGAAAAATGGAGTGGCTGAGTTTAGAGAAACTTGTACTTTTTTCTTAATGAGCAGTTTAACTGCCAATTGATCGGTCATTCAGCATTACAGTAAATGGTCAATGAAATATATAATGATGCAAGACTGCTCTTTAACAAGACTAAACCTTGCAGCAATCAGGAATGCTTAAGGCAGAAAAATACAGACAGAGCAAATTTCTCTCTGTGCTTAATTTAAAAAAAAAATATATATATAAAAGGAGCAATAAGAGCCATTCAGGCAGGTAGTCTATGGTATTCCTCATCGTGGTGGTGGCACACTTGCTCATGAAATTTCCGTTTTGTACTTTTGTCTTTTGATTGTTTATTTCACGCCAAAGGATTTTTTACTGTTGGATTTTAGTCAAACCTGTCTGCTAGAGAGTGGCTGAGTTCTTAAGGCCTTGAGCTCACAAATCTCTAGGGACCTGCTTACTTTTTTACTTGGGGGCTTGAGGCAGCTATCYAAATGGGTGAAACTAAAAATATTGGTATGAGTTGCAATATTAATTCCTACGTTAACACTTAGGTGGGTTATGACTGAATGCAGGGCAGAATTTCTATTTTTATAAATGAAAAAAAAATTAGTCGTCAAAAGGAAAACTTTGATCTTAATCATCTAAAAATCAGAGCACATAGCTGTCTTGTTTCTCAGCAAAACCAYGTTATCATCGGTCCTTTGACTGGTGACACTTGCCAGTGTGAATGGGAAATAATGGCAGAACAAATAAGGTTTTTTCTTTTCCTTGCCTGGGGTGTGAAATGTACCGTTATAGGCGGCAGTCGCTGTGAGTGGGTTAACATTTCCCTAATTTCTGATGTTTGAAAATAGACACTACCCCGGCAGAGCTGGAATGGTTAGAGAAGAGGCTCCAAAGAGCAGGGTTCAGGGAATGTTTACCCCTCTTTCCTGACTCAGCTGCTCTGGCACTGAATACACTCTTTGGAGGGTTGGTAAATATTTGGCTTTTGCGTTGTGACCTCCCCTTTCCAGGGAGAAGGGAAATAGAAAACTCCTCATCAACACACCTCTCAAGAGATCAGACGGAGCCATGGGCACCACTCCCCTTTTTTGATCCCCAAGTTATAGAAGAAACGCTTTTTTCCCCTAATAACTTGCAGTGAGTGAAATTGCTCTTCTCYGCAATGATCCTGGGAGGCCGAGAGAGTCATAACCTGCATGTGAAAGCAGCTTTTGACAGGAGACAGGTGAGTGACTCTGATGCATCTTCCTCTGACAATTTAGATCTTCAGGGAGGCTCGGATTTCTGGGCATTATCCACTTATTTCTGGGCAAATTTTCCATCGGGGTTGGAAGGCTGGGAGAAGTTCTGTGTCTCTGCAGTCTCAGATATGAGAGCTGTACATGACCAGCCCAACTGGCTCTTACAGCAGGTGCAAATAATGGGTTTAATATTCAAGTGCTCTGCAAAATGTACAGAGGAGTTTGCAAATTGCAGTATTAAACAAACTAATTATGATAGCATTAAAAACTCTTCTGCATGCACAGCTTTAATTAAATTTGATTTTGTACCTCACAGAGCTGTCTCTGGGCTTTGTGAAGAGTAGTAGTTCTGGCATTGATCAAGACTGAATGTGATTAACATTAATTATTGATTAAACTTCCCCATATCTTCATATAGTATCAGAGATTTATTGATGAACTCTGAAAGGTCTCACAACTGCAGTTATTATGCTGCAATTCCTTTTGGCCACAGCTAAAGGGGAGCATTCAGAAGAAATCTCTATTCCTTTGGAAACTGAGTGTAAAGTCCATCTCCTCAAAATTATCAGCTCAGGCAATTTAAACATTCTTGAAATATCCATCTTTATTGAAGCATAAGGTTGTGTTGTGGAGTGTTTGGAATTATTTTAGGGGTGAGAGAGGARGGAAATATCTGAGATACAGGAGAGGCAGTTTTGATTGTATGCCTGGAAGAGAAAATTCCACAACATTTCAGGCAGTTTTGTGGCTCTCTTAGTGATTGGCTTAAAATATATTCTCTTGGTTTTTTAACACCTTGMTGGTGTTAAAAAAMMSACAACATTGGGAAATGCTTTGCCTTCATTGTATTGGAGCTGAAAAAAACCCAACTATTTAAGATGACTGTACGAATAAATAACGCTCGAGTGAGAAAAATACTATAAAATTGATCTTCTGCACCTTTGGGAATTGGAATGATTGTTACATTGGATTGTTAATTATGAAAGTCTGTTGYAGAATTCTGTCTTCAAATAAATTTTCGTCATTCGTAATTTTTCAAGGGAAATGAAACAGAACTTTAYGACCTTTTCAGATTAATTGATCTACCTATTTATCAACTATCCACTGTGCTTGGTAAACATTCAAACGATGTCTTCTGCACGAAACAAAGAACAATAGTTCTGTTATATAAAGGAGGAGGCAACAGTGAGATAAAGATGATGTTGCTTTAAAAGGGTGATTGTATGACCAGTGCAGCTTCARGCACCAAGCTCCAGATGGGAATGACAGATCCAAACAAGAGGGGATAGATAATGGTGAGGCAGTGGCTCAGGGGGAAAGAAACATCCCTTTCCTGMTGGCTGTACTGGTTAGACAATTTTGGAGTGGTATTCATGACCTTCCCTATGCTTTCTATAGAGAACTCATCACCYAAATTACTGAAATTCCTCAATATATTCATATTGTGTTCTCCCCAAATGGGAAAAARACATTCAACTAGGAATTTTGGACAGTTTTCCAAGGTGTTAATTTTCCTGTTCTTTAGATGGGAAAAAAATGTTAGTGATTTTGAAGTTGGCTTGCTTGTTTTTCCTTGTGAAAAGCCAGAAAAATAGASAAAAAGGCAGCTCTAACTAGCATTGTGCAAAGCAGGACGATTACCATTTTTCAGGGTACCTAGATAATGAAATATTTCTTTGGGAACAAGCGTATCAGCACTGGCAAAACATAATGTACTTGCTAACACCATGGAAGGTCACCGGCACACTGCTGTAGCTGCTGAGTTGTGGTATTATTTTTAATTGGGTTTTGCCCACTGGTCTGCATKATCAATTCACAGAACATGCCGGAGAACATGAGGCTTTGACTCTAAACCAGACTCCCCACCCAGCACAATTAAAGCTTGCGTTAATCCCAGCGTAGGACACGGGATTTTGCCGCAGCTCATGGACAGACACAGCTGGACACTTGACACTGAATACTTGCAGTCAATTATTCTTTAATTATGTTTAAGGTACACAGAGAAAAGCAGCGTAGGCCTGTGTGATTTGGCCAAACGGGGMCGTTGAGTTCAGACCTGAGGCATTCAAAAGGTGAATTATTTGTGCACTTTATTTTCTCCAGTTTTTTGCCTCTGTTCCATAGGAAGTGATTGATGTGCAGAACTCACATATAAGAGGAAAAATGTTTGCCTTTACTTTGGATTCATCTTTGAAAATTGAATAGCAACCCCACACTCACTTTTCCATGTCCACATCAGCCCAGGCTGTAGCCAGTTCCTCCTTCTCTTTCCTCCTTCTCTTTCCTCCTTCTCTTTCCTCCTTCTCTTTCCTTTCTCTGCTGCACGATGAAATTTCTATTTTTTGTGGTCCTGTTTTTCTGGGGCTTTTGATCATGTGGAGTTATTTCAGAAGGAGATGTTCAGCAGGTGTGTTGGAGGGCTTTTAGTAATATTTCAGGTAAAAAGTGTGTTTATCAATCTGGCATTGTAACATCAAGGGCAAGATTCTTTGCAAGGAATCTCTAGACAATTATTTTATATTTCTATAACTGGTTTTAACTTCTACAAACAGAATTGTAAAAAAAATATGGTTGGGTTTCTTTTTACAAATTCATTTCTTAAATCTTCTACAAGTTGTCAATAAAGAATTGTGTTTTCCTTTCCAACATTTCTGACTTGATTTTCCATGTCAGCATAGCAGCATTAGCCATGTTTCTGCAGTTGAGTCATTCTTTAACTTATATCTGAGCATTCTGTAGACTGCAGAAATAGATCCTTTCTTAGCAATAGCACCCATGTATGTATATGAATGGCCTAAAAGTGAATTATTTTTCCTAATRCATTTTTATGTACATTTAAAACAAATTTTATACTCTGAATTGAAGGTGCCTTAACAGGACGGACACTGGGAACATTTATCAATTCTGCTTCTGGTTTCTTTGTTTCCTTCAGCTTTCCCTTGGTAATGTGGGACGTAGCTTTTGGTTCTCTATGTAATTAACGAATAAACGTTGTCAAGTAATTTGCTGAGTTGAGACCTTCAAAGACAGGGTTTCTTAATAATAGGAATTTCTTAAATTATGTGGCCAGTGTTTATAAGTAGAGATAGAAGTGCAGATGAGAAGACAGGAGATGAGGGATTCTTTGTTAGGGAATAGCTAGAAATAATGAGATAACACTATCTGATGGCTTAAAGGATTACTGTGTTAATCTGCGTCCCTCTGAGACAGAGTTTTTGTGTCTCCCAAGGTAAGCAGCGTTGTATCAGATCTGGGCACTTCGCAGGAATACCAGAAACAACACCTCATTGAGGCAGCAGCATGTTCTCAGTTAAAATGTGCGAAGAGCCAAAGCTCTGGCACTCTGGGCAGCTGGAAGAAGCGCGGGATGAAATGTGTGTGCAAGGTAAGGTAATGCATCAGCTCACTCCTGAAGAGCCTCTACCAGGGCTTGTGAGCAGTGCCAGGAGCCCACAGCTGTTCCAACAGGGAATACTGGCAGTCTGCAAACCCACGAGCACAAYGTGACAGATTTAAACAGAAATGTAAAGCATTTTCTCTTAAAAAAACCCTCGTGTGAGGTGGAAAGTATGAACATATCAAATGTTTTAACTGATAAAAGCTCTAGGGAGCTGATGTACCTAGGCAAGCTTTTTGTGTATCAATGAGTGGTTCAGACAAAGGAAAACCAGAATGGACAGGTTTAGCTTGGAGACTTGGAAATAATTATATTCCAATCACTCTTAAGAAGGAACACAGAGAGTATATTAACAATGGATCATGACACAGATTCTGGCACTTAGATGTAACTGCTCATGTAAATTACCAGAAGCAGGTTTTGTGATCCTCTAAGTTTTGTATAGTCATTCACAGCTCATTAAACCTTCAGCAGTGCTGTCATTCACTAAATACAAAGGTAGCTTGGGAACTGCATAATTGAAGTGTTTTAGGCAGACTGCTGCAGCTAAATTTCTAAACAGGAACCACTTTACCTGGGGTTTTGTGGAATAAGGGGTAGTGCAGATAATGAGTAAGATCCCATCACACCCCAGAAGATTTGGCCTTTTATTGAACCTGGTAGACCTTCCCAATGTTTGATTGAGCCTTTGAGGTCAAAGTGTTGTTGTTACTGAAACAAACTGTGGTCCTGCTGTCCTGCTAATGCTTAGATTGATATCATAAGGATATTATCAGAATATGATATCGTGGTCATTTGGCAATAAAGTCAAAAACAGGTGAGTGTGGGGGGCCGCATAGTGACATACTGATAACATCTGAGCCTGTGCCCAAACACGGCGTTGAATTTATATTAAGGAACCACTTGGCTGTCAGAACGGGCAAACAATATCTAGATAATTTATTTTGCATCAAAATCTTAATTAACGAAGAAAACGCCTTTGTGAATGTGACTGCCTGCTCCTGTCTGCTCTGCTTCTCGGCTGCCGACCACTTTGCCGTGGAGAGCCTCGCCCATCCCACACAGTCATCCTCCTGATCCCGTGTCCTAAATGAGCATCAGCACCCATCATTGCTTCCTGTCAGCMCTGGCACGCTTTCTTGGGAAACAGGAATGGACGACAAGACTGATTCCTAAAGAGGTGAGAAGTGGCACAGATAGCCGCACATTCTGCGAGTCAGAAGCTTTAGAGGGGTGTTAGCACTGCACCTTCCCACCGACAAAGCCACGCGGATTCTTGACCTGGGAGGGGTCTAACCCAGCCAACTTAAGAATTTTTGTCCCGAATTCTTTTGTGCTTGTCTGAYAGGAAATACAGATGTCATGGGTTTAAAGAAACCCTCAGAGCAGCTGCCTTGMCTTACTCCAGGTTGCCTCACCCTCACTGTTCCTATAGACCTTCACTACAGTTCTGACAAATGTAATAGGAGAAACTGTGTTCTCAAGGACTTTATCTCTCCTTTCAGTCTTGTTGCCTGGTCCCTTGTTTGCCTATGTTGCATAAATATTAAATCAGTGATGATCTCTCTTTTGGTTTGAACTAATTAGTTTTCTCTCTAAGTTCTCTCTGGCACAGGTGTGTTTCTGGGAACCCCTTGCTGCAGTGACTTCTCCCATTCAGCACTGTGGAGGAGACCATCCCTTCCCTGGGACCCCACTGTGACAAGCTGCCTGCTCCCAGGAAACTCCCGTGCTCTGCAGCTGCACAAAGCAAACCTGGCATGGTAGGGCATAGACACTTCTACTCAGGTGTGCTGCAACAGAGTTCTCACATCGTATCAATACTCATTAAAAACCCCACAAAACCCCACGTGAGAGATTCRGGCCCCATGGTGTGAAGCTCTGAGGAATCCGGGGGCACTCGGCACGAGCTGTCTGCAATCTGTGATTCACTCCCTCGATAGGATATAATTAGCACTGCAGATAGAACAGTCAAGTTTCTTTCTTACAAGGTCCAGACTAAAAATACTCCTTCTATATGTAGTTACTGGCTGTGACCATTGTCTGGTAGCAGATGGAGTAACGGGGTTTTTCCTTTTCTCAGGAGAACATATGTTTGTGTTCCTGAGCTTTCTGCCTTCCGCCTCCTCTCACTCCGCTGGCAGCAGGTTCTGTGCACGCCTCATGTGYACTGAGGTGTCCCCAGAGTGATTTTGTCTTCCAGGTGATGACTTTGCCTGATTTTACCTACCATGGCCATGTAATTTAAGCACCTAAGCTTGCAAGTTCGCTGTCTCCTTCCCTGGATCTAAGATACTGCTGCTGCTCTACAGGAGAGTTTTGTTCTCCCTCGTAGCATCAGCCTGAGGATGATCTGGAGCAGCTTGGCAGAAAACAAACAAGGCTGAATAAAAATGGTTGTAACCATGAATATTTGAGYTCAGTGGTCACACCAGGATCAGAGGCAGCATCAGAGAAAGGGTGGGAGGCAGCAGGAGCRTCGGTGCCAAAAGCAAGGTCACAGTGATGGCCCATGGCATGGGCAGCTGAAGCTGGTTGCGCAGCCATGGGCTCAGGCTCTGGAARAAAGGAGTTGGAGGCTTTGGAAAGAGAAATCCTTGTCCCTAAAGCATTCCACATCTATTCGGTATTCCTTTGCTCGTGTTATTCGGGATACATGTATCCCAAAATACTTCATCACATTTGTAACAGCATTTTCTGAAGTTTTCAGTGCTTGAACAAAGCAGGGCACGCTCCAGTGGTGCTGCTCTCTGCTTTAATTCTGCATTTAGTGCTAATGATAAAATCTTTCTTTCCTAACTCAGAGCAGGTTTTTATATGTGAGAATGTTCTTGTTTTCCATTGCTAGTCAATGCAGTGTATTGTTTGTCTAATTAATGTAATTATTGCTAATTATGTAATTGCTGAAAATATGTGTAATCAGTGATTCTAATTTGTAATTATAGAATTTTGGTGTTTATTTGTGCAAAAGTGCTTACAAAACTTAGAAGAAAAATTGGTCATATACAGCAGGTAATTAAAAAAATTTGTAAGAACGAAATTGCACTTTTTTTTTGCCAACTGCCAAAAGGGAATTAGTTCTCATTATTTACTAATTGGGCATGCCTTTTTTTTTTTTTTTTCAATAAAAGGTAATAATTACATTACAGAAGCCTAAAACTAATTTTCTATCCTCTTATGTTATAGCTTAAATGAGTTAGCAAAATATTGGATTAGCAGAGTGTAGGTGCCAAATTTAACCTGTAATTACAGTGGCCACTTGAAGTGAAATTACAGCACAAAAATTCTAACCAAAAAAAGATAAAAATGCTTTTGCTAAACTGCCTTTCCCCCGTCCCACTATAGGAAGTAGGTTATTTACAGAGAACTGGCTATTGCTTTCAATGCAGACATAAAGCTTCTGCTGGGGAGAGTGTAATTACCCAGTGGAGAAAAAAAGTCAGATGGAAATTAGCTTCTTGCCATCTGCATATCATGAAATACTTGGCCTATTTGCATATTCTCAGTTCTCCTCCTTCCCCATCCATGGAAACCAGAGGAATTCCTGCAGCCTTAAAACTCTGCTCGGGTTTCTTTAAGCGGAGATCAATAGCTTTGGGTTTCAGGCCAATTTTTGTTTATTTTTGTTGTAGCTGTTGGTTGCTGATATTTATAGCTTCTTATTTTGTCGGAGAGAATCTGTTCTGGTGCTATGCAAGTTGTTTGCATTTTTTATTTGTTAACCAAACTGGAAGTTAAAGAAACCTAATCAAATCTATCCTCACTCTGTTTTCCATTTTCGAGTAATAAATAATAAAAGGAACCTCTCCCTCTAGTTGTCCTTTGTGTCATGGACTAMTTCACACAAGACAAAGTTTACACCTTTTATTTTTAATTATTTGTAAGAAAAGAGAAGGAAATAATGAGCTAGATGTGTAACTGTGAATTCTTGAGGATGAGGATGCTTGTTCCTAATATCCAAGTGATGAGGTGGGGGAGACACAAGCTCAGATTTCAAATGTTAGTCTAACTGGTCAAGCTTTGAAAGAGAGAATCTTCAACTCTTCATATTGAAGCCGTTTCACATTTGCATCTTCTAAGAGAGGAGAAAAGCTCTGGCTGTAGCTGATGATGAGGGCACTCTCCAAACTTTCTGTGTTTGCAATGTAGTGTGAATTTATGTTGGTTTTTTTTCCAGTTTTTTGAAGTTCTTCCACTTTCTGTCCACTTTAATTCCATAAAATGTGTAATTTCTTCAGGAAAATCAGCTTCAAAAAGTTTTTTTTTTTGACTTTTTTTTCCCCTGAAAGTGGATGATTTCTAGATAGTTTCCATTATATGCTTCAGGATTTGTTCAAGGGTCATTTTTTCTAGGCCTTAATATTATAAAAATATCTAAGCTTACCTAAAACTCTTCTAATCTCAGAATAGATGTGCCTGACGTTTTTCAGCRGTGGTTCTTGGTGCCAATAAAATAGCACAGGTATTTATAATAATGTTTAATGTATGTTATGCTAAACACATACRTAGTCTAATTGGGCATTGAGATATTAATTATACATAGGCCGAATACAGGTTTTAGTGTAATTTTACATTGTAACCAGTTGTTGAAATGGTAGTTTGAATAACCTGGAAAAATGCTTTTTACCTTGAATCCRATTCCTGAAGTAGCTTTAGAAGATGCATAGGTAGAGTCTCACTGTACATTCCCACCTGTAATCCATACATTTCTATCGTCCTTAACATGAGAATTTCTTCAGATTGCAGGGGAAAACTTTCCTTAGATATAAAAATCGTGTAATTCAGGAGAGCTTTTAAGCAGGAATTCACAAGAATTAAAATCTATGTTAAATATATTTAACTTCATGGTTTTAAAATGGCCATTTTGAGCTGAAATAACAAATTTGGTAAAGATCTATCCTCACAAATCCTGGGCAAGGTTTTTCTTCCCCCTATTCCTTTGCATTTGACAGATACAGATTTGTGTCCCTGTATCCACACCTCTGTACCTCCTTCTCACCTCCACTTCTCACCTGCTCAGCTGTGATCTGAATTTAACCGTTAATTCCAAAGTGTTCTTATTCTCACTTTTTTTCCCCCCTCAGGAATCTTTGCAAAACAAGGCTTTGTGTGGTGTTGGAACCCTCTAAAGACACTTTAAAAATACCATTGATGCTAGCAAAAAATAGTTGTTTTCCTGCTGTAGGCAAAAGTTTAGATTTGTTTTTATTAATAGTCTGTGCTTTATTGGCAGTTATTTTGCCTGATCTGTTTCAGTTAGAATAATAGTTTAATGCTTGTGTTAAAACATACTGCTTGACCTTTCCAAAATTCTGTTTGCATCCATCTCCATAAATTCAATATGTTCACTTCAGGCCTTAAATGTACAAAAATAAATAAAGACATCTGAGGGGAACGTGATTTTTACAGATGAGGCCAAAATTTAGAGCAGCAGCTATGCCTGGAGAAGTGGCAAATATTGTGTAACTGCAAATTCCAGCTGAGGTACAGCTCCTACAGTGGAGATTTAACATGCAGTGTAGTTAAATGGAGATATCTGTGTTTGGAAAAGGATGTTTCTCTTAAAAAACAATCTTCTGCTTCCTATTATGCTATGAATACTTCAAGCGTGCTACAAGTATACATGTGTTCCAGAAGAGGCTTGAAAGTTCCTTTTGGGGAGAGTTTATTCATCTTTTCCAGGTAGAGAAAGGCCTCAGAAATCCAGGAAGGTTTGGAGCTTCAGAAGGATGGATGGTGGAAGCATTTTCCATGCAAGTGTTTCCTTAAGTGTCTGCACAGAGACAGGCAGGTTGTTTCCATTGAAGAAAGGTTGTTTCCATTGAGGGTTCTTTGATCTCATCCATCTGAGCCCTTCTTTATTCTTTCTTAGGCACTTCAGGACTGAAAAGCTGGGGTTTATCAGTGGAGTTTCTGGGCCTTGACACACGAGGCCTTGGCTAATCTGTTTTCTGGAGTGAGCCAAGTTTTGTCATTTTGCTCCCTACCTGACGCAGAAGTGGCTTTTACACAATGATAAATTTCATAAGTGCATCTATTTGTGACTTTTAATGATGGAATGCGCAGTAGTTTATTCATGGTTTAGTGGATTATAAACCTGAAGTCTTTTGAGTCTTGGCTTTTAAATGATGGCCCTGGTCTTTAGCTTGGAGCAGAACATGCCTGCTGGATTAGATGTGAAATTTCCTGTTACCCACACAAAGCTTAAAACTCCCCAACCCTATAAACATCTTCATTAAACGATGCCTGGAAGCAGTGACTTCCATGTGTTAATTATGTATTATATTAAAAAAATCAGTTTTAATAATTACTTTCCAGTTTCCATTAGCTCTCAGATCATTTATGTTGAGATGGTGAATTTTGATTAACATAATTCATTATCTTATATACCTCTCATATCTTTTCTTGAATCAATGCATGGAACATGATTTTTTTTTTATAACTTCTTGTTGAAAAACTATGCCATTAATTTGATTGATTAATTTAAAGGACAGTATTATAATCTAAAAAATTCTACAAAATACAAGGTCTGAACCAGAACAGCATTGGTATGGTAAGCATGGATGTGATTTCTAAAGTCTTAGTATCTCACTTTTGTGACTTGACCAAAATGTTGAAATATTTAATATCTCTAAACACCATAGATCGATCAAATGACCTTGTAATACACTCTCAGTAGATTTTTATAACAAAATGAAGCTGGAAGTGCTGTTAAACATCTTCAGTCAATGTTTTCCATGCAGATTGATAGCAGCTGCTTGCAAGGCCGGCTCTGAGAGCACCCTTAGCTGCTCGAGAAGCTGCGAGGTTGTGTGACAAAACAAAGCTGCTGCTCTGGGCTTCCCTTTGCTTTGCCCTGCTGGGATCTGCTTCTGCACAGAGCCGTGGGCTAGAAAAGAGTTACTCTGAATATCTGGATTTTGCGCATAGAAACAGAATTATTTCATTGTTAACAAAATTTATGTAGTGCTCTGCATTTACATAACAGTTTATAAACACTGACATGCTTCCTGCCCTGAAGAAATGAAGGAAGGAAAATAACTTAATTTTTTTGATTTTTTTTTTAAAGTGGGTCAGTGCCTAAGGTGCACTAATTACAGAACAGCCATTGGGTAGAGAGTGGATGTATTATTTTGTAGAAATCTTAGTATCTCGCATTTCTTATCTCCCATCAATATATTGCAATTGTTTCAGGGTGAATGGTAAGTCAAAAATATTTTTCTTGAACATTTTGCTGTCATCTAGTTTGCCTCTATCACAAGCTACTGTCTCTTACAGTTTTCTTGATGGTTGTGTTTGCGTTTCCTCTATTACCACAGTTCAAAAATTCTCTGGAAATAATACACAGTTTTGAAAAGATCAAAGCATATAATTTTTGTAGTTTTGGATGAAAGCGTGATTGTAGCACGGCATCAGACTGTGGAGTGTAACGTGTTAAAGGACTTGAAACCAGCAACCACAGCCAATATTCATCTGTGTTTAAGCCCAAAAGGACAAAATTTGCTATGAGTTACATTTTTATAAATATAAGGCTTCCCTCTGCAATCAGCAGAACAACATCATTGTGAAGCAGCAGGAAAAGGGAGGAGGGTTCGTGGGGAAACGTCTTCTGAGCTGCCTCACCAAACCCATCRGGCTCAGCTTTTCCAGCTGCTTCAGCCAGCTTTCCACGAACGGCACATGTGACACCCAAGGTGCTGGAAAGCAGGTAATTGCTGCGTTCTGTTTGTAAAAGTGACCAGCAGCACGGGGATGGACRGAGCTCCGGCAAGGCGGCGCAGGCAGCTGCTGGGTGTTCCTCACCCACGAGGAACCTGCTCATCCAGGCACAGCTAAGGCCCAGCTGAAGGGGCTGGTGCATTTACAGAGCCTGTTAACCAAGTAAGCATGAAAAATACAACCAAAGGTAGACAGAAGTGACAGGAAGAATCGAGTGAAAAGTGTGTTAATCTTGCTGGAGACTTTGCCTTCCCATACTGCTCCTGAGGAGCGTGGACTATTGCTCTCAACCTGCCTATAAATGTGCTCAGAGTGTAAATGCAGTTACAACCTGGGCAAAAAGGCTGTTAACTCGAAAAGCTTATGGGCTGAGACCTGCAACTGCTCTCAAATACTCCGAGAGCCTTCGATAAATGGTGTATTAGCAATTTATCAGATGGTGTTTAATCCCACAGCTCTCAGACCAGACGGGTCTGGTGGAGGGAAGGAGGAGGTCAAGCCCAGTCTCTGAAGAAAGCAAGAACTTCATGGCTGGTGAGCAAAAGTTGCTCTCATAAACTAAAAGTGCAATGTTATTTGCATGGTCAGCAGGGAAAAACTGGGAGGAAGCATTCAGGTTTCAGGAAARCACTCTCTTTGGCCACAGACTGATAAAATTGCAAGAGGCTGGAAACAATAAAGAATGAATGTGATGCACCATTATATTTATGTTCTAGGAACAGTGAACGTTGGAGTTTTGAACGCTTAGTTGTTAGTGTGAAATTATGCAACTATTAAATGTCTTAATTTGCATAATTTTTCTCTCATACAAGCCCAGTTTTGAGCACTTCCTCATCTGTCCATTTAGAGATAATGTGAGTTTTGATTACCTTTGAGCCTGAAGGGAGGGATGGCACTCAGAGCATGCAAACAGCCCTACAGAATCTCCTCTTCCTGCACAAATGTAGGAGCAAAACCAGAAATGCCTTTGTAGGTAGGGCTGTTGCTCCCCAGGTGTCTGTGAAAGGACAAACAYCCACAAACCACGTCAGGCACGGCAGGGTGAAAGCAAGACTTTGCAGGTCAGGGTGGCATTTGGCAAGCTGGCAATAGAAATTTTGCTTTTTAGGTAATATATTAAATGGGAGCAATCAGAAGTGCAAAGAAAACTGAGGAAAGGGAGGAGAGGATTGGACTATTTGATATTTTTATGTAAGTTCATGTCCTGAAAGTGTTTCGCACGGGTGGGAATGTGTATGCTTCCCTCTGTGAAATAATCCAAGTACATGTACRTAAACACTTGTTTTTCACTACAGCCAGTTTAGTCTGAAGGGGTGTTGTGGTTAGATTTGTGCTTTGAAATAATCCCTCAGAAAGTCAGTTCCTACMTGGAGAAGATTAATGATATTACTCAGGTTGTGACAAGCACAGATCCTTTCCCAGCTTCAGAAAACACCAGAATAGTTTGATAGATAAAAGATACACATTCATTTCAGTTGAACTTAAACAAGGAATCGCTTTTGTCTGTCTTTAAACTACAAAAGCACACAGAACTGCACACAGCATCCTTGCAGATAGCCTTTGTCTAGCATTTAAGAGTGTTAAAGCACCTCATACTGAGCCTGCAACTTAAGAACTTGTACAAGTCAACAGCTGTGACCTCAACCAAGCAGGCAACTGAGTTTTCAGATAGCAAGCTGTGCCTCATTCTTCCTTGGCCAGAGCTATGTATATTTAATTAGTGTCCTCTCACCTTCACGCTACGTGTTTTCCCACTTGACGGTTCCTGGCATCAAAAGAATGTCCTTGAGAAAAAGTCAGGCCTATTGACTCCTGAGCATATTATTTGACTTGCTGTTCAAGTAGTCTGAAGAAAGAGCTGGAAATAATGAAAGACTCTGCAATGTGGAGCTGCCTTAACTGACAGTGTCAGGTGGGTCGAAGCTATTGAACAGTTCCTATTAAATTAGCTTACCTTCATCTCAGCTAGTTAAAGCTGGCATGCTGACAAATTAGTTGCTTTCTATATATAAAAGAGGAGAGGCAGGATGAGATTCCCATTTTGTAGCTTAGTGACAGTAGATATGTCACATCACAAGGTCAATAACAATCTGTCCATGGAAGAAATGTAAATGTGTGGCTGGTGTCAATACATTCTGGATTAGATTGTGAAATATTCATTCCTATAGCAGATGAGCTCATTTGCACTAATAAAGACCACTTTATTCCAACCCAGTTAATTACAATGCTTTATATGGTCTGTTTTAAAATCTGATTACAGCTTTTGTTTAGCTTTTCCAATATTAGCTCTTGTGCATTTTCTATGCTATTTCTATCCAAAGAGTGTTAATAGAGAAAGTTAATGGACATGCCTGGAATGTGAAAAGGGTTAGGGAGTTATTTATTTATTTATTTTTGCTCATCAGAGCAGATGGATTTTACAGTTTTCTTTAGAAGGAGACTCTGAAACTGTCATGGGCTGTGTTTGACATTCAAACAGGAAATATTCTTTTGGTTGGTTGGTTGCTGTAGCTGTAGATTTTCTCATATGGCTAAATTCAGATTTTAGGAATAACAACGCTTAAGAAGGTGAAACTGTTTTTATCACACTGTGATGTGCTGTGCTGGGGGTACTTTGTTTCTCCTCTTGACATACTCACTCCAGACTCCTTCACTGCTGGGTTTTGATCCTAAATTGCTTTCTGCATAAAGGCCTGGACTTCTGCATCTTTTAGGAGTAATCTCTGTCGAGGACATCACGACCTGTGCTTAAGCACAGTTAGAGCAYGCTGCTAATTACTGCAGAAGTACCTGGTAATGTTCTCAGTGCAGTCGCTGTTTCCAACCCTTCAGCATGAATGTCTTAGATGTGTTGAAACAAAAGTATTTTGAAATTTAATTACTGAAATCACCACTTCAAATGACTATATCATTTTTGGAGGGCTGGAAAGGTTTCTTCTTTACAGCTGTCCTTTGATATGGCTGTTCAATTCTGTGAGCAATTTCTGTCTCTYCATAATTTTTTTTTTAATTTTTTTTAATGAAAATATGTGAGTGCTGTAATTATGTCCTGGAGTACAATACTAAACTTGCTTCTGCTGTTTTCAGGATGTCTGTAAATCTGTGAAGTTTCATTATCACTGAATTTAGTCCTGCCAAGTCATTTGGGCACAAACCAAAGCTCCAATTGTGCCACTTAACATCTGATCTGAAAAAGCGCTGTACTGCACAGGGCTTGGTTTGAGTAGAGGTGAAGAGATTTACCATCTCAGTGGCTACTAAACCTAAAAGAAAGCTTTAATAYCCAACTTTTAAAGTCATAGCATTCTTTTTTGACATATTTTGAGAAATTTTACAGAATCACAACATTTGAATCTTGTTTTCCTCTGAGGAAGATTATGCCAGCTGTAAGTGTACCTTCTGATATGTACAGTTTTCATTCGTTTTCCTTTCTTTTTGCATTCATTAAACTGATCTAAGTAACTTGACTCACACCTATGAAACACTTCTCAGAAGGTCTCTTTGTGTCTTTCGCTTCCATCAACCTGTGAAAGATCTGTACTCAATTCTCTAAAGAGTTTAGAAGGTGGAGTTTGCTTATTAGTAATTTTTTTTCGCATAATCTTGCTGTAGGCAACCTGAGCTGTTTTCAGTGCTTTTTTACACCTATTGCAGGGCCTGGCTGCTGCCTGSAATCACACAAGGAGTTGGTCTGTACTTGATAAGGATAATGGGCAAAGTCGACCTGAAGGAAGACGCAAGCTCCAGTTAACACCCTCATTTCTCCCATCACAAGTCTCAGTGAATCTGGCATGACCCCGTGCATATTTTGTGCATCCCATAATGCCAGAGAACGATGTGATGTTGTGCTTTAAAGTATGGAATAAGCGTGTCTCTGCATTTCCATYGACTCATGTTCCAAACACACCCTCAGAGTCCATTCTCCAGGAGCTAAGCCCAGCAAACAGCACTCTCACATGTAGTGAAGCACTTCCAGGTAATTGTGAATGGGCTAATTAACGTGGAAGTGAAAATATTAAAGCTGCTCTGCAGTTAGACCTTCAATATTGAGGATTTTTCTCATTGGGCTGAAAAACAGATGATACGCAATATATTTCCCAGGATTTACCTTTGAAAACCCTCCCTGTATGACACTCTTGCTCTTATRTAAGGAATGTTTTATCAATATTTGCATCCATTTAACAATTATATGTCTTCAGAAACTTGAAAGTGCAGTCAAATTGCATCAACATCTGACTGGGAAAACACATGAACCTCGTTATAAATAAATTATCTGGAGTAATAAGAGAGCTGGTGCTGTACGAGCCAGCCATCAGCCTGATGCCTTGGTGTGTACCTGGAGGCAGAAAAGAAATAAAGTCACTGCTATTCCATGCTTYAGATTCTGATGAACATAGAATAGAATATGGAAATACAAAGATATTAAAATKATAAATTTTTCATCTGGTGTGCTCAGCAAGCATGTTCTTTTTGCTTTATCCCTCCTTTCAAGCCTGTGAGTCTCTTTACTGAGGTTAGTGAGCTGTCTTAATATTTTACATCAGCAATAGTTGGAATGAACGCACATAAATTATCCACAGGTAGTGGGGTCTCTAAATGAACAAGCTCTCAGAAGATATTCAGAGCACTTGTGATCCCCGGCTTGCAGCACTTGRTGTCCTATTTGTATATGTCTACCTATTTTTACCAGAAAATAAGGAAGACAGGTTGGCAAATGCAGCGGAAATTTTTAGCTTTTGGAGTTATCTATAGAAGCTGATTTTAATTTGTTCCTGACAGAAATTTATTATTGGCGAGCAATTTTAATCAGAAATGATATGACATCTGCTGTAGAGGTACGAAAGTGCATAAATATTTCTGTATTCTCAGTAGAAAAATAAACATTCCTGGAATGTCTGGTCTGTAATTTCACTTCTAAAACACGCTCCTACTTTTAGCAACAATTATTATTGACAGATACCACCTATACTGTGTGGCACTCCCTTGAATCCAATTAACTGTACAACCATGCCCTGAGGTATCGAAAATAACAACCCACGCAAATATCACTTTTATTGATCAGGAAAATGCTCGTTCCACTGAAGCTAGCAAAGAGTTGATTCTCCTTCACAGTGTTGGGTGCATTGTTTTGTACTGAACCTCAGTGTTAGACTTGTCTCTAGAGGGAAAGCACAGAAGCATATGGAAAGAAGCAGAGAACAAATTCCACACTTTCCAGCTGTGAAAATACAGCTCCATTGGAGTGTGTGTGGAAAAGGAGGCAGGTTCTTGAACTCCAGCTGCTTCTCAAAAGCTATTTGGTGGTTGAGATCCATTATTCCAGCAAAATCATGTAGGTTTTTGTCTGCGATGTGGATTTTCTTCTCCTTTCCTTTCATGCTTCCCATTTTGTGATATCTTTCTCCTCCTGTGAAAAACTAATCAGAAAGAACTAAAAAAGGGACTAGATTTTGTATGCCTTCAGGAAAATTACTGCGGTGCTCTTTTTAATGGATGGTTTTTTTGGCCTTTTCTTGAGATTTTTGTGTAGAAATAGAGGTATCAGACATGAAAGCSGTGTACAGGAAATTTTCTTGTGTCTCTCTTTTCAGTAGAGCAAGGTAAAATAAGAATATGGTTCTATAATTAACTAATAGAAAAGAAACCAAATTATTGGGTTATGGAAAGATATTTCTAGCTTAGGTCAGGCTGAAATTCCCTGCTGTGGAGCATAAAAGGAACTTCAAAGTAAGTTTACTACTCAGCATAACATGATCACATGATCATTGATTTTGGTTTTTCATAGCTATTTCTGTACTATTTGAAAAGTCTTAAGTCTTATTTATTTAAAAAATGCCAGTGCCAAGCTCTGTGCAAGTTTCACTGGAAACAAATTAAGCTGCTTACTCAGTTACCTGAAGTTAAGCAACTAATGTGCTGAGCCCTTGCCTCAGCTGAAAATGAGATGGCAGGTAGTTCAAAAAAGAGAATAAGGACTCACTCCATAGTCTGTAATGAAATTTTTCTGAAATCATGCAGTATCTCTTGAGGGAATCAGTTGGTAAAGGTGGGGCAGCAGTGATAGGAGGCTGCCRTGAGTGACAGTTTTGATATGACCAGCAGTGGCTGGTAAAATAGATGTCAGCATGACATCCATTTCTGTTGACAGAAGGTATATTGCAGTCGTGCAGTGTGATGGAGGAGATGCTGGCCAGAAATCGTTGGTTATCCCCATCTGTTTTCAAAATGTTTAGTGAGATCTGCAGCAATGAACCCAAATCTCCAGCATCTCATCCAAAGTGGAGCACAAAATCGAATGCAGTGTTAGTTTTGGCCAGGTCCCAAAAGCCTGTCTGGGAAACAGAGCCACCTCCTTCTGGCCCAGGAACAAGGGCTGCCAGAGGTCACCCTCAGTGCCCCCTGTGAAGTCACCACTGACAGTAGAGCCATTGCTTCCCTCCATGGGGCTGCAGACATGAAAACCCCACAGCTGAGTAATTCACACTTCAGCAAGAGAGCTCAGATTGTAAAAGTTGGCAGTTGTTGGTGAGACTTTTAATAACTGTACTGGAGTATGGGTGGGTAATAGCAAGAAGTTGAGGGAGCTTGAAGTTTGGGTTATTACCTTGAATCAGGCAAAGCGAAGAAATAACTCATTCTTGAGTGATCAAACGGTAAATGTTTAAAATTTCTCTGTCACTTATCTCCTGCTCTCAGTTTCACGCAGATTTTCTGGTCACAAGTTTCACCAGACTGCTTTTATGTATTCAGACAGTGCTACAGAAGTGCTGCTGCTGAGCTTACAAGTTTTCTCAGAAAAGCCATGAAGCAGGGGCAAAATACTAATGGGATGCTTTGACACCACTCCATCAAATATTTAACCTTTTTCATTTCTTCTTCACACACTAGTTATTCCAGCAGCTCTACTTTAATTGTTTAGGGCTCAATTCTCACAAAGTGGTACACCTGTGACCCACTTTTAGTGCCATCTTATCCTTGACAGGTGACAAGGGAATGGCAGAACTGTGAGCGGCTTCCAGGTGCTTCTCACTGCTCAGAGGAACTGCTGCTCCAACATTCCTTTGATCCATCTGAAGAGTTCCTCTGTCCAGGTGGTTGAATTTTCACACAGCAGTTTCTAATTTTGCCAGAGGTTAAAGGTAAAAATTTGAGAAGAATAGATCTTCGTTTAGTAAGAGAGGTATTTCAGGGTTTATGTTGGCCCCAAATTTATGATGAACCAGATAAATTTTGGGTACGGACTTCTGTAAAGATCAAGAGTTCAGACTCAATCTCAGTGAGCCTGGTAACTCACGTTAGTTTCATCCATGATGTCTGCTGTCCTAGCTGTTTATAATAAACTTAATGGTAGTATTAACTTACATTAATTAAGACCTACCAATATTAATACTAAATTGTTGACAAGTAGCAATTCCTGTAGAGAGATGTTGCTGGACACTGCTGTGCCCAATACTTTAAAAAATGAAGTAACTGGGAAGTGTAGAGATTCGAAGTCCATTGCTGAAGTTAGCAGCAATATAGGGCTCCTCTAACCTGAATTTTGGATCCAGCCTCCTGGACCATGTGGTTATGGGCAGTGGGAGGCTGCCATCCCTTCGTTCTGATTCTAGACGGAAATTGCTTGCCCCATCCCCGCTCTGCAAAGTGCAGCTGGTAATAAACTGCCAGCTTGCTCACATTTCCAAATGGCCTTATAAACTGCAGAAAATGCCTCATGCGAGGGAGCAGTACCACTGTGCGCTAATCTGAATAGAACTGACAATTATAACGAAATCTGCTGCTCTTTCTCTATTATATACTCTTGCAAGACAGAGAAGTGCTTATGCACAGAGTTTTATCTGAGTCTGCTGATAGTACTAAAATCTTTTGGAATCTTGATGGAAATTCAATTGCTGTTCTCAGAGTTTCCTCACCAGCTTTGTACATGTTCTTTCAGTAGTACTCTTGTTAAACCTAAAGATATGGGAAGATTTTCATTCAATGGTCTTTTCAGCCTTCCCCCGTCTGAAGATCACATAATTATTCTGGGGAAAGAGTGGGTTGCAAAGAAGGTCGGTTTTTTTGTGCCAGTTCTGATATTTATTTTACAGTGTGCATTCATCTGCTGATAATTATTCAGTGCTCTCTACTAGGATAAGGTATTCTGCTGAATGTAAACAGTGGTGCAGCTTCTAAAGGCATTAAACAATGGCAACTTCTTTGAAATGAATAGGAGTTGCAGGTATTCTATCTCTGCTTACATGATTATGTATGAATTTATATTTTATTCTGCTGTCTGTGTGGTACCATTATGGTTCAGCAAAACTAAATCTATAGGGAAAAGAACTAATCAGATAGGAAGCTGAAACAGGTTATAAATGAATTCACTATGTAGTCAGAGAAGAAATATAAAAATCATATTCATTGCGGGAAGGGAGAGAAGATTAGAAATAGGTGGTGTGGAATGTGTTACCATTGTTCCCATCCAAATTAAAGTGAGAACGTGGACCATTTGTGAGCAAAAGTATAGAACATGATTTCAGTAAAAATTATCTTGGCTAATCATACTTTGCAAATTATATAAAGTCTATTCTGCAGATTAATTCTGCAGAATTAATCGCACTAAATGTTAGGGCTAGAAATAGCAGGTATCTTGCTTGGGAGCCCAGGCCTCTCTATCATTAGGAATTAAATGATATAATCCTATTTGCAAATGTTACAAGCTTTGTTTTACAATTAATTAGATTTCATCCCTGACTATTGCTGTGAAATTGTTATCTAAACACTCTAAAACCTTACTCTCGGTGTAGGTGTGATTAGGTAAAATTACAGAATCACTCAATCATTTAGGTTGGAAAACCTAAACGATACCATTGAGTCCAACCTGTGACTGATGCCCACCTTGTCCCCAGCCCAGAGCACTGAGTGCCATGTTCAGGCCTTCCTCGGGCACCTCCAGGGATGGGGACTCCAAACCTCCCTGGGCAGCCCCTTCCAAGGCCTGAGCACCCTTTCCATGGAGAAATTCCTGCTGCTGTCCAACCTGAACCTCCCTTGGTGCAGCTTGAGGCCGTGCCCTCTCATTCTGTCRCTTGTTGTCTGAGAGAGGAGTCCAGCCCCACCTGGCTACAGCCTCCTTTTGGGGAGTTGTAGAGAGAGGCAAGGTCACCCCTGAGCCTCCAGGAGGTTTTCTCCAGSAGACCTCATCAGCTCAGAAACGTTGATGAATTTGTGTCATGCTCTTCTATTCTGTGATGTTCATTTAGTGAGTATTGGCTCAACGAAATTTTGGAGGCGGTGCCATAAATTTAATCCACTAAAATCTCTAAATCGCAAGACGTGTATAATGTGTCCACTGAAGAACCCACAGCGTTTATTAAGCACATTAAATGAAAAAGAAGCAGAAAAAACCACACCAATTAGTTTTCTTAGATACTCTTACTGTGGACTGAGTGTCAGAGTTACAGAACAACTACAGGTAAGTTTAAATATTTTACTACATCTAATTCATGGTGTTTCACATTTCATTAATATCACTTTTTCTGTCTTGGGAACATACAAAGAGCCATCAACCCTTTAAATTTCTGTTAAGGTCGAAATATACCTCTAATATATGTTTTATTCTGAAAGTGAATGAGATGCAATTTAATGGCACATAAAAATAACAAGGTATAGGAAAAAATTGAAATAATTGCTAAATTCTTCTCAAGGAGGTTTCTTCATATCAGTAGGTGCACAAWAACTCCAAATTCATTTGATAGTTGCCTATTTGAAAATTATGAAATATTTAGCAGGAACACAGCCTTTTTGTCTCAGAGAAAGGTTGATGTACGCAGTGTGACATGGGCTGAAGTCCTGTAAAATGTAAGCAGAGAGGTTTGCTCGTGTTGGAGGCTGATGCCCCAGTGAATGCACAGAACGGGATTGGACTTCTGTGCCCTCACGTGTCACAGTGATGGGTGGTTTATGCATTTGGCCAGATATTCAGCTATTGGACTGCAATTGAGCAGATTTGCCATCGTTTCCAGGGCCGGTTACTTATGGCATTGGAATCGKTAGTTGAACTAAAAAGAGTTGCATTAAAGAAAAGGAGAGCAGAGATAACAAACATGAAATGTGTTTGCCAAAAGACAAAACTTATGAGATTCAGTGTTTTTCTCCATGTTAGAAATGGAAGACGATTATTAATTCYTCAAAAAGGGAGGATGTCATTCTCCCCTATAGGTTCTACAGAATATTTTTTAGGGTAACGTAATGTTTTTCGTTAATGGTTGTCTTTGTTATTTATTAGGCGCAAAACCAAGAGACTATTGAGTTGTTCAAACAAAAATTTCTGAACAATAATGTCTTTTTGTGTACAATCTCAGATTTACTCTGATCAGTCCCAGAGGTTTAGCCTTATCAACTGTGAATTTAATGACAAAACTAATTATGGCCCGTATTAAAGAAATCCCTGTTGCTCCGATGCTATAGGGCCTGTATGCTCTATACAATTTGTGTCAGGGCTGTATTTGATGTAATATTGAGGAAAGATGGCTGTGCTTCAATAAATCCATAGTTTCCAGGATCAACAAAGACTGTGAATGTAAAGCAAATACGTGCAGGTAGGATTTGTCCAGTAAAACATTTTTAGTTTGCATTGTAAGGAGCACAGGTTTTGAACAGCAGTGTAGCTCTCTGTGGGCAGGGGAATGTGGCAGTTTATAGTGCTTAGGAAAGAAAATTCAACTAAATCATGCGTGGAAACAGTTTTTCAGGTAGTCCAGTGTTGTTATAAAGCTAAAGGAGTAATTTTTATTCCAAAGTCATCCTTGAGGATCCCTAATAAAAGATCTATCAAGAGTTGTGATGTCATTTTACCACCCAGACTCTGGTTTTAAAAGTCATCTTTGACTGTCACTTTGATTATCAAAATAGAAGCAAATAAAATATTCCAATAAACAGATATTTTTCTACTAGGGAGCTAAACATGAAGTYTTGAACTTCTTAACTCATATGGCCTAGATTTGGGGCCCTTTTAAAAAGCTTTTCTTACACTGATATTCAACCAGTCAGAACAAAAAAGTAATATCCTTTTTAACTAATGAACTCAGATTTTCAAAAGTATTTCAAATTGATATTTTCCTACAATGTATCCAGTTCTATATGTGCAAGTTACTTTTCAGACTATTTAGTCTGTAATTTCATGATAAATTTGTTTTGGTGAACCTCAAGATTACATTTCAGGCAAATTTTAATATTTCAGATAGAACATTTCCCAATGGCATRTGAGCTTTTTGTTGTTCTTGCTGGAGCAGCATGGATCATGTTCCCACAATCAGTCTCTTAAACACTTCAGGACTTTCCATTTGTATTGTTACATGTGTGGGATTTGCAATTCCTGCTAAACAGATCCTGCTTCCAAGTCAGGAGGCGCAAGCTGGCTGTGTGGAAATGCATTACCCTGTTMGACCTTAAACAGTCCCAATTAACCCACATCCTTCTGACGTTTGAATCACTGTTTTAAAAGCATAATTTTTCTTCCAATTTCAGCTTTTTAAATTAGATCTCAGAAAATGTGATTTGATTCCAGTGTTAGCGCTTTTGAAAAGTTCCACTTTTTTTTTCATTAGAATCTCCTTTCTCAAAAGAAGTGAGGCCTTAACAGTTGAAGCCATAATTAGAGGTAAATTGCCGTCCCAGGGGAAGATTTGTTCCACTTCCTCACTCATTTTCAGTAAAATGTAAGAGTTAGTAAAGTGGTTTAAGTACACTACATGTTATGCCAGTTTATATTCATTTGTTTTGTGCCACCCCAGTAATGTGATGAAAGGTAACCCAATTTACTATGACAAACTATGCAGGTAATTAGAACCATGTTCAGATCAAATCTATTACTACACTAAATCTCCATTTAAAATGAATARCAAATGGACTTCATAGTGCATTCAAATGTTAGATAGCAGAGCTCAGAATATCACTGTCTTGAAAAGAAACTTTTTATGAGTCTTTAAAAATTTTTGTGTCATATGAAGCAAAGAGTTAATACAGCAACTCTCAGAGAACTAAAATTTCATATGAAAACAAAGTTTCCAAAATAGTAATCTCCATTTTGTCCCTTTTTAAGGAATTCACCGTCAGAATCAGGCACAATCAGCTATGTTGGGTGTTTCTGTTTATGCAGATGTACAAAAAGATTTTCTCCTTTGCTGTTCTATGTCACAAGTCTTATAAGGGAGATAATGAATGCTGTATAAACATTTTTACACAMTTTTACCTTCCCAGTTAGGAATTGTTTTCATTACATTTGATATGTGACCAAATCTCAAATGTCCCTTGTATGTTGTTGAAATCTTTCTGTTTTAAAGCTGATGCCAGACAGATTCTGTATCCATCTGAACTTCAGCTAAGGGCTAATAGAAATTATTCTTGCTATTTTAGGCACCGTGATCAGGTGCAATAGAAAATGAAAATATTTTTAAGTTTTTGATGACCACGCTCCTTTCCCAAAAGAATTTTGCCCCTTGTCAAGGTAGATAAATACTGAGCCAGCATCTCTGAGGTTTTTTCCTAACCCCCTGAGCTCTACAGGTGACCCAAAGTGTATCTA
Source organism: Parotia lawesii (assembly GCA_003713295.1). Classification (NCBI taxonomy): domain Eukaryota; kingdom Metazoa; phylum Chordata; class Aves; order Passeriformes; family Paradisaeidae; genus Parotia; species Parotia lawesii. Next base: position 5,724,854 of record RAHM01000020.1, on the reverse strand, counting down.
CAGCCTTTACATCTAAGGGAGACAAAAATACCAACCTGCCTTTCTCTCTAGCATCAATAACAAGAGTTCCTCCCTTCTCTTTTTATTAATGTGTTACTGAGTTTGACAGCATATTTATTTTCTTGGCTACTGACAGAATTCCAGTTCATTTGGTGCTTTGGGGTAACCTTTAGCCAGGTCCCTTGCCTGCCCTTCCCTGTGGATTTGCTGAGCCCCCAGCACATGTTCAGACACTGGTGCACAAGGAAAGCGTGACAGAGCAAGGTCAGCTAGAAGACATCACTCTGAAACCGTGATCTGAGAGGGGCAGGGATGTGTGAACTCAGATTTACAGGCTCTCTGTYGAGACATTTCCAGAATATTGCTCGTAATACCACCATACTCCATCAATCATCTTTCTATGGGCTTGTTCCGACTCACTTCTTTTAAAAGACAAGAAAAGGAGATATTTACAAYTTTCCATTTGTATTCTTAGCATGAATTGAAGCTTCATAAGCACTACTTAMGGGGTTTATCTTTTTTTTTTACTTGATTTATCATTCTGCTACTTTTTCTACTATTCTAAGCATTGCTTAGTGTTGAGACATACAGGTGGAATTGCAAACAAAATACAACATAAACACCAACTCCAATTCAACAAAGAGTGGAGGATTTACTGAATTAGTGCTATCTGTTCATTCTTAATCAGCCTGTCACTAATAAGAATTTGAATATCTTTAAAACAAACGTTGTGGACTCTACCTCCTTTAAAACTAGATGCTCAGTGCTCACATAATGCACATTTTCATTCCTCTTCTTGTCCTGAGTTATGATATGTGAGTAAAATCACACTATTAAGATGGAATTAGTTTCTATCTGGCTTTTGTATGGAATTTGAAAAGTCTACTATCAAAACAATAAGAGGAAAAATCTCCCTGTAACTAGGGAATTATAACTGGGGAATCAGGGCACAAAAAGAAGATACAAATACTCTCTCAGTACAGGGTGTCCAAACCAGGGAAGCAAATGCTGGTATTTTCAGCACATCCATAATTATGTGGAACTTTGTATTCTTATACCATAGCTTAATTGACTTGATTAGCTGTAATACCATATCTATAAGCACGATCAATTTTCAAAGCTGTGTGCTTGGGAATTAATGAAGACACCACACTCTCCAGGAGGAAAATGACCAGCTATAGAAAATCCTAAATTAAAGGTATAGCATAGCACTACGTGTGATTTGTGCAACAAAGGCAATTCTAATTTGGGTTTTAGAACAGCATTCAGCTCTTCTGACTATCAGACAATCCTCTTTTCTCTTTTAACAATGATACATTCACATTCCGGCTTCTACAGGAACTGAAACAACAAACAAATGAACAGTGGGTTTGTGTATCATCCACTAATCAGTCACTCAATATAAGACAGACAAACCGTTCTTTTCRGGCAAGGTTTATTCTCATGTTTTAGAATCAGTTTTGGTAGGTTGTTTTTTTTTTTTGAGTCCTGGCACTTTCATATATCTGGGGTTTTGACTGGTGAAGTTTCTCCATTGGTTTTTCATCATATTATTCAATTTCCAGCATCAGTTTTGGAGGTTTCCAGCGCAGTGCTCAGACTTTGCTGCTCAGYCCAGCCCAGCAGAACACCTTGCTGAAGAACTCACTGCCGGCACATCAACCAGGGTAGGAGRGAAGGGTTTACTGGTACATTTCAGATAACTCCTGTAAAAAGTGTTCAGCTGGGTGTCCCATTCTCACGGAGTGCTTCATAAAAGCCGTTTCTCYCCACCTTTGTCGATTTCTCTGTTCTTTTTCTTCACATAGCCAGAAGGTTTTTTTGCTAGGTTCATTTTTAGTTCAGTCCCTCTTTATCCATAAACAGGCCTCTCATCCAAGTGTCCTGCCTCAGTCCTTCCCAGCTCTCCCTCTCAGTCTGTATGATAAGCACAAAAGTGATATTTCATGGCTTCCCTTGCTGTCAGAGTACTTTCTTTCATTTTTTCCCGTTGACTGGCAGCAGCATCCTCAATTCTAGAATAAAATGAATTTTTCTGCTGAATTTGGTGATTTGGTTGTATTGAGCCCTCTTCAAATGCAGCTTCGTTATTGTGTAAGTACAATCAACCTGGGACGTGTAAAATTTCCTCATGGCGGCCTAAATTTCCTTTAAAATGGTCTAGAAAATAGTGACTCTACCTAGAGTGAACATAAGCAAATAAATAGGTAATGTAAAAAGCTTAAAACCACTCCTTGGTACACAGTTTCTCAAGTTAATTAAGAACCATTTCAGCACGAGGAACAACCATAGGGCAGTAGGTCACGGTGACTCTACAATTATGGTTATAACACTTCTCTCCCAATTTTATGCACACATTGCAGTGACTCGTGAAAATTTCCCAAACGTGCGTTTCTTGATTCAAACCTGGATTTTGGTTTTACAGAGGCTGTTTTAAGGAGTGCAGAGGCAGTCTCAGGTCGGGGGCGGGGTTGGCAGCCTGGGCTCACCCCCCCAGCTCTCTGAGGGTCCAGAGGGCCCAAAGGCATCGGATTTCTCAGGGTGGGATATGCGTGGGACTGACTGACCTGTAAAGAGTGAGAGAACACCTTCAGAAGGTTCTCATATCTGCCCTCTGTTTATGAAATATAATATCATAAATTTAAAGGGYGTTGAGCCATGGGTTCTATTAAATGCAAAGGAAACAAGGGAAAGCACAATTTCAGTGAAAAATACATCCATAAGTGATTCCCTGGGGACTCGCTATGGTCTGGGGATTAGGTTTGGGATTACTTTCAGAATTTAGCAGTGACTTATTGTGTAATTTTTGGCAAACCATCTAAGCTTGGAATTTTAAGTTTTCTATTGAGAACTGAGGTTGATAGTTCTCTGTCACATGCATTAGCATTTGTAAAGCATGCTGTGCCTTCTCTACATTAAACCAGCTTCTCCAGGTGCCTGGATTCCTGKTTTTTTATGTGTTTTTAGAATGATATAATTTCTTTTCTACTCAAACTGCAGATGAGAAATGCCCTCCTGTCTTCTAACCATGGAACAGAATTAACTCATGTATGTATTTATATATGCCTGTATGTGTGGGTGTGCATAGTATTCAAACCAAAAGCATAGCTGTGTCTATTTTGATTGAGTATATGGGAAATGAATCTGAAAAAAACAATACAAACAAATGAGTCCCCCACGAAAATGAAGAGAGAGAGAGGGAAGAAAAGAGAAATTCAGCCAATTGGTCTTGATTTAATGGTGGCTGATACATCTTTTGTTCAGTAACATGGTGTGTGATCCATCAGACAGGACTTTCTGGATAGTGTAGGGGTTTAGTTAGTCTGTTTTTGTGGCTGCTTCTTAATTCTCTGTTTCTTGGTCGTACATTAGGTAAGTGTATGACCTCCCAGTAACCTTGAAGGTACTAACTCAGGACCAGGACATCTGTACAAATCCTGAGCTGTCTTGCCTTCGTAGCTGTTCATTTACACCATACAGGGGATGCTTCCGCTGTCACCATGCTCAATCCAGAATTGTGTGTTACTGGGTACCCAGGCAAAAACTTGGACCTATTGAGGGGATACCAGCTGGTGTAGCTGTAAAACCCTGTGTAAAACCTCCACCAGGTGTTGAGTTTTTTGAGCTGTTCAGCCTCCTGTAAAATTAGGCATGGGATCAGAGGCTGCTGTCCTTACACCTTTGCCGGTACYGACTCACCAAACAGTCCAGGAAATGAAATGGTTCCTTGTTTACCCAGGGTAAGCGAAGAATTCATCACTCTTTTACACATCTCATCGTTGCAGACCCACAGACAGCATGGTGGGTGAGCTCAAACACGTCTGTGCTGTTTCTTCATGCTTATACTGCTAAGTTAACTTCTGTGTAACAGATGCTGGTGTTCACTCTGTGCTCAGGTCCCACCTACACAGCAGGAACAGCTTTCAGGTATTTCTTGAGGTGAGTGAATAATTCATCAGTATTTTTGCACATCTTCTTGCTATCAGTCCACGAACTGGAAGAACTTAGCATTTGTCTTATGCTATTTACTCCTGCATCCTCCTCCAAGTATCAGATGTCACTGCTCACCTCTCTGTTGAGTATCAGCTGTCTGCCAGGAAAAACTTTCCATTTACYGTAGCAGCATTGCTGAGCAGCTGGAAAATAATTTTTCTAACATGTAGCAGAACAAATTATTGCACAGGAGGGGGTTAATGGAATTGTCTGCCAGAGGAATAAATAATTGAAAGGACGTGGATCTGCTTATTAGCTTGAACAGAGGCTTGATGTCCTAAATTGTACCTTGTTAGAGGTAGGGAGCCTATGTTTTGTTTCCATAGGAGCTGACTTCAGGAAACAGTGTCAGTATACCTGATATTTTTGTGTGTCACATACATCCTAAGAAGCTGAAAAACTAGAATTTGTAGTAATACTCACTCAGAATAAAGATAGCATTAATTTTCTCTATGAATTTTTTCTCTGTTAACGGTGACACCACAGAGTCAGAAAGGCRGAAGGTAAAGTGCCATCTTTAAAAAAAAAGCTACAGGTATTTGATTTTGTTCTGCCTAATACTGCTGTTAATGACAGCGCTCTGTGAAATATAAACTCCATGCTGGGTTCTTTTCATAATTTTCTTCGTGCATTATTTTTCAAATGACGCTGTTTAAGTGATATAGCAAACCTCCCTGCTGTTTTCATACTACAAGCTTAAACTGCATCATGCAGTATGAAGTTGTAACAGTTTTTCTGGAGTTGTTTGTCAAAATGACATGGTTACTTAAAATTTTATTTCTRCTTCTTTTTTTACATAGAAACACAACTCGACGCTGACTGCTTAGAAAAATACTTCTTACTCTCTGAATTTATTTGTTGTATGCACTTCATAGCAGTACTGGCAAAAATACCCTTGTATGTTTTTCAATTAGGAAGAACAAAGTATTTTCTTAAAATTAAGGGGATTTTTGTTTTGTTTTGGGGATATTTTTTAAGAAAAAGAAAATGGAATGTATTATTTTGAGGTGTAACAGAGCAGATAGAAGGCAAGGTATAGGAATTGCTAAACACATTTAAAGATTTATTTGGTTATAAAATTATTATATGCTAACATTTGGGCAAAAGGGCTGGATATTTAAAAGTAAAACAAATATCCCCTTGAAAATATGATCACGTACTTCTATGCATCTTCAAGTAGTAAAGAATGTTGACAATCTTCCTGTAAGTAAATTAAAATACAGGCTTCCAAAACCGGCTTACAGAAAAACTGATTTCAGCTACCAATGATTTTACTGAAGCCTTGTGTTCTTCATTCGATCACCTTGGAGTGCCAGCCTGAAGTTAATCCTGGGATTCTGATGCAGGACTGTTCTACAGCAGAATTACCCATAATTGCCTCAATTCCTGCTGACTGGTTATTTTTGCACCAGTGACTCAAATTAGGCACAGCTGGCCCTCGCAAGTCGGAGTTTAATAACAGCCAATTGTCAGAAAGTAGCTGACGGTCAGTGTTTTTGTCTCAAAAGGGTGAAAGGAGCAGTGACAGCTCTCCCCCCTTCTCCCTGCACTGAACAAGTAAGGATCTTCTTTCTGAAGCTGCAGAAACAATGAGTTGAGTAAGCTTCTTCCTGTGGGGAGATGTTCTGAACACTTGCCATGAATGTTGAGGTGTCTGTACAAGCCACATGAATATTTGATGGTCTCRACAGCAAAGTGCAAAAAACATCCCTTTCCTTTTTGTGCACAGGCATTGTACATTGGCCCAGTAAAACTGAAAAATGGGAATAAGGTTTAAATTGAGAGAGGTGGGTGACCCAGAGAGCAGTGAAAACTTTACATTTGAAATGAGACTGAGGGTGGTTGTCCAGGCACCATGCTAGACCTTTCCTACAGCTGTTGGCTGATTTTACCAAAAAAATGGCATTGAAATCCAGAATAATGAAATATAGAAGTCCACGAATCAGCCAGAGCAGAGTCTTGCTGCTGAACAGGCAYCTGTCTGTGGATCTTGCTGTCGCTCCTGTTTGCTGCTTTCTAGCATTTTGTGTAAAATGGTATCTGATGCTCTTTCTCTCAGTAGAGATGGGAATGTCTTTTGTGGCAAACTTGGCAGGACCACCTTTTTAAAGGACTTACCATGAAGACACAGTTCTGTCAAACAGACTGAAAATATTTTGAGAAATCAGCTGCTGAGTAAATCCATGGATTTGTGATGTCAAGTTTCAAGGCAGTGCTTCAGCTGCATTTGGTTCTAACAAATTGCACAAGCTTTTGCAAAATTCCCTGTTTAAATTCCTGCTGGCTGTACTGCAGCAGGGTGTGCACACCTGATCCTGCATGTGAGAGGTTTAGATCCATTACCATGTTTGCTTCAGTGCTCACCTGTCCAATTCATATGAAAGAACCCCTTGAAGTTAATTAATGTTGCATCAAAAGAGACCACTGATGACAAAAGCCACATATCAAAGCTAGTTAAAGTGGAAATGCTGGTTTTCATTCACTACCTTAAAGCTATCCTGGAACACCAGCAGTGTGCATTCAAAAGCAATGTGCAATGCAAACAGGCGTGCTGAAAATAATGTGAAATATTTGATAACAGAATACATGGTGAATCCAAAGATACTTGCTGCTTTTGTCTTTCTTCATTATTTTGTGAGACCTTTAACAACCACAAATGCCAACATAGAGACAGAATATCAAGACCTCCCAAGGGTAAGTTGAATAGAAATTCCCTAGAGCCTATAAATCTATTTGAAGGTGATAACCTATCAGAAGTATGCTTGTCAAATCTCAAGGAAAGTGATAAGTAAAACAGTAGTTCTATGAAATATGGACTTTTACTTACCTGGCTTGACCTTTCCTCCTGCTCTTTAACCCTTCTGCCCTTTAAATCTCAAAAAACGGTTGCGTACAAAGAATAATATAATACAGACTTATACTTGGAGAGCTGGAGATGTTGAGCACATCAATGCCCCATTGAATCCTTCACCCACTGAGGATCTGTTTGGAAGGCAACATCATGAAATGAGCGTAATGTGGTTGTGTTCAATTGACCATTTGTCCTTTTGTGAAAAGAAAGGTTCCACGGGACAACAGGCCCTGGATGATGCTTTGAAGCTCAATTTTGGAAGCAATGTGGCCCAGAAGAAGTTAGCTAAGGGTGTGCTGAGCTCTGTACTGCCCTAGTTAGCGGCTTTCAGCTTCAGAACTAGGTCATCCCGCTGTACTACTGAGGTATTTCTGCACTGCCATTCACAGAGAAATACAGAGAAACCCGAAAAACTGAGCAATAAACAATTGGATCAAGGGCAGGACAACAAGTTGGTTTGTATCACCTTTCTTTAATCGATGTTGTCCCAGAACCTCTGGTGACCTGGTGGATACCAGCTGTCAGTGGAAAGGCTTGACCAGCTCCTCTTAATGAGAACYCTTGTTTTTCACAGACACGCTTAATAAACATTACGATTAAATTCATGGACCAATCAAGGATCCTAAATGATGGAAAGGATGATTAAATCTTAAAATTAACAAAGTGATGGAGAAATTAAAAAATACCTGCAGTCCTTAATGATATGACTTTTTTATAAAAAACTGGCAATGCAAATCAAGGAATTGCGTACCAAATTCAACACAAACATATTAATTTGAAGAAAAAAACCCAAGCTAGATTTTTTTTTCTTGCATTAATTAACTTCTATTTAGCCAATAAAATAGCAAGCATCAATGTATTTCCCATATAGGAAAAGATCATATTCACTTGATTTACACTCTCTGTTTGTAGTTTGAGTAATGGTACTAGGAAGTTCTACAGATTCATGTCACTGTATTCATGCTACTCCTGTTAATTCAGCAGGTACAGTCATATAAAAAACATGCATATAAGGGGGTCTACTCGAAAACTGAAAAATGGATTAACAATTTTGCTTTTAGCTGCTAGTCAGTCTTGATTACGATAAATCCAATGTACCATAAATTGAACTCATGTATGAGTATATAGTCTCTCTCTTGAGTGATAAGGAATTAAAAGTCAGGGAAAAAAAAAACTCAGTGAAGGACCCAGAAGAGCCTATAAGAAATACCTTGGTTTGCCTTTATTTGGCAAGGGGAGAGTGAAGAGGGATGCACATGTGAACGTAYGTAAATATCTTAAGGAATGATTAAWGGCTATACATATTAAAACAGCACCTGAATTATTTAAAATGTATTGGTAGTGAACTTCCTGGTTTCTGCCTGGCACTTTAGTAAGGTGTACTTGACAATGATTTGTGCTTGTTAGGTGTACTGCTGGATTGGGAAGATATTGGAGAAGAGATGAAGAAGCTGCAGTGCATTTCTCYTTCTGATGCCCACCTGAACTTGAACTTCCAGTCATATATTTTCATGTGTTACTATTTACTTGCTTGTAATGAYATATTTGGGCTATGAAGGCTGTACTTGTTAAAATGGGTGATTGAGTGAGATCACTGGGTGAAGTCTAGGAAAAAGTGTTCAAAGTCTTTTGAATTGCCAGCCTAGATTGCAATCAGCTGAATAACAACCTCATTTAAGGGGAGGAGGGTCCTCAGAGCACATCAGCTGCTGTTTCCTGTGTTGGCTTTCTGAGGGTCAGCCCTGCTGAGCTTTTCCTGAGCAGCTGAGGCCTTGCCTTTGAGTCTGTTGTGTGTTTATTCCTCCATCAGGTAAGAAAAGTCTCGTCTCTGGCTTTTATCTCCTCAGCGTGCTTTGGTTATGGCTGCTCCACCTCACCCCTGGTTCTGTCTGCCTAATTCTGTGTGCTGCCATTTACCCCAGCTACGGCCCTGTATCACAGCTGGTGAGAAAATTCCTTGTATTGTCCATCACAGGACTCTGTTGTAGGATTGGCTTCTGTCTGAGTATGATACTGACCGTATTTTTACCTTTTTAAATTACTTCAGAGGTCTTTAATCAAAAGGCTGGGGTTAAGCGTTAAAATGTGTTTCTGGCCACAGAAATTCTTGCGCGTCCCAGTTCTTCTGTTCTGCTACATCCTCATTGCCAACTGGCTACTCCACCCCTCACACTCCATGTAATTATAATTACAGGTAATTGGGGCTTATTTGCTACATGTATTTTAACTGTTAGTAAAAAGTCCCAAAAGGTTAAACTTGGTTGAGAGGAGACCGACCCCAAAGTACTTTTCATGGGGATCCAGTCTTGCCTCAATGTATGAGATGGTTTTCCTGTCCACAGAAAAAGAACAAATTTCTTCTTCCCAACAGCGTGGAAATTATATACTTGATATTTTCCCTGAAAAGTACAGTAGGTGACTAGTTCAGCAGTTATGCTAAAAGACCTCATTAGGCAAGATAATTAAATGTGGCTGGAGCAGGCAGCTCTTTATTCCTGGTGCAGAAGTTGACTTTTAGTTGACTTGTCTTGAAGATGTATCTGTGTGCCTTTTTACATGCCAGAAACTAGCTTGCCACCACAAGAATTACAGTGGCATTATGGAATCATACCTATTCCAGAAGTGTGCTGGTTTGGTTTTAAAATGTTTTATTTTGGTTTATTTTGGTTTTCTGCTGCAATCTTACTCAGTACCATCTGCTCTTCAGCTTGCTTTTCTCTATTTTGTTTCTGGTTTTAGGCTGTACTAGAGAGAACATAAGTTTTTAAGTATTTCTGAGATACCAGGTCCACTTCTGATGACGCATGCTGCAAACAACTGACATTTGCTCGATCTCCTGTTGTTACTGCAGAGAGAAACATCCATAGAGACTCATAAAGAAATGAAATATTTTTCYAGACACTCTTTTGGAGAGTTCAGATACTTTGGCTTTTCAACTACAGACCTTTTCAAACTAAATTTATATAAAAGTACTATAGCTTAACCAACATATTTCTAAGGAAGTCTCCTGGATTTTATTAAGTTTTAGAAAATCTAAATGACACATGATTATTATGCTCTTTTCAGTTATAGATTGAAAAATGCATTTATCAAGTACTTAAGGCCATCTCAGCCRTCCACCTATCCAGATGGAGGATATTCCTTGTTGTCAGAGGTATAATAAAATAACAGGATTATTGCYGTAGCACATTTTGCTTTCTTAAGTGCAAGCTTTTCTCCTCTTAGCTTGATTTCTGATTGCCAAAGCTTATTTCATCAGGAGAGACATCTCCTGAATACTGTACTTTATCTATTTAATTGTGTTTAGGTCTGTGGGGGTAAACCAGATTGTAATTAACTTCCAGGAATAGAAGACATTTTATGATTTCCAGTAGCTGGGAAAGGACAAGCACACTCATAGCACGTGTTGCAAAGAGGCAGCAGAAAGTTCTTGAGATCAGAGCTGCACTTCTCCCCTCTTGGAGTAAGCAATGGCCTAAGGATTCTCTTTGCSTCCCCCAGTTTTAACTGGAAAATATGTAAAATTATGTTATTTATAAGAGTGCTGTTGTAAAAGGAATATTCTGTGCTCCAGAGTTCTGTTTGTCCAAACTTGAAGTCTGTCTTATATGACATTTTCAACTAAGTGAAAGTAAAAGTAAAATAAGGATACAGTAAAGTAAAATATATCAATTTATTTGACATTGTGGATTATTTCCAGTCAGTTGCAAAGTGTTTGTATCCTATAACTGTGGTAACAATTTTTTAAAGACTTTGAGATGATAAAATCACAACCTTTGATCATTTTAGTTTATTTAATTAGGATATAACTGCTAGGATAATTTTGCAGGGTATGTTTACCAGTGAGGGGCTGCAAGGGATTCAAGATTTTGCTCAGTATTTTACATTTAACAATAACTCATTAACATTAATATTCTGGATTTTGAAAGCATATTAAGGTAACCTATTGCCCTGACATTTTTTAGGATTTATCTGTCTGCCAAGATGATGTGGGAGTTGTGTGGAAAGACTTTTTGAATGAGTTTGGGTTTTATCACATCTAAAAGCAAAAATCTGAATTGTTTCTGAAATTGATTGCAAACTATTTTACTGCCATAATTTTTAGGACAAGGGGAGACTTTTAAAGTGTAATGTCCTTAATAGTAGGCAATTAACAAGTAGATAAAGTGGGAAGAAAAAAATAATTCAATTTTTAACTGATTTACTTTTAGTCACTCTCTACCAGTGTTCCAGAAAAAGCATTAAAAAGCTGAGACCATTTCCTGTAATGCAGGAAAGGATGGGAATATTCTTAATAAAAAAATATAAGCAGTTACCAATGATTAGTTTTTCAGCAAATTTATTAATATACTGAAGATTTTTAAAGTCCTGTTCCCAGCATATATATGGTAATACACTTTATTACCTTGTCCGTGGGTAGGATGAGTTGCAGCATCAAGTTCGTTGTTCAGTTTTGAGCCCCTCATGACAAGAGGGACGTTGAGGGGCTGGAGYGTGTCCAGGGAARGGAACGGAGCTGGGAAGGGTCTGGAGCATCAGGAGCAGCTGAAGGAGCTGGGAAAGGGGCTCAGCCTGGAGAAAAGGAGGTTCAGGAGGGACCTTGTGGCTCTGCACAACTCCCTGAAAGTTGGCGCAGCTGGGGGGTTCAGTCTCTTTTCCCAGGTAAGAATTGACTGGGCAAGAGGAAATGGCCTCAAGTTACATCAAGGGAGCTTTAGATTAGATATTAGGAAAAAAAAAAAATCCCAGAAAGGGTTGTAAAGCACTGGAACAGGCTGCCCAGGGAAGTGGTGGAGCCACCATCCCTGGAAGTTTTCAAGAAGGATGTGGCACCTGAGGACATGGTGTAGTTGTGAACMTCATGGAGGCACCAGGTTGATGGTTGAACCTGATGATCTCAAAGCCCTTTTCCAACCCTAATGATTCTGTGGTTCCATGAATCTGGTGCATGGCAGCACCAAAATGCTGTTGGGAACCTGTCTGAGCAGTTCATTGAAAACCTCCTTCAGGTCTGGGTGTTGTCAGCCTCTGCACCTTCATACCTTGTACTGTCTGTGGTGGTGCTTGAGGGAAAAGGTCATTGGCACTTCTGGAAGGCCTGGCATCGTTAACAGGTTCCTCACCACAGTGCAGGAGAAATACACTTTCCTACTCTGACAAACTTTTATTCCATATGTTAGCTGCTTCCTGAATCCCTATTTTCTTTCTACCTTACCTGGTAAGGGATAACCACCTTTTACAAAAGGAGTCTTGCTGGGAGCTGAGGCTTCCCTGATCCTGGTGTAGCTCAGAGTATGACCTGCTGTGTTTATTCAGAGTGTGACTTTACCAGCTTGTGAAGCATAGCATGCGATCATTTACAGATTAAGTGGACTTGTGCTTGAAATACAATGATAATTTGATGCTTAATATGTTCTCTCCCTGAGTGGTCTCACAAAATACGAAGCTGTCATGGTTACATGTGCCCATTTGTGTAATCAGATGGTGGCACCTTCTTTGTTCAGTCTTTGAGGAGTCTGGGTCATCTGTGAGTTCTGCTACATTTTCTGTGCAAATGTCAAGTTGCATATTTTGCTTCTTGCAGCTTCCTCTTTCATTGTCAGTTTATAAATTTCATGAGGTCAAGAAAGAAATTACATAGAGAGAACAAAACATGCTTGTTTGTCAGCTAGAAAGACAGTTTAAAAAACCAAGAAGCCAATATTTTCATTCACATAGAAGCAGAAACAGTCTGTGTAACCAATCCGCATTTAGAGATTCATTATACCGTTGAAGATCAGTGAAATTTCCAGAAAAAATTATAATTTTAAATAAAAAATATACAGTATTGAAAATGTACAGTGTTAATGTTTTGATTTAGACAATTCAGATTAAGTGTGGGTTTGGTGATTATATTTTGGACTTTAAAATAAATGTACTTTTAGTACAAAACCTCCTTTCAAAAAGACATCTTGTGTTTATCAACAGAAATAGAAGTGCATTTGTTGAACTAATATCTCATCTAGTAAATCAGGAGATTGAGAGGCTGTTATCTTCGAGATGTTCGTATATGTCTGTGTATCAGTGTAGAAGTTTCTGGTTATGATCATTTTGTTAATTCTGAATCCAACTTTTGCTTCAGCCTTTCATCTCCTGTTTGGCTTGCCAAGTAATTGAGTGCCAACTGAATGCATTCATCAAAAATAATTTAGTTCCCTATTGAAAGCTTTTATAAAATGTCCAATATTGTGTGAGCCCAGCTTTTTGTAAACTCTGAAGACTATTTTTGCATCTTTGTTAGTTCAAATTATATTTTTCCTGCATCATCATCCTTATATAGTCAAGAAAAACATAACACATGCTTGTTACTTGATTATTGAAAGGAAAGATTTTTGTTGAAATTTTATATCCTGGTAAATATCAGCCAGGTGTGAAAATATGTACTCAAGTCCTCCTTTGTTAAGCTTTTATCTATAACAGCTGCATCACCTTACAATATTTCTCACAGATAAATATGCATCACTTTCTCTCTTTACACACTGTTTTATCAAGGTTTTCTCCAGAATATGTAGGCTAAAGAGAGTCTGGAATAAAAATCTTTTCCTCTTACTCAAGATTAGATCCTCTGTTAAGACCTCTGCTTGACTTTTTTCAGTAGGAGCTCAACACTATATCTGTATTTTTCTTACTATTAGATTATTTTTTATTAGAATTTTTATATTTTCTGGTGGAAACAAAGGGGACCTGCAATACATTAGGGAGAAATCTCTCAAGGATGTCTCATTTTGTCACCAAAGAAAATATTCATTGTAAAAGACCTCTGAATTGCTGGTGGTTCATCAAACATGAAAACTTGCTACTTGTACCTTCCCCCTCAACTTTTTAACAGCTTAAGAGATTCATCATCCAAACTTCTGGTAGCTGGCAGCCCAGCCTTGCCACCGTTTATCCTTATGATCCCAAATTCCCAAACAGTCAATCTTATTAAACAATATCTCTACATGCCAAGAAACCTTGTTTGTGTTTGCCAAGCCTTGAAGAAGAAACCCACTCCTCACCTAAAATTTTGTGACAATGGAGACTTGTTAGAAAAATCTACATGGTTCCCACTGATAAGGGCACCTGCAATTTTGTCAGAGGGGGAGAATTACACAGAAATAATGTAGGTGTTTAATGTTAATTTTATATATCTGTCATTGCCTTTCCCAGCAGTAGTTTAAACATCTGCTAAAGATGGAGTTATCCACACATGACCTATTTCTAGAACCCTTTTAATAAGGAAGAGGTTGTATTCTCACACYCAACAATGGACAACGTGGTTAAAAACCTAAAGAGGTTTTGCCCAAGAAACAGTTCTTTAGAAATGCCATATTTCTGTAGAGAAAGCAAACTCCAGTTTTAGGCCYCAAAAGTTTTTCTCGAGTCACACAAATACTCTTTTCTAAGTAAAGGCTGTACATCCTCAGATAAGCATCTGGTTTTTACAGTGCAAACAATGATAAAGAAAGCAAAAGCTTGAATAAATCCAGCTACATAGAATACAAAATGTCATGGCAGCAAAAATAAAAAGTCTCAAACCTTCAGAAGCTCTAGTGCTAATTTGACGCCTTTGTGAAGAATGTTTTAATAGGAAGCTTCAGACTGTGACAAATCAAGTGTCTGTGTAGTAAACTGGTTTGGGGTTTTTTGGTTGGCTTTTTTTTTTAAGTACTTCATTAGGTGTAACTCTGCATAGGTGTGGATCTTTTGAACTGTCATTTATAAAAAAAGCATGAAAACACTTTGTTATTGTAGAGCTCTATTCAAAGTGCTGGTGGTTGTTGCTGGATACAGGAGATCACAAGGCGTTTGCTTGGGGTAGGGAAATCGTGTCTGCTTTTCTTGACATAATAAACTGTCTCAGACTACAGAGTGAGGCCAGTTGGCTTCAGCAGCAAACTGATGTACTGCCTTTCCTGCTATTTCGGTGTGGTGTAGAACAAACAGGGGCCCAATAATGCAAAAAGCTGAATATTTTAGGCTGTTGGTTTTTTCCCAATATGTTTAGAGTATTTTTTTTTTTTCACTCTACAGCAAAAGTGAAAAAAAAGACAGAACCAGAGAAAACTAAACTGGATGGTTTCTATTTATAATCATAATTTACTGTTTGAAGAGTAGGGTGCTGAAATGAAAATAACTCTTGACTGATTTTTAATAAAGGAATTTGGAACAAAAATTTGTTGGTAGAACATTAATAAAAAGAAGACGATACAAGCTGTTTATGACTGTTTCCAGATTCACTCATGTAACAAAAATTAGCAGTCCCTTGTCTTCTGTCTTTACCTCCATGCCCTGGTAAGTGTGACGTGTTGACCCARGGTGAGGATTTTAGTTTAACATGGTTTAGGGTGCTCACTGTTTTAAAATGCTTTCTGGAAAAAAKTTTTCCTTGATGTTTCAGTCAATGCCAGAATAATAAGTGGGAACTAATGAGAAATAGATACTAACGAACTTCTAAATGTTTAGTCCTTTAGAAATTACACTTTTGAAGTTGTCCARCTTTTAACTTGAAACCAAAAGAAATTGGGAACAAGTAATCTAGGCGTGGGTGGGATTGCTGATTTTAGATTAGTTAGACTCAGTAAACAGATCAGCTGGGTTTGAGATCCAAGTGCAAAAGCAGTCTCAAGTAGCAGTTGTAARGGTAAAAACAGATCCCCGACGAGGTAATTGCTCAGAAATGGGTAATCAGGTGGGTACTCAGTAGTCACAGCATAGCAGGGAGGCTACAGCCACAAATACAGRTGGTCTTTGTTCTTAGGAAACTTCATGTGTTCTAGTTTAGGGTGAACCCTGTCATTGAACCACACCTCCATTGATTTAAAATCTTTGGCTTAAGGCTCGTGACTTTTACAGTCCAGAGTACAACAGAGCGTGATCAGAGCAAATCTGAATCTTGGTGGAAAAGAAAAAGTAAGAAACTCAAGAGCTGAGAAATGAAAAAAAGCTTCTTCCCTGAGATTTCCACGGTGGGGAGGAAGTGGAGAAAAGGYGAGACACTAAAATTATTGCCAAGAAAACCCCAAAAAGACAAATTTTGTATTTCACACAACATTGGATGAGTTTCATGAAAATTTCAGGAGTGTTGTAAGTGGCTGCTCACTTCCCACTCATACTCATGTATATGGCTGTTACACCCTGTTAGCTTTGATTTCACGAACTCCAGAACAGCCAGTGTTTGTCTCTATGGTGGTGGCAATGTCTATTAATGTTATCTTTTGTGATTTCATCTTCTCATAATGTCTGAGARCCCTGCTCTAAAGTAGCAGTCTGTGATTGTGACTGGTGAGATAAAAATTTCAGTGAGATAGAGAGAACTCACRCTTCTGTGTGTGACAAATTGCAATGACAAGGCTGTGTTGATAGCAGCTTATGATGTGAAATGAAATCACAACCACAATGCCATAAAGATGTGTGCTTAGGGCATCTTTACAGAGCTCCAAGTGAAAGAAGATATGGTCACAATGCCTGGTAGACACTGTGTTCCTTCCCTGCGCTTCATTTTATTGCTGGAACTGGCCAGGACTGCTCAATAAAAATACTTCAYGCATTTCAGACTTTTTTCTTTTTTTTTTTTCTGTGGCTTCGCTGGGTATCTCTATTCCAGCTCCTGTGTGATACATACAACCAGCATCTGAAACTGGCTAAATTCATTATACAAATACAATCACTGCTGTAATGTTCAAGATAGCCACTTGATTTGATTCATTGGATTGGCTGAATGACCCAGTTGAGGAATGGACAACAGGAAAGGAGAAATAACAGCACTTACAGAATGCATTCCATGAAACTTCAGGGGGTTGCATCAATTCTTTATTCATATTCGCAATTCATAGGACTGACAGTAGGAGTAACTGCATGAATATCTTCTGAATATCAAGGGTAAAATTCGGTTGCCTAAATATTAAAATCTAAAGCTATTTTTTTTATATTAAAGACAGTTTTGTGTGGCTGGCAGGTATAGGGATGGATGAGACACCAGCACTCCTCTGGAGCAGCAGCCAGAGGCTACAGATTAAATTGTGAAATGCAACAAGAAACCTGTGCTTTCTCAACAGAATTAGTGAGTAGTGACCTTTATGGCAGCCAAAATTTGGGATTCTAGGAGGTAAAAAAATGTCTCTGGGAATGGCAGGAAASAGCTATTGCGAAACTGAAAAGTAATAGGATTCAAAATTGCTATAATTTTTAAAAATCTCATAAGTTATTAAGCCCCTAAGGGGAAAAAAGAGTCTCCAAATCAGGACCTACATTTGGAGGAGATATCCTTCCAGTACAGAGAAATGTRCCCTCAGAGAACTGCTGTAGATATCCTTGAAATTATTTTAGCTTCCTGATATGATCTAATAAATAAATTGCTGTTGAAGAACTGAGTTTTCAGCCTTCTGAATAATTAGATCAATAATCAAATGGAGGAAAAAAAAGAAAACTAGAAAATAATTTCCACACAAAGGTCACACAGGAAGAGTGTTCATAGATATTATTTTATTTATTAATTATTAATTTGGTTTTAGTTGGTTTTTTTTCTTACRTTACTATTCTAGTTAAGTACCATTCAAAGGGTAATTATCAATTACCTCCTCTATGGTTCCTGTAGATGATGGTTTTCTGGCTAAGATTCAGGCGTGTTATGCTTTCATTCAAAGTTTGGTTTTGTCATTGATTTCTGTCCCATCACGGAATTAAAACAACAAAAAACATACTCCTAATGAAGAGGGAAGGATGCAAACTAATAATTGCTATGAACAGCTTTTCTGCTGTTGATTAAAGGACAAGCAGTAACTGATAATGGTGATGCAAACTATATTTTCTACCAATAGGTGCCAGTATAAGCTAATTAAGATAAAGTATGTAATGACAGGTTTAAAGGAGACATTAGAAAAAAATATTTTAAAAATTCCAACAAATTCTCTTCACAATTTATCCTTTTGGGTGGGGCATAGCCTTTCTTGGGAGCGCTGATGGCAAAGTTTGTGTTCTGTCCCTTCCCTGCTTCTTTTCTTCCCTCTCCAGCACAGCTGAACAMACGCATCCCTTGCTTCTGTTTCTAGCTCGTAGATTTTGTAATCAGTCTCCTTTTTTAAACCAGAAATTCATTAAAGATCTTCATCAGGTAAGATTTAGAGGGAAGAAAACCAGCAGAGAGTGATTGACTACAGCTGAGTCTTGCCCKTGCAGGTTTCAGAGGCTGGACTTAATTTATAGCAAAGAAATATTTATTGTGGAAGAACAGAGTTAACCATCACTGCAGTATTTCCTCAGTCAGATTTTCCATTTTAAGCATTACAAAGATACACCTCAAACTTGGCCTCTCAGACCATGGTGAGCCAGCCTCATGTGTTTCGTGAGCAAAGCCCTGGAGTATCACTCTGCAGTACTTTTTGTGCAACCTTCCCCTGTTTGGTGCCCTGCTGTAGATATCTGTAGCCAACCATGTAATTTAATCTCATTCCTATTCAGTCTTAATGGAGAGATGACCTTTCAGCAGATTAGAATTGATTTGTTTATAAATCTGCTAGTCTTGTCAAAGCTTTGTTGTTACAGACAATAATTTTGCTATCATCTGCCTGATACTTATCAGTGTGTCATAGCAGCTGTAATGATTTTTTTTTTCCCTTTAATTTCTTTTTTTTAACCTATTTTTCAGCTCTGCTTGGAGCCACCTTCCCCAAAGCTTGGACAGTGTCACTGGTGAAGCATCTCTCTGTCTGCCACAGGAAATGTCACTGTTCCTTCTCTTTAATTCCTCAAATCCCCTCTCATTTTAAGTGTGCTGAACAAGGCCAGATCAAACAGGAGAATATGAAAGGAAAGAACTTGTCAACACCAGCAGTGTTTTTCAGCCCAAATTTTGCTTTCTTTTCAGTTGGCTTTGTGCTAGGCATGGTTGTATCACAGTTACATTATCTGTAGAGACTCTGTTGCTCCTGTAGAAATTCAGATTGTGTCATCGCTGTTCTCCGTGGCACTCAGCAGATTGAACCCTTCATCCGTTTTACAGCCTGTCTTCACTTTCTCAGGGTTGTTTGGGTGGGGAGTTTCCCTGGATCTATTTTTACAGTAATTGAATTGAACCTGTGACAATACTCTTGTTCTCTGTAGGCTGCTTTCACAACGAGGAAATGGAATGTGCTCCCCAGATTTAATAGGAAACATGGAATTAATTGCCTTGCGGCTTTTTCCGTGCTGATTGTGAGTTTCACATCACACCAGCCTTACAAGCATACAGATGTTTGTACAGAGAGGCAAATTTGGAGAACTATTAAGGTGAAATATGCTGAGGAACATCCTGTTGGTGGCAGCAATAACTTACATTTAACTTGTTAGAGGTTGTGAAGGTGACAGAGCTCCTTTGCAGTCTGTGGTGCCTGTGTGAAATAATGGGCTTGCTGTGCATTTGAACGCTCCACATTGATCCTTATCTCTTAATAGCTATTTAATCCAGACTTAAAATCACACATCGGGTGTAATGTGCAGCTAATATTTTGCATAAGCTCATGAATCTGGACTAAAGAGTAGTGATATGCCAGGGATGTTTGTAATTCCAGAAAAATTACCCTGATTCTGGTGTTCAAGGGTTTGGGGRATTTTTTGGTGGGCTTTTTGTTGTTTCTGGTTTGGTTTGGTTTTTCTTTGTGTTATTTTTGTTTGTTTGTTTGATTTGGTTTTTGGGTTTAGTTTGTTTTGGGTTTTTTTGTTGTTGAGGTTTTTGTTGGGAAGAAACATGATCCAGTGCCTGTGTGCTATTCAGGGTGCCATAACAAAACATTTATAGTTTCCCCACTCATGGCACATTTTGGATACTGATGATAGAGCTCTTCTTCCAGGAAAAAAAAGATTGGTGGATCATGGTGTGTRTTGCATGATACCATCCAGTGAAAGGCATGGGGACACATATTTTAACTCTAATTTGGGTTGCCAGCAGTAATTGGTCACAGAGGCCAGTTTGGGCTGAACGTGCACTAAACAATTATTTGAAGTAGAAGCAAGATGGAAGTTTTAACCTTAAAAGAACTTTAGACCCCATTTCGGTACCTAAAGGGGCTCCAGAGAGCTGGAGAGGGGCTTTAGACAAGGGCCTGGAGTGACAGGATGAAGGGTAATGGCACTAAGCTGAAGGAGTGGAGGTTTAGATCGGATATTAAGGAGGAATTCTTCCTTGTGAGGGTGGGGAGGCCCTGGCACAGGGTGCCCAGAGCAGCTGTGGCTGCCCCTGGATCCCTGGCAGTGTCCAAGGCCAGGCTGGACGGGGCTCGGAGTAGCCTGGGATAGTGGAAGGTGTCCCTGCCCATGTCACAGGACATGGAGATGATATTTAAGGTCCCTTCCAACCCAAACTGCTCCACGATTCTGTGATCTCCATCTCTACCATTCTGTATCACACTATAATGCATTCTTACACCACAGGGCAGCAGCAATTGCTGAAGATGTTTTGCGTAAGGACTTTGACACAAAACTTTGGAAGCTCAGGGTTGTTCACGTGGTTTTCAAGGGCTGTTTCTGTGCTGCAGCTCCCAGTCTGAGGCAGGCCCTGCAGGAGGATGTAACTGAGCAATGCCACAGCAAATCTCGGCACTCAGGAAATGTTGGGGTTAGTGAGGAGCAGATCCCTGCTTGACAAAGGACAAACTGAGTCCAGACACAAAGGACAGACTGAAAGCAGCCGCCCCCAAAATGTTAATGAACTGTCATAACTATTTTAATTTCAACCATCTGCACGCAAAAGGAAGACAGTCTATCCAGAAGAAGTGTCTGCTAGGGAGAATCTAGATAAGGCTGGAGCACCTGGGTTCCCAGTGAGTTCTGGTGCCAGTGGCTTTGTCGTGATGATCCCACCCTGGGTACTAATCCCAAATGTTAACTGTGCTCTCACGTCTCGGAGCGAAGCGCAGCCGTTCCTGCTGRGCACAGTGGGATGTGCACAATTGCATGTGTAGGTGTAACTTTATCTCAGTACTCACTGTCCTTTCACTTCTAGGAGAAATTATTCCATTTCTGGTCCTTTCCCTTCTGGGAGCAGAGAAGATGCTCTTGTATCTTTTCCAGCTCTGCCACAGATTGCACMAGGTTACTACRGAGATGATGAGATGAAGTTGTACTTCAGTAGAAAATGTGGTTTTGTTGGTCACCTGGCTGGGAGTTTYGTCCACTTATTTATTCACCCTCTACCACCCTCCAGATTAAGTTAGGCAAAACACTTTAGTTTGCATTGATGGGRGTTGTTTTCCTCTCTAGTTACAAGSAAAAAACCCCATTTTACTGATGTTAGCATTTACAACATCCCAAGACTTTTAAAAATGAAACMATTTTTAATAGAGTAATTTTGAAGTCAGTAAATTAAACCAGAAATTGCCCCCCACATTTTMTTTCTAAAGCTACAGGATATATATGATTTATATCTTRTGGCAGGTAAGTTTTGTACAGAATCCCCTTATTACCACGTTTCTGCACAGAAGCATAGGTTGCACAGCTGTGTTGGACAGTTGCACAACTGATGTCCATGGCCATTAACTTTCATCCAGCACTTTCAACACACTGTRTAATGTTACTCCATAAATGTGTTTAGCATCCAGGGGTCCAATACAATGTAATGAATAACATAAATGTGGTGCTTTTTATCTGAAGTCTTCCAAACCTGCAAATATTTTCTTATCTCAAGGTATGAATGCCTGTTATTTCCTTGTCCTCATTTTGCTGTGTCAAATAGGACTTTGTGTCTCAGAAATTATTTTATTGTGTTGTTATACCATCAGATGTTGACTGAAGATAGGACACTTGTGGAATTGCTGTTCATTTGTGTTTGTGGCATTGCACTTTGCAAATGTGCTTTCTGCAGAGGAAGACTTCCAGTTTTTTTTATTGTGGAACCAGAATTTTTTTTGTCCTGAATGAAGGATTAAAGTACTTCCCCACCCAGTATCTAGTTACTGTTTTTTCCCTYACTGCCTATTTTTGTGCATGAACATTTAGCAGATTTGGCTGCAAAAAGAAAGGCAAATACAAAGCACATGAGGGCTGGTTTTCTGCATTGTCTCTATTCCCAGCCAGCTATGTCAGCCAAGATCCATGCCTAAAATAAATACAGTTATTTTTATTGTTCTAGATATGTCTCAGTGTGTGCACTGAATGGCGACAGAATTGTTTACTTTGTTGTGAACATCAATCCATGGATTCCCAAACCCTCCCTGCAGACATGGCAGAGAAGGGTAGGCAGGGATGTTCTCGTGTGCTGGGTTAAAAGCATTTGCCATTTGGGGAACCAGCTAAAATACAGCACTGAGGGTGGGCCCCACAGGCTCTGCCATTTTATCTTTCTGAACAGTCTTCAGCTAAGAAAATATTCCAGAAGGCAAGGGCTCCTTGATATGTGGCCAATAGTTTTTTCTAGGGAGAACTCTTGCTGCTCACTGTGCCAAGCTGAGGAGCTGCATGTGCTGAGGCAACAGGCTGCACTTCATTCATCCTCAGACCACGATGGCATCCAGATTATTCAGCTTGCTGATTTTTCTGTCAGGCCTTTATAAACAGGTTAAGGGAAAAGTATTGTTATCAAGCTGGAGCAGTGAGTTTTATGAGCTTCAAAGAAGCTGCAGGTGCTTCATTATCAGTGTGTTTGGAGTTTATTCATATATATATATATATAATCTCTTGAATTATGTCTCCATCATCTTACTTCAACAACTGATAGTTTATTTTTTCTAGGTTGTGCTGAGTACTGTGTTCCATTCCATAGCTCTGTTCCCATCCTGACTGATTTGAGCTTGCAGATAGGAATGACAGTCCAGGCTGTCTTTGGCATTCAATGGAAATAAACCCTCTTAAGGTACCAAAACCATATCTGACTTGCCAGAAAGTAGGAACTTTGTGGGAAATTGGATGGTGCAAGGTGGAAAAGGCGATGTGAGTGGTTGTTTTTCTGTTTTTAAACCGGAGTTTGGCCTAATTAAATTCTTAGTGTATTAAATGTGCTACAGTGTACTGCAAAAGAACTCTCTAAGAATACCCTGACAATGTCAGAGAATCCAAGTTGGTAACTCCTCAGTGTCAGACCTTTGAACGGATTTGGTTTTGTTCTTCAGCTTACAAAGCACTTTCTTAATTAGATTAGCCTGCCACAGGCTCTTGGCAAATTCAAACTTTAGTGGCAATAAGAACAAACACAATTAATTAATCCATACATAAAAAAGGAAGGAATAAACGGTCCACTTACCCTGGCAGGAAAAACTCTGCTGGAACCTCAGAGTCTCGCTGGCACTTGCTATGATTCTTTCRTGCAGCCAAGGGTTAGGCAAATGTGTCTAGTGGGAAGCATGAAAAACTTGCTATGACATATATGTCAAAATTTACTCTTATTTATAAAATTGCAATCCAACTGCTTATTTTTCACTTACAAGGGTTACAAATTTTCCATTTCAGAAAGACAAAACTGGCCTCGGGAGCACCTTATGTGTCCTTATTACAAACATTTAAAGTTGGCATTAATATTCATTTCAGTAATGTTGCTTCAAAGTACAGTCTGATGTTTTAATTTTGCATGACATTTGAGAAGCAGCATAGTCTAAGTGATTTTTCTGTAAATACATTGACTTTATAATATTAAAGACTTTATTCTTTGGTGCAAGTTAATACCACTGTTACCATGGAACACTTATTTCTTTAATTTCATGTAAATTTAAATTTTATGATGTTTGCTTCTCCAAGATTATATAATCCCTTTTTATTGAAAAGAATCACAATTATGCAAATGATGATATCCAAGGAGACAAGCAGCAATTAACTGCAAAAGACAGGCTGTTACCAAAAGAGTTTACTCTCAATGAACATAACAGGACCTCCTTTAAAATAAACCTTTATTTAAAGAAATCAATTTGGCATAGTTTCTAAAAGAAAGCAATTCATTCAGACAGAAGTTTCTGGTCTTAGCAGCATGTTCAGTAATATATYCAAGATTTTTTCTTTGACTCCAAATGCGTTATTTCTGTACACAGGACATGGASAGCAGAAAGCTTCTGCATCAGTGTGGACTCTGCTGGCTTTGCTTCCAAGAAAGCCCAAAATAGATTTGTATTCCTCCAGAAGGCTGTTAATGAAGCAAAATAGTAATTTGTAAGCATGGAGTTACTCAGTCTGATGGTCTTTGAGCAGCCTGGTCTGGTGGAAGGTGTCCCTGTCCACGGCAGGGCCTTGGGACTGGATGGCCTCCAAGGTCCCTTCCAACCCAAACCATTCCTTGGCAGTCCCTGGTCACAGCTCTGGAAATGTAAAACAATGCCCAAAAGAACTGCGTGGGTTAACACCAAGCTCCCTGGAGCAGGCGTGGACTTGGATCCAGCCGTGTGCYGTGTACGTCTCTTACTCTCCAAATGATGCCTCAGTCTCCCGTGTGCTTTGGAATGCACTTTAAAATGTTCACAGATGGCTCGAGAACAGACTTAAGAGCTCTTTCTCCTTGGATACCTTCCCTGTGCTTGATGAGAGAGTGATGCTGCTTCGGATATGGGCAGACTTGCAACTGTAGGCAGTGGATGTGCTGTTATGTATTAGAATTAATTTTGTTTTCCCAGTTCCCTGTGTGGAGAACTGAGCAGTGCTGGAGGAGGAGGAAATAGCAGCTGGTTTCTGGAGAAGAGATTTTTTTCCTCAATAAGTTTGATACTCTGAGCTGTTAAGGAGCCTCAAGGAGGATTGTGGAAGGGAAAATTGGAGGTGAGGGTGGGATTTGAACGGGTCAGAGAGCAAGCAAAGGGTGTCAGAGATTAAAGTGCAGCACAGCTACAGGACAGGGTCACTCATGAGCTACCAAAATCCCCTCTGCCGCTGCAAACTAGGTAATGCACATAGTACCAGATGTATTTTCCCTTGCCTCTTTACAGGTAATAGCTGTGAATAAACTCTGGGATCAGGGCTTTGTTGTCCAAGAAAAAACACAGGTGTGCTCTTCCTCCTCCACCGTCTCCTGCAGAGAATCAGCCAAGGGAGCAGCCTGGGCAGGGATCCATCAGACTTTAGGGAGGGCTGCTGCTTCAAACAGAGTTGTTAGAGCTGTGCATGAGCTCAGGAAAGCCTCGTGGCTGCCAAAAGCCTGAAGAGAGTCAGTAGATTCTGTGCGCTTTAAATCACCGGAACTGCCAGCAAGTTTCATAGCTGCAGATAGCTGYGATTAGCACACCTGGGAAAATATTTTCTCCATTAGTGCCTTTCCCTCAGTGAAAGTCAAAGATTAAATAAAAGGCTTCCCCCATCTCAGAAAAGGAAAATAGGCTTCAGAATTTGTCTGATAACTGCAAAACAGAGAGACCTCATCTTGTGCATTCTATTTGCACTTCTCAAAACATTTTATAACGTGTTAAATAACARGTGTGGTAAACATACAATATCACATTTTATAGGTAGGTCAACACTGAAAATGGAGATATCCTGTGAACTCTACACTGAATGCCTTCTTATGCAGGGTTTTTATCTGTAATTGTAGTCACAGAGATATGAGGTTGTGGGCTGGACAATTACCTACCCTAACATCAAACAGAGACAACATCAACTCAGAATCACACAGTTCTTTTGTTTTAGCTTTTTTTGTGGGTTTTTTTTTTACCAGTTTAAGTTTCCCATTACTTAGCTAAACACTAAATTGTGAAARGATTACTCTTCTTTTAGAGTTGAATGTCAGACAAGTGCTGATAATGTGGGTGATAGGCTTTCCTGACACAACGTGCCGGGGTTAAGATGCAACTGTGAGGACCAGAGAGGAATTTCAGGATGTTTTTGACACTGGCAAAAGGTTGTAATAAAGTGTGCAGGAGCAAGGTAAAACTGGCATTTCAGTGCAGTGTGAATGTCAAGTCACAGAAAGGTGTTGACCTCTAACCATCAATTTCAGCTACATTCCTTCTCTATGCTCCCAAGTGCTTTGTCCCAAAGTTGCCAATGCCTCACAGCTGGCATTAAAACCATTCCAGCTCGAACAATCTCAATTAAATTGAGTGATTCGGTTTTCTCCAGTGAATATTGTGTATAAGGGATGRGACTGATCATATCTTTCAAAAGTACTTTGGATATCACGTGGATATCACACCTAGAAAGGTCAGGGTGGAACAGTTAACCGGGCAAATCCACCCTAGTGTAGTTCGGATTTGGATTTACCAAAAATAGATTTTTTCTGTTGTATGAGCTAAGTAAACCTCTAGCAAACTGACTGGAAAGCTGAGTTTCAACAGGTTGGAGCTCACTCAGTTTATTCTACATTAATGAAAAATCAACCCCCAGGCAGGAAGGGAGTGCTGATGATGATCACTTTGTAATGCCTGTACAGCAAAATGAGAAAATTAGCTATCAGGACACAGCACAGGCTGAAGGAACAAAAGCATCTCCTTCTGTTATTGCATTGCCTCAAAGGATATTGTTTTAGCTTCTTATTTATTTATTTAAGACTGAATATGGAGGACTGAAACCACTTGCAATTAAATAATAAACATTGGAGAAATTAATATAATTCACAGAAAAAACACCGAGCAATTAAAACACAGTTTGAGTTTTTAACTTAATATATTCAATTGTGAGGAGTCTCTGTGTAAGTTTTGTATGGAGATGTATTTAAAGTGCTACAACTGTAATAAAAACATAACCATAATAACCCCCCAAAACAAAATAAACCAAACAAAAAAAAAACCCCTTCAACTCTTAGTTAAGTAAAAAGACAACTTCACCAATCAAACTAAGCAGGCTGAGAAGGTTTTTCAGAAGGGGCACAATTTGTGAGAGAAGAAAAGCTGAGAAAGAAGCCAGACAGGAGGATGTAATATTGAACAGATGTCACTTTTTTCTTTTCACATTCAGTGCCTTGTTTTCCCAAAATATATTTGTTTCTGAAATCCAAGGAATTTTATATGGGGTTCTTGGAGATCTGAAGTTCATCCAAAATTTTGTATTGTTTTTGGATGTAAAATACCTGTTCAAAATACCAGCTCTTGCTTTGAGACCAAGAATGGTTTTTACATTTGTTTACAAAGCCTTTAGGAAGCCTTTGTWCCAAAATCTCTCTGGAGATCTCAGTTTAGAAATGGTGAACTCCCCCTGGTTAATAAAGGGAAATAGGTGATGTCCACATGGCCCAGCCTTCAATGGAAGGGGCAGGAGGGAGAGGAGATCTGGAACACGTAGAGGTCTCTCAGGAGGAGTTAAAAGCAGAGACAAYCTCTGAACTAACACTGAAGCATTTTTGGTTCTGTTTGTGCAAAGGAGATTTGGGGAGCTTAGTGGGACAGAGAGAGAAGGTTTTACAGAGAGTTACTGGTGAACTCGCTCCAAAACACCTCCAGATGATGAAAAGTCCAAGGCTTTGCACAGATGAGCTAAGATGAAATCTTTTGTCTGATCTCTCAACTATCCTTTCTTGAAGTAAAAAGATATTTTTCCTTTTAGAACTACTGACACCAAGTTTTATCCCCTAAACCCAGGAAACAGGCACCAAAAACCTGCCAGAGTTAAGTATATCCCTGTATGGGAGCATTCTTGATGTTTATTGTAGCAAATGTTTGAAGGAATGAGTCTGTATGAAAAAATAATGATAAAATAAAATCTTCCCCTTCTCTCTCCTGCTACTCCAAGTGCTGTTAGAGTTGGGAGCAATGAACTACTTTTATTCTGTGCAGCATTTCACTAATTTATTTGCTATTGAGAGAAACCTTACCCTTTATAAAACAGTACAAAGCATATATTTATGATTCATTATCTTATCTAGACTGAACGGTTTATTTTAATTTTTACTTGTTTTAAATATTTTAAAAAAATACTGCAACTACTTACTTTTAAAAATTACTCTAAGATAGGAATAGGAGGTACCACACATTCACCATTTTCCCCATTTATCTTATCTGACTCTCTTACMGGTGCAGCTGGGAAGGGAGACCAGACTCTTTTAAGTGTGGCCAAACCCAAAGCGTCAGGATTTGAGAAATGCCCCCCTGAATTTGTCAGGCTGGCATTTCTTTATCAAATCCAGTATTCTTAGTTTATAAACTAAGTATAATCCAGTATTCTTACCTGTGTATAAAACACACCTAATAAATGCAGCCAGGCAAGACCAAGCCCGTGTTGAAGGCAATGGTGCAGAAAAGAACTCTGTAAAGCTGGAGAAAAAAGCCTGAACTTCAGAATATGTGGTGGATACAAAGTTGTATGAAGTTGGGAGGTAGGAAAGGGAAAGTCAAGGAGAGCTGATGAGACACAGAATAAATAAATCCTGAGAATAACCTGAAAACTTTTCCAAAAAATAAAGAAGATGTAAAAGTAAAAATTACAAATGCAATTAAAAATATTAACTAGAAAGCAAATTAGATATAAAATAAGAGAATGTTAGCTTAAATTGGTACACTTTACATTGTTTTTTCCAGAGATATTTAGAGGCAAAATAGAGCATTTATGATTTTTGTGTCAGTGTCTAAAAGAAGAAGTCAGAACTTCTAAACTCAGTGCATTCCCAGTCATTTCTTTCAGGCTTTTGATCATGGTGTAGAAATGTAGCTTGTACTGTCTTTGTAGGATCACTTGTAGATGGCTGGCTGAGTTTCAAGTCCTTTTTCTCTTGGGAAGTCAAGTCTTTTCCAGCTTCCTAGTAATTAAAAAGAAAAAAAAAGCAGACTCCCACTGTGAAGGTATGGCATTTCAGCACAATTTTTGTAATGCTGGAGCAGAATAATTTCATAAGCTTTGGAAGGACTAAAAAAAATTATTCAAGTTAGTGCTTTTGGTTCTGCATTAAATCATTTTCTGTAGCTCCTCATTGCACTCTGGTGTGGTTGTCATTTTATAACTCTGAGTTTGAACCTTGTTATAGAATGTGTGTATTTGTTTGTTAAAATCCACCTCTTGGAGAACAGCTTGCTTTCTCTATCTCAGCTGTGTTTTACTTGAAAAGGTAAATATGTTTTGATATTTTCAAGCTTCTCACTTTTGTTGTCTGGTTCAGTTTTCCATGTTCTTCAATTCAGTGTTGCTTAAAAGTATAAAAAACTAATTATCCTGAATTCAAGAGCAGAATGTGTGACTTGAGGTGTGGCCATTCAATCTTTAGTTTGCATATTGTAATAAAAAAGGAGGCGAAAGGGCTTGCTGGACAGTATGAAAATGCTGGTAATTGTGGTAGTTCAGAGAACACATGCTGTGGGTTAGTCCCAGTGTCACAAACGACTGTAAAGAGTTGTGAGCCTGGATAGAAAACCCAGGCAGTCCCACGTGTGACAGAAGCCTCCAAAAAGAATCTCACTGTGGTGCAATATCCATTGTATTAGATCCAAAATACCCAGGTGCTGGGGTGTTATAAATACAGACAGAGAGATGTGCAGCTCAGCCTTCACCACGGTGCCAATTTGTGCTGCTGCTGCCTGCAGTAATCACAGCTCAGGACTTGGGCCAGAGGGGTAAAAAATGTGTTTTCCAAAGAAGCAATAAGAAATCCCAGAAGAATGAATATTCCATCAGGAGAATACCACGAGATGAAGTATTCTGTTTATATTTGTATTGAATTCCTGCTGTGAAGAGAATTGCTGCGATTTGACAGCATCATGTAGGACCTCATGTTTCTTTAGCTGTGAAGGTGTTTAGGAAGGTTTTTGTCCTCAGTTCACTTTGCTTCTGCAGCATTGGTTAACTTTGTCTAAATAAGGTGGTTGTGGTTTGCCCCAGGGTGTGAATTGCACCTCTCATAGCTACAGGGATAATTGAGACAATAATTTAGGAAGCGTAGTAGTACACTCATTTAAAAGTAATGGAAATTAAGATTAAGAGAAACGTTTCCCTTCTCTGGGATGAGAAAGCGTAAAGAAACAGACCAGAATGCCATAGCCAGTATGTATATTTATTTGTTTGTTTGTTTATTTATTTATTTTTAATAAGAAAGATATTTAATAGGCATTCAAAACTATATGGTAGCCATCACAAATGATAGCAAGAAATCAGAATCTTTGCAATGGCAAGCTCAATATGATAACCCTGTCATGAGAGGTGAAGGGTGCCCTCCATTCCATCTTTATTCAAAGGGCTGAGCCAGAAAAGGTCCAAAGGTTGCTGGAGGTCACACGAAAAATAAAATCATGATAGGAAAAACAAATTCCTCCTTGCTGAATAAAACATCTGCCTTCTGTGTGGTGCCTGTGTGGCCATAGAGCTCAGATGTCTGAAGATATTTAGCACTTTAATATCCTTTTGTCCTTCCAGGGCTTGAGAGCTGAGTTTCCGCAGGGTCCAGCTCTAGACCACCGAGATTTTTGAGATGTTTACTCAGTGGCTGTAATTAAGTTAAAATAAATGAGTAAAAGTAAACCTAATCTTTCTAAACCCTAACACAGAAGGTCTGGACGTTCGAATATGAGCAGTTCCAGCATCACATGCTCTTGCCATGTTTATTCTGTAGCAAATAACAAACAAATAGAGTTGCTCCACCCACCACCAAGTAATCCACATTTGAACGTTTCAGCAAGGCCAGGTGTCCTTCTGCTGCCTCACATCTTGTGAGTTAAACGTGAATGGTTTGATGTTGGCTTTGCTCGGTGTCCTGGTGATCGTGCAGGTCCTCCCACAACAGCCTGAAAGTCAACTCCTGACAGAAATGAAGGGGCTTTACTGGACTGCCTGACTTTACCAAGACATTTTAGGTTGGGTGTCACCATCTGAGGCACTTCAGTGTAGTATCAAGATAAGTAAACGTGAAGCTTTTCCCTTTGCTCTTCTCTCAAGGTTTCAGTCACCAGGTGGAAACAGGAGGAGTATTTGATGACGTATATAGGATAAAATTAATTCATTTAATGTAGAGGAGAAAAACACTTAGAATAATGGCAGAGGAAAAGTGAYCATAAGTGGTTTGGAATATCTTAGAAATAGAAATATCTACTACTGTTTGTGGGTTTTTGTTTTTTCTTTTTTTTTGAGAAATAACCTTAACAGCCTCCTTGAATGACAGGTATAAAATGTCAAAATCTGATACTTCACGAGAGGAGGGGATGGTGAATGATAACAAAGCCAAAGCAATAACAGAAAAGAAGAGAAAGACATGGATTTTCTTTCCTATCTATTATCTGACAACTTCTGTTTCTCTGTCGTTTTACAAATGTCTTGTAATAAAACCAAGTACTTTTCTTTACAAAGCTGCCGTCTTACAGTGTTAGGAAAAGGGGAACTTACAGTTTTACATCATTCAATGAGAAAGAGAACACAGAGGGTGATTTTGCAGTCACCTACTTTCTCTATAGAGACAATTTATTTGTCATCTTATAATGACAAACTCACATTCGTCTCTTATTTCTCCCTCTCTTTCTGTCCTTCTCTCTCTCTCTCCCACTCCCACTTCCCCCTTCCTTTCTGTAAAGCTTTCCACATCTAATCCAATTACTTTGCAGTTTGTCTTTTCCATGCCTCAGTTTTCCTTGGGGAATGTTTGAAAGTCTTGGGTTGCATATTCCCCTTTGGTGGATCACCCAGAGTATATCTGTGCTCTCCCTCTCGGGGAGAGTTTTGTGCCAGACACCCTCCATGAACAGCAGGAGTCTGCCTTTGGCAGCAATACATGTCCTGACCTTCAATTAAGCTGCAGGTTAAGACAATACTGGAAAATCAATAGCTCATTTTCTGTCTTTTGTGCTCAGATTTTGATGTTTACTAAGATAAAGGATGACAAGGCTGAAGGCAGGAATCTTTGCAGAACATCCACTGATGCTGCCAGGGGCTCAGGGGCCAGGTATGGCTTAATCTTTGCAAAGCTTCCRAACTCCAATACGTCAATAGATATCAGCTGTAGCTTTGCACCACATCCACTGCCCTGGGATTCTCATCAGGCAGCTTTTTCTCTTCTCCTCCAGCCTTCTGACCCAGGGGTTCCCTGGAAAGGTCACGAGAAATCCAAATTTGTTGCTGGTTACAGTCACTGGGAGGAAAATCTGTAGCTTGAAGGCTTAAAGTCTTTCTATACCATTTTTCGCTTAAAGCCTTTTTTTTTATTATGTTTTTCAGATATCTGTGTGTGAGGAGGATGAGTTTTGTTTGCCTGTGCAATTTAAATCTACCCTGGTAGCTGTGCCCTCTTCTCAGCTCTTCCAGCATCTGAACAGACTCCCAGAATGGAGAGGGAACATTGAATTCCACTTTTTGGAGCATACTTGGCTGAAAGGTAACTTTTACCTCCAATTTACATTTGTGTCGCTGTACATGCAACATCCGTGTATTAATAAACCTGTCAGGTCAAAGTGAATGGTTCAAGGCAGCTCCTCTTCATGGAAAAAATAAAGAACCAGCCAAAAGATAGATACATTTTCTCCTGTCATATACAAAAGTATCTTAATCAACTTCTATTCTTCTACATTTTGACAAATTTTGAAATATCAAAACCTTCATTTCAATTCAAGCACAGTTTTTTTTTTTTTCCAAAGCAAAAATATGGTCAATTTGTAYTTAAAGGAAGCGTTGTTTAAACATTGTGAGTCACTTTTGAAAATTATTATAACTGTGAAAAGAGAAGGACATGACCCCAGAGTGAACATTTTCAGTCCTGGAACTTCTCCCTGTGTGCCAGGAGAGCTCACAGGGTGAGGTTGTCTGTCAGGAAGAGGTGAAGGGGGGGAGATTCAGGAAGGAAGAAGATGCAAATTGGAGGGACAAAATAATAGAGAAGAAAAACTAATTGTCTATGTTCCTCCAACTCCCATTCTCCGTCTACTTCTGTAATGACAAAGGRTTTGACCTTAGCTGGAGCTGGAAGTTCCCATAAGTAACACCCTGGATTTATCACGGGTGCATTCCTGTGGGTAACACACAGACTGAGCAAGTCATGTGTGTTCAATCATGAGAAAATTAGTGCCTGAAAAATATCAAAATGAAAATTGCTCCTTCTCCTAAATGTATTTGGTTTTTGATCTGAAATGTAACGTTGCTTGTTCTTATTAAACTTTCACAATTTGATAACTCCTGATAAATTGTGTTCAAGTGCAAAAATCAGATACAAAATTTGAACTTGGGAGAAGAATTTGATGTGCCACTCTTTGGCTTTGCACTGCTGTGTGTGCTAGGCCTGCAAATTGAATATTTGTTAGTGATAGCAGCTGGCCTGGCTGGATGGAGTGCTATTAACTAACTCTGACTGGCAGCCTCCAATCCTTGACTGAAGATCTGGCAACTGAGACGTGAGACCCCGGAGCAGGAAAGTGTAAAGGTCACAAATCCTGTAATGTCCCTTACGAGCTCCTGGAGCGACCATTCCCAGGAGACTGCCTGCCTGTTAAGTGGGAGTACAGAAAGAAGTGGAATGGTTCTGTGTGAGGGAAGTGAAATGCAGCCATGTTCCTGGATCTGAATAAGAAATCCTCCTCTCGTTCTGTGTTTTGCGCTGGCTCCCAGAGCACCTTTTATTTCCTTTCACATTTTTGCAGGTTAGCATCTCTCCTTTCTTCAGGTCTGGTTTGGGGTTTTTTTTCTCTTTTTTGTGAGCCCTGCACATAACATTCTAAAAAAGAATAAGAAAGGGTACAATTCTCCCCAGGCGAGGTTTCTGCCTACCCAATAATCCCTCTGACATGCTGCTTTCCGAGGCACTTGCTGTGCATGAGTGCAGGATTTTACAGAGKCAGAGCAGCACAGGAGTGCTGGAGGCATTCTCCTAACGAGCTGTCCAGGTTACTTTCACATTCTCTATTTTATACGCTTCCCTGACTCAGGAAAAGCCAAATACCAGGATCTCCCTGCCATTTCTTTCCATGCAGATTTGAAAGAGAGAAGAGGCTGGTTCTGCCCTGAAATTTTCCAGCCTTTGATTTTAGTGTGAAAGCGAACAGCAACGTGCCCTCGTGCAAGAGCAACAAGTGCTCATATCTTTAATATTTGGTGTGATGATTCCATTCCAAACAGCACATCCAAGTTCATTTCTCCCATGACTATTTTATTGCCTTTTTATAATGTAAAAATAAAATCGTCTTTTCCACTGGTCATGGAAAAGCAAGGAAACAGAACTTAATATGTTGTTTTCTTCCTTTCCTGGAAATCATCCAGTGATAAGTAAAACAAAAGCATCTTCATGTGGGAATGTGAAGCCTGAGTAAACCTTGTTTTGAGCTCTCAAACTCAATTTTCTTTTATTTTACTTTGCATGTTTTCTGACAATATCCACAGCTGCTAAAATCCAAATATATTTCTGAAGTGAAGATATAAGCAAGGATCTGTTCCCAATGTCATTTAGTAACTCAGAAAATAATAGTAAAGTCTTAGAAGGACAAGATTGAGGCTCTATTTCTTCCTCAGCTCAATGTGATTTTATGAGAGGGTCTTCAAAATGTGATTACAGCATTATACAGTGAATTTTGTATAAAACTATCATTTCTTCCCTTAGAAAGTGATTGCATAGATTAATGCTTTAATTCATCCTTTATATCGAAAGTAGAGAGCAACACAACTGGAATGTCTGCTTGGAAATGGAGAATAATGTATATGAATGTGAATTTTCTTACTGAGAAGTCTAATGACCCAGAGAAGGAGTGATTCACTCAATAAATTGAATAAGGCCGTATTTTCCATAGCTATCACCTGTTATTTCACTCTTCTGGAGGGGAAAAATTAATCTGGTCTTAAGGGAGCTGATATAGAAGGAAAGGAGGGATGGAGTGTGTGCAAAACAGCACTGGAGCTAACACTGGATTTATATTGTTCCCATGCAAAAGTAAGCAGGAAAAAACCCTCTTCAATAGACTTCTAAAAACATCATTCTCCATGAACACTGGATCTGCTAAAATTACAGCTGAATTTGGTGGAGCTGAGTAGTTCATATATTCACTCTAAAGTCTTAAGTCTCTTTTTTTTGGTTGTTTTTATGAGCAGATGTTAATTTTTTAAACAGATATTAATGGTTTAAATAAGCAAGTTTTTGAAATAATTTTGAATTGCAGAGTTCACGAGTAGCTAGATAGGTACTGACTGCTGGAGGCTGGGATTTTGGGGTAAATCAGATAATCCCACAGCAGTAAAGCCCTTCCAGCACAAACACTTTTGTGTGTGGATTTTACTTTCATTTTGCAGATACTGGTGCATAGTGCTTTGAAATTAATTTTGCACAAATGTGCATGGCAATAAGTTAGTCACTCAAATGTTCATGAAAATCAAACACCCCAAAGGGTCTGAGCATGGCCTCAAAGAAGTGATTTAATAAAATCAGCTGAATATTTAGATCGACCGTTTTCCCCAAGAAAATGGTTATGTCTTGGACAGAACCTTAATAGTGACAATTTTGATAAGTACCTCTGGAACTTTAAAGYGATGCCTTTGCCTGGGGGCACTCATGAATTCAATCATAGCCAGCTTTTGGGAAGATTTTATTCCAAAAAAAGAAAAAAAAGTGATGGAGAGTGGCATAGTTTACACGAAATAAAAATATCTCAGATGCTCAAAGCTTGAGGGAATGCAATTGCAAATCCCTTGGAGTMCATCGGATCAGGAGCAGAGGTACAACTGCACATCTCCCAGCTCCGGTTCTGCTCTGGATGAGGCCGCGAGTTTCCATTTGGTTCTGATCATACCCACTTGGAAAACCTCACCTTGGCATGAAACCCGCTTGTGAAGCACTGCYGCTTTGCATTCAGCGCGGGGAAGTGCGGCTGCCTTTGCTAGATTTGTGGTGATGATGGTTCCTGTGCCCACGCCTCTCCTCCAGCTGTGCTCACAATCCCTGCATCTCATCAGCACAGACGTCTCTCGGCTGTGAGGCCTCCCAAAAATTCTTCCTGAAGTCCTTTTCCCTAGGATGAAAAGAACTCATCACTGAAGAATACATGCTTTATTCTAGATTCCTCTGCTGTTTCTTTAGGCTTAAAAAAAATAATCAGTTTTTGAAAGTTTTCCTTTATAATTATGAGGTTTGTGATGGTGAAATCTCAGAGTTAGTTCTGCAAATGGGGTTCAAGATACCAGCCCTTGACCAATCCATGACCCCAAACCTAATTTAGTTTTCAGAAATCARAGTTTCCACTAAACCATATTCCATGATGTGGTCAAATTGCAGCTAACRATGACAAAACCTTGAGATTTTCCAGGATTACTCTGGGTGTAAAAAATAATCCTTAGCTATGAAATGACAGAACATGGAGAGCTATTGTTTATCCCAAAGTTATGCAGTAGATTTTATTTTTCTTCATAGATGTTCAGYATTTAAAAAATGGTTTATTTGAAATCCAAAAGTGAAGAAAGAGTCCAGAAAACTGCTGGATGCATATTTGGTCTTTAAATATAAGCATAGTTTTGCATTGTGGTTTAATGGGATTTCAAAGTACAGCTTGAAGGTGCCCTGTATAATTAGTAAGTTTAAATTTAGATAAACATGCATTAAAACTTGGAAGGATCATCAACAACTTTGTATTTAAGGTCCAGACATTAAATTAGGGTTTTTTCACTGAAAGTAGCCATAAGAGATCTAAATGATGCTGGTATAACRTTTTATTAGAGTCTWCTTTGTCATTTAGCATCTGGAAATTTCTTCCAAAAGATTGCCATGTTTTCTGGATAGAACTGAAAGGAATGAAAAAAATCTGGGAGTGTTTATTTATATATTTCCTCTATCACCTTCCGTTTGTCCCAAGCAGTTGTGTGGAAATGTGAGGACAAAGGTGTGACCCCTCTCTGCTGAACTTGGCAATTATTTTCACTGCTTCTGTGAGTTTTTAAATAGAAAGCTTACAGAGAGCTCCTGTTGCTCAGCCCATGTGCTACTGCTTTTTAATGCTGCTCTGAAACAGCACTCGCACAGATCAATGAAAACAGGGTTAAAATTTAATCAAAGGCATTGTGGATACAATTTGTTCAAAAAACTTTCCAGGTGATACTCGAGATCATGTCCTTTCACAGGAAAATTCCTCTTCGATGTTTGTTATGCAAACTCATGCTTAACATTTTCAGGAGTGACCAAGCAATTTGTTCTGGTACAGAAGGTTTTATCCATTATTTTAATTCATCTGTTGCCATCTCAACTAAGACCAAATTAATCCTCTTTTCAAACAGCAGTTGTGGCGGTGTTGGGTGTTTATAGATTACAATTCATAACCATGTATTCATCTGGACTGAATGATCATTTCAGGTCCCTTTCAAATGAAATAGTCTCTTCTGTTCTACATGAATTGAGTACTGTAGCTGTCTGTCCTGAGTCATGAAAACACATTCTTGATGTAATTAAATCGCTTTAAAATACAATAAAAAGTCAGTGACTGCAAATGTTGCACTCCCAACTTAGAGCATTATGTGAGAAACGGGCTTTGAAATAACACATCTCAGAAAAAATGGCAAATGTGTAAATAACCTTTGAACCAGCCCTAGTGGCTCTTTTATTTCACTTCTTACCATCTCACCCATTTAGATTCAATGGTTTTATTTTGTTTGTTTTTTTTTTTTTCTGAGGTGTGTTAGCCAATATGGTAACTCTTGGTGTATTCTTTTCAAACTGTAGCACTGTGCTTCAGAGAATCCTGCCAAAACAGATTATTAATTCAATTTAGATTGTCTGGGCTTTGTGATATTTTTTTCTTTTAATGTCAACTACTGAAGTGCCAATAAGGCATGACAAACCATGGGGCTCATACACATTTATGGCTAGAAATAGTTTTACTGCTGAGCTATTAATATAGATCATCAAAGAGAGAGATGAAACAAGAGAAGGTGCAATCTGTTTATCAGACAGAGCCTAATCATGGAGGCAGAAACAGTTATTGCTACGGAAAGACCTTTGGTTGGAGCACAGACTAAAAAGAATAGGACATGGAAAATATAAGAGTAGGCTTAGCAAGGAAACAGCAGAGATGAGCTGATCTTACCTGGATTTTACACTAAATGTGTGTTTATGAATTAGTAGACTTTCATTCTTTAATTCCTACTTATGTGGCTGAAACTGTCCTAAATTCTCTTAGAAGAGCTAAGCTCTAGAGATCAGCCATATGTTCAAATCTGTGAAGAAATAAAACTGCTACTGGAAATGAAGTGTTCGTCAGCTGTCCTGTAAGATGGCTTTGTACATTTTCTGCAATGTTTGGATAGTAAATTTAGACTGTTTCTCTGAGGTGAAATAGTAATTTTTCCTCACCTGTGCTGCAGAAACAAGGAGTGCTAGAATGCTCTAGAGTAGATAGAAAAGTATTGAAGCAATTGTGATCACTAATCTGCTTTCAGTACTTGAAATTTGGTAGAATGACAGTTAAATGTAGTGCAGAAAGCCCTTCATGCCTGTAAGAAAATGAAAGCATCATGGTATCATTTTCATTGCATGCTGCATTTGCCAGGTGTTTTCCACTGTTTGAGCTGTAATAAGGTGACCTTGGCTTGCGAGACGTGAGATTCTGGTGGTTCTTTTGACTGAATTCTGATGATGACAGCAAAAGGTGTTGGCACTCTGAGCCCTACCAGCCTTCAAGGATGTGTCCAGCTGACCCAGAACACAGGAACATAAACATCCAAATTMAAAAAATGGAATCTGAATAACCTTCTCCTGTCTAAAATACATACRAGTACTCTATTTGTTAAAGACAAATGAGATTATTAGAATTATGTACTCTATAAATAGCTGCAAAGAGACTGCCTGTACCTAACAAATGTAACATTTCAATGCAGTTATATTTCACAGCTAGTTACTAAATTCCCTCATGCAAAATACAAATTAATAAATGGGCCTAAATATCACACTGCACGCGTCAGCAGAATTGTTCATGTGTCCTTTAAGCACACTTTGTTTGGAGGTAAAAAAACTGACTGTGAAAATTTCAGCCACCACAATTTATAGGTTTRGAATAATACTGAGAGAGCTTTCTTGTCTTTTTGGTTATTATTACTGAACAAAACTGCTGCATATTGTAAATTTTTTCTAAAATTTAAAGGACAGAAAGGAAGGGAAATGCTAAGACTGATAACAAGAAATTTCTTGTCACTGTCAGAAACACCAATATGATTTTAATCACGAATACAAGATGATGATTAAATTTAAGAATTATATATCCAGAGAAAAAATACAGTATAGCACCATGTTACTACTTTGTGTCACCTTACATATACAATGATGATTTTTGTATGTGTGTTTTTGGAAATCAGTGCCTCCAGATACAAAGCTGTCTGTTGAGGTCCTTAAGCTGCTAATACAAAGTACCTATCACACATTTATTCCAGGACTGCACATAGTTGAAAACATATAGTTGAGATATTTGAATGATCAGAGAACTTTCTACAATTAAACCAGAAATTCTATTTTTTTTTTTGTTTTGTATTCTCAGCAGAGGTAATTCACTGTTAATTATAAAGTATATTTGTTTCATATGACATAAGCTACTTTCAAKCTGAGAACCATTATCATTTTCAGAAAAGGAACTTTATCACTGCTTCCCAAATTATCATATTTTAAACAATTATTTCCTTAGAACTGCTTAGACCCAGTGGATTATTCTTGTTGCCAGGATAACCTTTAAGCCCCCGATTCCCAAATTCATTGGATTATTGCCCATTATCTATCATCAACAGTTCTCAGACTATCACGGATCCTAATCATAAAACTTTTAATTGAAAATGTTCCAACGGGGAT
Organism: Parotia lawesii; assembly: GCA_003713295.1. NCBI lineage: Eukaryota > Metazoa > Chordata > Aves > Passeriformes > Paradisaeidae > Parotia > Parotia lawesii. The sequence goes on along the minus strand of RAHM01000020.1, from coordinate 5,685,420 downwards.
AAGATTTGGAGGCCACCTGTGGAATACTCAGTAAGGTACTGAAAACATAATTTGGTAACCCCAGTCGTAAACTAAGAATCTTACAAATAAGAAGCTATTTGGCTAACAATGGGTTTGCTTGTAGCTTTGGGGTGTTTCTGAAGTGATATGCTAAACTGACTCTCTAAAGCAATTAAATTCACTTCTGAAAAATATTAAGACTCGCTCTCCAGCTGTCACGGCATAACCAGAAGGAAATGAGTATCATGGGAAAACTAAACTCTTGTCTCTCCTGGGCTTCTCTTCAATTATACATTGGTATGTCACAGGCAAGACACTTATTGATATTTATGAAGTTTTATGCAAATTTATCTGGTTGGGAGGGGTTTTTTTAATAATGCTTTGAAAAAGTTACAATTTATTTGTGCAATTGGGTTCCCGACTCCACCGTAAATCACGTACCTCGTCCATTTTCTTGGTTTTTGTGTGAATCTGCCAAGCTATCGTGTGACAGACAACATTTGGTTGAGTTCTTTGTTCTAAATTTGCATCTTATTTTTTGAGTAAAGGAGTGATTAGGCAAGGTGACAGTTCCTGGAGAGAGGAGAGATGTGTCTGTCCTGGGGAAACAGGAGTGTTGTCTGGGGAGTTGTGCCAGGCAGGAGACAGAGACAGGGTCAGAACAGCAGGCTGGGCACTCACAGAGGGTCTGTGGCTAAACTCTGCAGGGAACAGATTTCCAGGCCTTGGCAACCTTCTGAATAACCTTCCTGGATCAGCAGGGATGATTAAGATTTTGCCACTCTTCAGAAAGGTGCACAACAGGCTGAAACTCACATGGGAGCAGGGATTTATCTTGGCACTTGTTTTTAAGTTGGTTTTGTATTTTTGCCTGGGCTTACTTAGCTATTTTGAATGTTCTCTACAAAAAAAGACCCCAAATATTTTAAATTATTTTGTGATGAAAGCTAATTTTTGAGTTCAATGTCTTTTGGTCTTTTTAAGAACAATATCAAGGSAAAGCTACTCTAGAAGAATAAATAATTTAGAGTTAAGTTTCAGTGAGTTTTTTCTTCTGAACAAGTGACATGATTGACAAAAAAGTAAGGAAAATGAATTCAAAACTGATTTAAGAATTTGTGCTATAATATTTTATTAAGTCATTAATATATAAAAACACATAAGGCTGAAAATTTTCTGTTATGTCTATTTTTCACACGCATTCCGGAGTTTGGTTGGTTTGTCGGGTTTCTTTGTTTAACACCAGTGGCTTTCACAGTAGCTCATTGAAAAGTGTAGTGGTGCTCCTATTTTGATTCTCCTTGCCTGTGTCAATAGAAATTACCAGGTTTCAAAATTTCCAATCAGTGATACCCACACAGAAGTTTAGTTGATCAAAAATATSAGTCTCACTTYTTTGTAAAAYTGGGCTCAAAAGCTTAGATTTAGTAATTACCCAGTTTATCTACCTGTAATTTTTTTGGTGCTTCTTATTCTCATTATGCTAAATATTTCTCTTCAGTTTCCCCTTGCCTGCAGGTACTGTCATGCGAGAAAAGCATATTTGTAGTAGAATAATAGTTTTTTGCAAAGACTTTAGATGCGGGTTATATGTAGATACCCATCTCACAATGAGCTGCTTTTGTATGAGATGACATAAACGAATTTTAATCTGACGCCTGCTTGCTCACCCATGTTCAACAAAGAGCATATAATGTCATTTTTTTTGTCATGTCAGAGGTGAAGATGGGTTGTGATCTTGGCCATGCTCTGTTCTTTAGACAGCTCTTGGTTTGCCGTTGGTCAAGAGAAAGATGCTCGTTCACTCCGTCAGGGCTCTTTGTTACACCTGCTTTGCTCGSTCTAATTTGTTTTGCTGTGTTGTGTTTGTAGCTAAACCTGGTGTGAGGAATGAGGAGCTCATGAAGCTCATTATGCTTCATTTGATTCGAAAATTAAATTTTGCGATTTGAGACTTGTAAACACTTTTGAGAAGCATTGCTTCCTGTAATGGAAAACAACACATTCCTACAGTGTTGTTAGGAAATAAATTTGTATCATGAATCTTTAATAAGTCATTCAATATGTTGTGCCCTTGGGCTATTGATATACCAGGAATTGTACCTGTATTCTGGAAAAAAAAATGTGCAGTTTGGAAATCTTTTTTTCTTTTCAAGACATGTAACAATCTGAATCTTATTAAGTTGGTAATAAGCCACAGCTATTTCAGCCTTTTCTTTTTACACTAAAGCTTCTCAAAGACAGAATGCTTTTTGTCATGTCTGCTCCCCAGCACTAAATCTTGGCACGTTTTTTTCAGCAGAACTGAAAAGAGAGCACAATTCTATTAAGTATCACACTTTCCAGTATCTATTGCATATATTTTCAGTATCCTTTGGGGTTTTTGGTTCAGTCAGTTATTGAATCAGACTTTCAGGAGACCAGACAGTGGACAGGCTCCTGCCCACACCCCTTCCAGCTATACATAAAGTATTTATTAGAAGAAGGTGGAGAAGAGAAGACCAGGTTCTTTTTCCAGAGGTCTAATGTAGAACTTAATCTGTTATCTGTGGATAACAAGACAATTTGTGCATAACAATACTGTTGCAGAGCCTCTTGAAAAGATGCATTTTTTCTTGGAAAAAACCCTGTATTTATGTGTGTTGACATGCAGCCCCATTTAAGAATGTTTTTTTAACGGTTGGGATCAATAGATATAAGAAAGCCTAGGTGAAGTATAATTGTTTCAATAACATATGTACGTGTATACATAAAATAAGAGCTGTTATTTTTCCAGAAGGTTTTAGAACTTTTAGACTTGGAAATTAGATAATTAAATTTTAGAAATTGTTTACCTGGAGTAAGAAAAGAAGCTCGTCCTATTTAAATAGCCTCTGGCTAATTTTTCAGAAACCCAGATTCTGTTTCTTACCCTTTATTTCACCAAACTATTTCTGACTTTTATTTTTTTCAGCCGAAAAGTAGAGATAGCTGCAATATTCTCCTTTGGTCCTTTCTGAGATTAAAATTTCTCRGGTAGAAATTACTCCTAAAATAACCCCAGTACTTGTGTTTATTCCATGGACATTTTTCTTTTCAGAAAGAAGAACCATGAAAAACAGATGGTATCCTTCCTCTTTACAAGGGCCTCTTAAACTCGTAAAGAACTCAGCATTTTCTCCCAGCCAAACAGTACTTACCTCTGTCTTTCCTAGCACACATTTCTCTTGACCTCTCATCCCTGCCTTTGCTTTCCTCCGCGGATGTCTTGGAACACAATGTCTAAAMCTCCTATTTTAGAAGAAATTCTCTCGGTGCTGTATAAATAGGGATCACTTCATATATCTGCAACTATGAACTCCTGTTTGTAGATCCCAGTGTGATATTTGCCTTCACTGGTGTCGTGACATTGACTCGTGCTTTGCCCRGACTCAAACACTGCCTAGATGTTTTTCTGAAGAACTGCCATCTGAACTTTGATCCTTTATTTGTATTTGCAAAACTGATTAGCCCTGCTTCAGTAGTTCCTCCATACRCTGAAATTTGCTTTTAGAAATGCGTGTGTAGGTGCAATACGAAAGTATGGAAGTGGAATTAATGCATATTAGCAGTAGCTCTTGATTATGACTGCTCACAATGCTAATAAATATTGTTGGGGAGTTTGTGGGTTTTTGTGTCTTGCCCTTAGCTCAGTTAAATGTCTCAAATGCTCCCAGAGGTCGGACTCTGAAGTTGCAATGTCAGGCTGAATTAAGTAATTAAGGACAGAAGCAGACCCAAGGCTCCTGTACAAGACACTTAATTTTGGTTTCAAGCTCCGTGCAAGAAATTGTTGGGTTTTGGTTGGCACGGGAAGAAGACTCAGCTGGTTCAGCCCGGAGAAGAGAGGGCTCCAGGGAGACCTTAGAGCCACTTCCAGGGCCTAAAGGGTCTACAAGAGAGCTGGAGAGGGACTTTGGACAAGGACAAACTGACAGAAGGCAGGTTTAATTAGAAATTAGGAAGAAATCCTTCCCTGTGAGATTGGGAAGGCCCTGGCACAGGATGCCCAGAGAAGCTGTGGCTGCCCTATCCCTGGCAGTGTCCAAGGCCAGGTTGGACAGGCCTTGAAGCAACCTGGGATAGTGGAAGGTGTCCCTGCCCATGGCAGGGGATTGGAACAAGGTGATCTTCAAAATCCCTCAACCCAAACTCTTCTACAATTCAAAGTTTGTGCTTCATTGTGCAGCAGGTTTAGTTCACGTAAAAAAATCGTATTCCATGTGCGCAATCGGGGTTTTGAGTGACCGAGTGACTGTTGTGAGCAGGGAGCACACCCGAGGCACAAAGTGCAAAGAGAGGACCCGTGTGTGAGGAAGATGGGTTGGGTAATTCACAAGGCTTTGCCTGAGCATTTCAGCTTCTGACTTCCACACAGGAATTCTGTCTTTGCTAATAAGCTGAAATCTTCCCCTGGCAGTGAATGCTTGTATTGAGTCACATTAACTTCTGCAGCTATTCACTATGTAAATTGGGGGGGTTGCCATGGCAACCTGCTGCATAAAACAGCCATCCTTGCAAGCCCAACAGGCCTGTCTGATGTCGAACCCTGTGGAGTTTGGGATCTGCTTTGATCCCAAGGAGCCAGTGTCAGATACGTGGTGAAGGGTTCAATACTGCACAGACATCCTGCTCTGTGTGCAATCAGAGAGCGTTTCTTCTTCGTGAGGTGAAACCCACAACCTGCTCTTCCTTTACATGGAAAACACCACCCACATGTTTATTTTTTGGAGGATTATTTTCTTTTACATTGAAATTAAGGCAAATGATAATTTGTGACAATTAACTGTGACCTTTGGTGTTTTGTAATGAGGTAACTCTTAATAATTTTTTTTTCTAGTGAGGAATAAATTATTTTGTGATTGCATTAATTTCTCCATTATATTCCTTGCATATATTTTGTATTAATTAGCCTAACAGTCTCTTTTTTTTCCTTTTTTTAAAATTTGCCTTAGTCTTTCACAGCAATAACAGAAATCAGTTTTCCTTAATTTCACTAATAGTTTAATTTTTGGCATATTTGAGGCAGACTGAGCAGACTGCATTTGCAGTCAAATATTACACAAAATGCTCTGGAACAGTTAAAACCACAGCAACGTTGTTGAAGCACAAATGCTACATCATTCACACCTTGCTGCTTAAGAGGAGCAGTGTTTGTAGAAAGGCTTAATGCTTAGAGCTAGAGCAGTACCAAATATAAAATACAGCAGGCAACCAAACCACCTGATGAATTGGAACAGGGCTTGCCTTCATGATACTCATTTTTCTTTCCAGTCTGTGCACTTCCAGCCTTTTCTGCGGAGACGGAGCGTTCCTGTGTTTTTCATTGAATTTGCTRTACAACCTGGGGGTTGTTTCATTTCCTACCCAACTGCGAAGTTTTCTTGTTAACTCCTATATGGGTAAACCCGACCTCCTCTGCAGAGTCCTGCCAACAATCGTGTGCCTTTCCTGAGCCGAGCTCAGCCCTTTCAGCTCTCACTGGACACCTCAGTAGTTGAAGTTGTTTCACCAATCCTTTAAGCATTTTGGTAGCACAGGCCTAGAAAGGCCTTCTTCTGCTGAGGCTGGTTCTTTGAATTTGTCAAGTTTATTTTGGAGTGAATGTATTCTTTGCTTTCTTCTGTGCTCCTCCTCTCCCTCTCCCCCTACCCCACAAGAAGGCTGCTTCAGCATCTCACCGCTTTGGGAGTTATAAACCAGTTTCTTGTTTGTAGCCTAAATTTCTTCTTTGCTTTAATGCTGATGTGACAACACTATCAGAAGCTTTAACAGCTTTTTTTTTTTTCCTCCCCAGCGGTTGCTATCACTAAAGTATTTGTAAATTACAGTTGTTCAGGAAATAAATTAACTTTATTGTGTATTTAAGCTTATGCTTAAAGTAATTCTGGAACCCAGAATGCCAACAAATTCTGCCTTGATTTCTCAGCAACAAATGAGGTTGAGTCCTGAAGCTCTGGTGAAAATAAGAGTGTGCTTGGAGACCCATGTGCAGGCACATTCCCTTGAGACAGGAGGAGATAAACTGCTCTTTAGAGATCCTGAATAGGGCACCACCATTTCTTCTTCCCATCCCTGCTTCTCCATCCCAGGACTATTTTCAGCCTTCAGAAAAAGTCCAAGACTCCAGAGTCAAGGCAGAGGACTAAAGCATACAAGAAAAATCTCAAGAAGCTGCCCCTGGAAAACTGTGACTCCTGTGATTAAGAACACAATAAGTGTGACCATCAGGGCTCTCGGTATTGATACATAATTCCAGTTTCTTATTATCTGCATTTATTTTCTTCAAAAACAAAGCTCACTCGATAGACAAAAGCTGAGAACGTGGTTTTGAGAGACAACTCAAAATACATGGATAAAAGTTAGTATTTTTCTGTTGAATTGATGCAAACAAGCATTTCAAAAGAATTTAATAACTTAATTCTTAATAACATGCTAAAACCTAAAATTCATAGATCTAGGAAAAATAAATTTTAGTTTGTGAATGTCTTCATCAACTTGATGACAATAACCTATTATACAGGATTCTGGTCTTAAAAGGCTCTCTGAAAAATATTTTAGACCCTGGAGTTCAGTGTAACCTTTAGCAGAAAGTGCCTTACCCTGGCTGCCATTGCATGCAGTGTTTTTTGAATTTTGGAAAAGGATTGGAATATTAAGATGCACAGCATTAAGCTGAACATGGTTGAAGGCTGAATGAGTGACAAATGCCTCTGGAAATGTTTAAAGAGAGCCATCTCCTTCACAAGGACACTTGAAAGAAGACAGCTTTGAAAAGAAAAAAAGGATAAACTTTAAAACATTCACTTTTTATTGAAAGAAAATGGATTATGTTTTATACAGAAAAAATCTCATTTAATAAAAGGGTCAAATGTTCAAAGAGATGTATTTCTTCATCAGCAAGGCAATCGCTTATAGATTCATCAAAAACAAGGGAAATCTTTAAAAAAAAAATTCAAATTTTACAATCCTCTAAGTTCAAAACTAGCCATATTTCCCTTTATTTTCAGTGAGATTTAGTAGATGTTTGACACTGTTAACACTAAAAGGATGACTTTTGCTGTTCAGGAATCCAGTCTTCCTCTGCAGATAAGAAAAGGTTTAGAAGAAATATTTCTACAGAACCTCAAAAATATTCAAGTCTTAAAATTTTCAGCTATATGTACAAGAGTTTTCTGAACTGATGCATTCTGTAAACAGGCCTATTTTTAAATTAAACCCAAGAACGTTAGACACAGATCTGGCAGCTTTAGGTAGGGATCATTCAAATGATGAAGGTCACAAGTTAATCGTTGTTCTGGTGCAGCAAGGAAGAAGCAGGAAGGCCAGGGCTGTGCCTTTGTGGGTTTCCCCTCATGAAGGACACAGAGAGATGAAAGCACACTGAGGTATTTGTATTAAAAATACATTTACTAAACCGTAGGAAAGGAGCAGGTAAAGAATATTTGTGTACTTTCTCAGCCTGATATTCATATTTTCACCTTAAATCTCCAGCATCTGATTAAACAGCACCACTGATTCCATTAAATACGTGTGCGGAATGAACACACATTTTTAACATTAGGTTCCAGAAGTAATTTTAATTAGAAAGAAGGCAYATTTTTGTATGGTACAGAAAATTTTATTTTTCTTTCTTTTGTTCTCACTTTTAATTGGACATGGTTTCTGTGAAAGTTATTAGCTGTTATGATAAGTGTGATTTTGGGAAAGGAAAATGTATCTTCCCATGAGTAAAGATAACCTATCTAAAAGCACGAGGCTTRTTGTAACTTTTGAATGCTCTTCATGAGAAAGAACCCTTTTATAAAGAGTATTGTTCATGATATTATTAATAAATTATACTTACTGTTGCTTTTTCACAATACTGGAAAATAGCACTGTAATACTATTTGTTTACATCAAATGTCACATCAATCAAAGTTGGCATTTTCATATGCTACATGTAAATCTGAATCTGCTTTATAATAACAAAAGAAGCATCTGAGAGTGGGTTTTTCCAATTTGAAAAATGTATATAAAATATATTTAAAACTGCGTGCAACAAACTTTACCTAGAACTTGAACAGTGCAGCTTAAGTGACTGGATTGCACAAAAATGGGGGTAGGTTTTTGTCAGTTTATGTTCCCCACTGGAATTTGCAGTTAAGTATTGAAGAGACCATAAAGACTGAAGCAGGGAGGCATAAGAATGTTCAGTGAGGAAAACTAAAAGAGAAAAAACAAAATAGACACAGGAGACAAATGTTGAAATATATATTCCTTCCTTCTGTCTGCCTTTAATTGTATTAACAGCAAGGTTTTAACAGTAATCTTTTCATTTTCCCCCATTAAAAAATAATGGAGTTTATTCTGTACTCTACTATATTAGTTTTATGTGGGGTGACTTTAACACAGCTTTTGAAATCAGAAACCTCAATTCAATATGGATATCACAGAGCACAGTCTGCATCCACCTTGAGTGAAATCCTGACCCAGTGAAATCAATGGCAAAATTCCCATTGACTTCAAAGAGGTTTGGATTTCACACCCAATCTCCTCTTCCTTTTTTCCTCAGCCTCTCTGCTTTTGCTAAATGGGATTGCTTTTCCCAGATGGACCCCTTAATGCTATGCACAATGATCATTTCCACTTGCTTTTATAAAGTGATGCAAGTCTTCCGACGAAAATTCTGTCTTTTTCCTTTCTTTTTAGTACAATACTGCTGTCCTTCATAGTATGGYCTCAGTGCCATCCCCTGATCTCTCGTCTTAACAGTGTTTCATCTTTTTTTTACCCACAATTTCAGAAGGTGCGGTTTTCAGAAGTCCACATGTCAAATATCATTTGGCTGTATACCACAGGAGCACAGGTTTTTCATGAGGGCTCTGTTCCACAGTGGATATTTATATCCACCCAGAGTCAATCACACAAACAGCTAAACTGCAACGTGGTTTTAATTTCCACCTTACTCATAACCTCCATTCTGCTAGGTTTTAATCCCACCATGTCATCTTCTCAACACTTCTTTAAGAAATAAACTAGAATACTTTATGTTTATATATTTGAAGCAGCTGACCCCTTGTGCTATTCTTGGCATTGCATTTAAAAGCCGAATTCCCCATTCTTGATTAATTTAAGTTTTTTTTTCTGTGAAGACCACCACCACATTTGCAAGTGTGGTTGTTCCTTAATCAACAGATAGAAGACTCTATTTACTGAATGTCTAATGTTTTATCTGACTGTTATGCCCAAATATATGCCCAAATATGCCTATGTTGTCCCTAAATATTGCATCTGTATTTAAGGATTAGGCCTTTCTTTAAAAATAACTGCTAAATAAGGCTAAGCCATTTATTAGAAACGTTGGACCAAGGCACAGACATCCTCTTTGCAGTTGTTGCTGAGTAGTTATAGCTTTTATCTTCTGTGAATATGATAAAACCCTTTTATAACTTGTTTACATTATGAAATATACTTGTGATTATATATTAATTATAGMGAAAAGAAGCATAGACTAAGCCCTCAAATGTCTGGAAGTTTTTTATGCCATCTAACACAAGACGTTTCCATAGGTTTGAATTCCTTACTCCTACTCATTCATCCAAAGCTGGTAAGTCTAGAACTTTGTCTTTTGAACTGCATTTTTTGCATCTGAAATGCACATAATAAGTAGCTAAGGAGAATATGTGGATAACTCAGTAATTTTAATGCATTTATGGGAGACTGACTTTGCCTGTAACAGGAGTACGTGCTGAACCCTGTTACGGAAACGTGCTGACTGCTCTGTGGACACGAAGCTCTGAATCAGCTGCTGGCAATGGTCTCAAGCTCATCGTCCTGAAATGCTGCTCTTCTGTTAAACTTCCTGGAGAAAAACCCATCTTTTATACCTCTAACAGCAGCAACTTGTTTTCCTTTGGATCTGCGTGACCCCAAGTCTTAGACACGCAAAGAAGGATACCTACAGGCTGGGTAAGGCCTTCTGACAGCATCAGCCTTGTTTTTCATTATAAGAATTCTCTTCAATTAAACAAAAAATGTGTGTCCCTGCTAAGTGAAGTGCTATGTATTCTTTCAACATGACTTATAGCTTTTTTCTTGTTTTTAGTTTACAAATCTACCCAGTTTATGGGATAGTAGCTAAATAGCTGCCATAGTTTGGTCAATAATTATGATACCACTGTAATAATTTGCTTAGCAGTGGATGGAATAACTTAAAAGCTGAAAGTGGTTGAAAGAATTAATCCATTTCAGTACCTCTTGAAACATCTGCTCCTGTACAATGGGATTTTTTTTGGTAGTAAGAAGAAATGTGGGACTGCTCAGAATTGCTCCAGAACTGTAGCAGGTAGTAACAGTAGAAAAAGGAGTCTAAAATATTCTATTTTAAATCTATTATGATTGTCATTTAGAGCAAACTAAGTTGAAATTAAGCTGTTGAATATTTACCATATCTATCTTTGTACGTTTGGTTTGTTGAGGGGTTTTTTAGGTCGTTTAACCTATTAGTGCAAAACGAATTTTATTAGAAATATAAGATTTTTAAATACCCTCATAATAAATTCCATCAAAGGTTGCTTTCTAATATAATTATATATACAGTTTATTTGTTCTGTATTCAGTGCTGTCTCTCTTTAAAGGTAAATTGCATGTTCTTAGGTGTAAGAAATCTCGCTAGGAAAAATCTTAGGTAAGGACAAAAATGTACAGATTTACAATCTCACAAGGAACACCTCTAAAGTGTATCTGGCACAATGATTAAAGGTAATGCTTTTGTAGTTCATAAAATTTCAGTATTAGACAATAAAAGATCCTAAAATTAGATACAAGAGTTTCTAGGAACTCAGACTATCTAGATTTAACTGGAATGCAATTTATTTCTATTATGTGTGTAGGGAAATGTTAAAGAACTTGACCTTCCACTGTGTAGCATGAAAGCATTTACAACTCCATTAAATTGAGGATATATGTTTCAACTACTTTGTGTTTTCCTCTGAGACATTTAATTTTGCCAGCATTTACTTTAGTTGGAAATAAAAGGAATTCCATCAGTAAACTGGAAACACAAGTTAATGTGTCAGGATTAGGAAACATCATGTTTTCTGATTGTTGAATTTTTAATGGATGAGATTCTGTGGCTCTGAAGCGCTGCACAAAAGAAGGATTGCAGTTAGAAACTACCACGAAAAAAGTGTCCTTATTCACAGGTATGTGCTTCCATTTTGAAAATTCATGGGTTTCTTTTTGAGGGTTTATTACTACTAAATGGAAGTTGGTCACTATTTTATTATCTTATCAGTATTCTGAGTATTTTTTTTGCTTTTGAAATACATAAACCCTGCCATTATGAACCATTTACCCTCTGAATTTATTATTAGTTTTTTAAGCAATAATAAAAAAAAAGAAAAATAGGTTGCAATTTACATTTATGGTGATGTAAGAATATTGGAGTAAATGAATGGAAAATACAAGTTCCATGGTAGTTTTTTTTTTCTTCTTTTCCTGCAAACATAGTAAAGTAGAGGGACAAATTAAGAATTAGACTGTATAATCAAATTCAGATTAGTTTCAGATACTGGTGCACTGCTATTAGGTGAGAAAATAGTTTTCCAAATTGTCTAAAGGACAGGATGATACAACTTAAAATCAAAGTACYGCCAGTCACATTTGCTTACGATCTGGTAGGAAAATGGCAGCTGCCACAATATCTGACAGAAACTCTTTGATGTTTCGTAGGAAACTATTTTGTTATTAAAAGTTGTATTGATTTCTCAAATTCACATTAACGTTGCAATTTCAAGTCTGTCATGGTGTGAGAATTATGCGCAAACCCAACAATGGCTGGAAGGATTAGCAGAGTCAAGTGGAGAGGAGGAGTCCTTTAATGTGTACATGGACAAGCCTGATAGTCCTCGAGAACATTTCCCTCTTGCCCAAGTCTCTAATCCTCTTCCAGGGCTGACTCGAGCGAAATCCATGGAGCTTCCAGCCCTYGTCCCTGCCCGCAGGGAAGGCATTTTCTCTTTCATTGTTTCCACCAGAAAGGAAAGATGAAGAGGAAGTGAGGAATGGGGAAAATAAGGCGGCCAAATGATTTCAAAGGTCAAACAAAAAAAGAAAGTCAAGGATCCTCCTGTGAAGCTTTTTGRAGTTAATTAGAGGGTTGGTTTGACATCTGCCAGCAGTTCCTCTGACATTTAGATGGGCCTTTGGCTTATGTCAAGTGAGTAAGCTCTGGTTTATTTTATAGCTTTCCATATGTTTGTGTTCTTAACACATTTTGAGCAGTGTCATTAATGACTCTCTTTGTTTTTCAGCAGTCATTCAAATATTTTTTTTTTTTTCAAAAGGGTTAAAAAGTGACTTTTCACTTTTAAATACTTAAATGCAGCATCTACTTAACAGGCCAGATTAGATAGCTTAAAAGTCTTTGGAACACTACTAATGTTTATCCATACCTGGGGTTCAGGTTTCTAATGAGCAGGCACATAAATTACAAAGTAAATTTTAATTTAAAAATATTTACTTATGACTCTCTTTAATTTACTATTTCATGAACTTGCAATTAAAGAAAATAAGGTTATCGTGTGGACAAACTGAGAGCTAGTGGGTCGAAATGGTGATGCTGAATGGYTGAAATCCATGAGATAAAGACAGCATTTTCTGCATTTCAATGAGTTCCTCAGGTTTGAATCTGGAACCTGCTAGGAAACCTTTAAATTAAGATGATGGATGGATCCTTGTTATGCAGGTAAAAAGGAAGTCAGTGCTCTCAAGCAGAAAACACTGGAGTATAACAGAGTAAAGCAGCCTGTTTTTCTGATTACCTTTAATTTTCTGATTTTAACATCTCACATCCTCTCTCTGTTTCCAGAAATCTTGGATTTTCTTCTGTTCTTTTTGTCTGGTGGTTTTTCATCTTTACCTTCCAAGAGGTGATTTTTAAGTATCCCAGAAATATTGTTTCACAAATGATAAAAAAAAAAGAAAAAAGGTTATTCAGAGTAGACCTGGTGAAGATAACACCCTAYTCTTACTTAAGCTGACCTTCAGGTATTTCTTAATGTGCTTAGACTTTTGCAATGCTATTTTAGTAAAACTGATGTTCATTCTTTTTAATTGAGTTTAATTGCCACATAAATTTTTTCAGTTCACAGAGGAAACTGCCCCTATTTATCCATTTCTATTACTCTCTGCAGCCAATTACAGCCCAGACTGTGGGGCTGCAGTTAAGCAAGGACATTCTGCAGGGTCATCCCCACACGTCGCAGGGTCCTCTGCCCAGACACAACTCCTACAGCACCGCGCGACAGCGACGTTAAACAAAAGCTGATTATCAAATGTGGACAGTGAGTTGCCTACAGCACACTGGGTGCTGAAGTAGTCATTTAACAAAAGGAAATTATGCAGATTTCCAGCGCTTATGGAAATATAATTTTACCAACTTTATATGCTCAGATCACCAAGATCTGAGGCCAATGCAAATATGTGAGTGAAAAACTGGGGAATTTTCTGAGTGATTCCTGTAAATCTCATAGAGTATACATTTCAGTTGATAAAATCCATGATTGAACAATACAGTTAGAAATTGAGGGAAAGCAAAACAATTTGCATTTGTGGTTTTTTKMCTTTTCCTGTCTTTTTTTTTTGCCAGGGGAGTGCCAGTGTCCTTTATTCTATTCTTTGCTCCACTCTGGCTTCTTCTCAGCAACATTTCCTAAGTGTAAGACAGAACAACATTTAAATCAAGCCTTCTAAGTGAATGATTCAGCAGATTATTTTGAACTAAGCTTTATGTCTCTAATTTTGGAGGTCATTTATCCTGTAAAGAACTATTTGTTCAAGCTATGTGCTGTTTCCCATTTACAGCATGCAAACCACCACAAAAACATCAGTGGCTAAATCACAAACTTTCTCATGGGTCCCCTGTGATTAAATTGTTAAAACTCCTTCCATCTGTAAAGTCTTTATGAGCGTAGCTGCTGACAACATCTGGATACAAGTGAAGAGATACTATTCTTTTGTCCCCTTCAAAGACCTAACCAGAAAGGCTTTCTTTACGCAAAAATTAAATTTGCAGCATAAAGCAATTCATTTTCAGCGCTGTCCTGGAGGATAGATTTGTCACAGAGCAGACACATGTATTTTTATTAGTTAAAGTGATGTGTATCTGTTGTGGAAGCTACTGAAAGTCTCCAAGGTTGAAATTTTTCTTTGTGTATCTAGTTAAGAGAAGGAAGGATTTGGTTTCCTCTATTGCAAGTTTCCAGCCTTGAAGAAAGAGCAGAACTATTGCAAATGAGGATACAACTCACCTTCCTGTTAAAAGCTCAATCCTATGTAAATCTCATAAGCTAATTTTGAAAAAGTTATATTACTTGATAGTGCAATTACAAATAGCTTTCTAAAAATGGCTTGAAGGATATTGTAGTTTTTAATCATTTGAACACAGAAGGAAGTCTGCTGTAGTCACCTGGGGCACCATGAGAAAAATCTCTGCTACAAAGTTTTCTCCTTCTTTTTGGTGTCAGATATCTAATTGTCTATCTAAATTGCAATAAGGACCTCAAAGCGTAGGTTACACTTATTTCCAGTTAATAACATTTGAAGATAAGAGAACATTTTCCCCTCGGTGCTCCACAAAAAACAAAACACAGACTGAAATTGTTCTTTTAAAATGAACGCGGTTAAATGAGATTCTGCAAAGGGTAAAGCAGAGTATTTATGATAATATATGCAAAAAGAAATCACTTGTCTGTGATTTAGTTGGTACATTCATGAGCCAGTTTCCTTCAAACCATTTGTTCCACAGTTATTTTAGCCCTGTGTCCCAAGGAAAGGGTGTTGGTGTGATGGCATCCTCTGCCTGCTCTCCCTTGCTCCCCTCGGTAAATGTTGAATTTCTTGGCCAATTTCAACCCCGTCTGACAGAGGGACAGAAGTCTCAAAGATAATTAAGTTCCTACAAGTGTCATGACCAGTGGTGTCCAGGGGACGGGGTAGAACTCAGATTAATGCTCTGCTGGGGAACACCACCAGACAGGTTCTGGTTTATCCCYTCGGTGCTGCTTGCAGAGAAGCTGATGCACAACCACTGCAGGAGGTGCTGCAAATAAAATCGGGGTCTCTGGGGTAGAGGCAGAGCTGGACCCAAACAGAAGGGCCATAGAAAACATGAATGAYTAAAAGATGGGCAATAACTGGTTCCCTGTGGGCATGGAAAGTAAYTCAGGTTGTGTGAGGTCGGGGGGAAAACAGAATCTACAAAATGAGCTACATTAATTCTCCCAGTGGCTTGAAATTTGTTAACAATTTGCAGAAAATTGGAGTTGGTGGGTGTGAGAAAATAAAAAACTTGCTATTTTYGGATGGCAGGACTTAGTAGCAGATTGGATGTAATTTCACAGTAATGATGATAAAATTTCATATCTGAGATGAAAAATAATAGGACGCAAAAAGTCTTCAAACATTTGTTTGAATTTAATAGGATATTTCACCAATTTGTGTCCTTATTATTTTCATTTAGGAAAWAGAATTATTTTTGACATTCTGTTGCCTAAATATGAAATTGAAGTAAAATCCCTTTTCCTGTATGAATTGCCAAAAATGTCACCAAAATCTTTATAGCTGGAAGAAATCTCAACATTTTTAACAGGAGTGCTATTTGTGACAAAATTAACTTGCAGTATGATTAATAAGTTACAAACGTAGAAATTTAAATTAAATGCATCGAAATGAATAAGTTAATAATCCAGGTATATATTTCACTTTTTACCAGAAGCAGTGGAATAAATGTTTCTCAGATCTCTGAGTATGGAATGGGTGATTACAAGTAAGGGAATGGTAAGTGAAGAATTATTTTCATTCTAGAAAGTCTAATTTAAAAGCAATGGATTTTTAAAATTCCTCTCAGGTAAAAAAGTGTAAGGTATTATAGAACGTTATAATTTTGTTCTTTTACATGTCTCCTTTGGTATTCAATTATAGACACCATATGTTTCTTGACTGTTTTTTCTCCCAGAAAGAGAAGTATAGTGATGATATATGTGCATATATATTCACGAGGTAGGCACGTAAAACTACACAAAGTTACAGAATCTGTTGCAACAAACAAAACTTTCCTTAAAATATAAGTTGCTCCTGCAAAGTGTTCACCCAAATGTGTTCATGGAAGATAATTTTTTTTTTTAAATGCAGTTTGAAAGTATATGAACAAAATATCTGAGAAGCCCTACAAGAAGTTGTTTCCTATGGTTTTTTGTTGGGTTTTTTTTTTATATTTTAGATATTTATTGGAATTCATAGTTTGCCCTCACCCTGGCAGAATGTGAATTAAGCAGCAGCTTACTTATCTGCAATAGGTTTTGCAGATTAATGCAGTCTTGCCTTGTGTTTCCTGTATTCCYTCCTTTCAACTTGTCAGTATGCAGAGCAGGAAGAGTAACAGAAAGTTGTGTTTGAAGTTAAAAACAAAGAAAAACAAAACAAAACMAAACCAAAACAAAAAAAGGAAGCCTCTGGCAACCATAAAGAACTAACTGGGATCAAGATTAAAGATAGAAGTGGCAAAAAATGCATAAAATTCTTCTAAACCTCTAGGCATCGTGAGAGAAAGAACATGAAATGTTTATACAGATAAGGGAGCCCTAATGAAAGAACAGAAATTTGAGCACTACTGAATTTTATCATGACATTGTCTGGAATAAGAAATGTGGATCAAAAACTCCCACAGCCTCTCGGAAGCCGGGGAGCCTCGCAGAGCTGTCTCCTGCATTAATCAGCGAGCACCACTCCGCAAGGAGGCAAAAAGGAACGGTGCCATAGCAGCTGGGCCAGATCTGGTAAACTGGACGGAAGTTTGGGAGTGTCTCTGTAGGGATTCAGCTCTGGAAAAGCAGGCAAACTCAGGAAATGTCCTTCAGTGGGGAAGAGCACAGAAGTACTCAATGTTGCAGACTTGTTGGGCAGAAACAMAATGTGTGTTCTTTAAACAGCCAAGGGAGGCAACAGCGAAGCAGGGACTGTTTGATGTAAATCAATATCATCGATCCCAATAAAAGCCATATTAAGATGATGTAAACTTATGAGAAGCCATAAGTTTTTCTCTTCAACGCTTTCACTGTATCTTTGGAATAAGAATTTCTTCACATTGTGGTGAAGTCTGTCTTCCACTGGCTCCCTGGCAGCTAAAAACAATGGATTTTTTTGTGGCCYATGTAAAATTCTAGAATGTGGTGTTTAGATTAAAGAATCTATAGGAAATTGCCTTAAGATATTATTAAAATGCATGTGGCTGCTGTATAGGGCCAAGACCTACAGTTTAACAATTTTTATAAAAACAGAGCTTGCTGAAAGGCTGTTAATGGAGGAGGCRACTCAGTAATTGAAGCCGTACTAACAGAGTCATTTAACATCAGTGATATTTGTAGCTGAAGAAATATTTCCATTCCAGAGGAATAATGAGACGTGGAAATATGTGGGAGTCTGTGAACCCAACARTAAGGACAAAAATTTGCCTGGGTCATCAAATGGTTTAAAGAAAATATGAAAAATGCATGGTTTCTTGTATTCAGAATATTAACAAAAAATAAATATTAATCTCCAACTAAATTTTTTTTGATCTTGCATTACATTAAAAGTCTCACAAGTACAGATTTTCTACTCTGGCATGTTACAGTCCATTTGTTACAGAAAAGTAGATCTATCACATAGCATATTATTCTGGATTTTGGCAAGATATCCATAAAAATATTTTAAATATTTTTATATCGAGGGAAAACATTTAAATGCATATTATACTTTCAAAATAGTTATTAGAATGGCACATATCCTCCCAATGTTTAAATTACATGTTTCCTTTTCAATTATTACTGTAAGTATGTAACCTTTTTTAACCATCTCTAATTAAAAGGGCAGCAGTCCTCATAAGACTTCTTGCTTTAGAATGCTACATTTGCTTTCCTTTGTCTGCATTTTGGACAGACTACTAAAGAAATTTTTTTTCGTTAATAAGGCAAATTGAGCTCCTCTAGACTTTGAATTGAAAGAAAAAAATATGCTGAAGTGTAATCTTAGCTGTATCCACGGAAACCAGTTGCTCCACTGGAGAATATTCTGTATTTCACTCAATAGACTTGTGCAACAGAAAAGAAAACTGGTTTGGACTGACTCATTATCCTCAGGAAAGCATAAAGTCGAAGGTTACCATAAAGGTGTTTGTTGTTAAAAACCGTTCAGCCTAATAGTCCCTCGTGTTTACTCTGGCTTTCTAATCAGAGTCCTCTGGCCCATCTAGGCTGAACCTTTTTACTCTGGGTCTAAACCCACTTCAACCCCAAGTAACTCATTTTTTTGGTGTTTTATGGGTGGGTGCTGTTAAAGGGTCTGATTCTCCCAAAGAATTCACATTTCTGCAGAGCCTCAGTGCTTATTCCTCTTCTGTACACGGGGCAGCAAAGGAAGTGAAAACTGTTTTCCATAAATTGCTTCCCACTCTGAAACACCGAAATGGCTTTTTAAAAACTGCCTGGTATTATTGTCCTCCTCTTGCTGTCTGTGTAAGGAAGGGCTTGCAGAGTATAATGAAGATTTTGTAAAAGTGTGAAATGAGTTGGTGTCAGGAGAATGGGAAAGAAGCTGTATCTGAGGATCCTGAAAGTTCCAGAAGGATTTGCCTGCTGGAGAGGAGAACAGTCTGTGCCCCAACAGTGTGAGAGAAGTGCCTGAGCTGCTGGAGGGGCTGAGAAACAATTGCACAGCTAAAACTGGCAGCCTCAGAACAGGCATAGATAAAATTCACTGTCAAATTCCTTCAGAAATTTTGGAATTCTCCAGCTCTGCCTCACTTTTCCTGACGTCTTTGTGAAATGAAAAGCAAGAAAAAAGCATTCTCCATGCTACTGGGATGATTTTATTTGATGGTTCCTCTTTATGTCTTTGTGAAAGAGGTAGCATTGAAGAAAAGCATTTAAAACACTGGATAGTTTATAATATTATAAAAATGCCAGCATAGCACAAGTAGGAGGACATTACAGGAGGATTAATCTGAGTACTGTGTTAGGAGCATCATCCCCTTCTGCAATCAGATGCAAGTTCTGGCATAAAYGGCAAGTGGGCTTCAGGGTTTTGTGTGGGATGAGGCAAAATCAAAACTTAGGAGCTGAGAGATCAAGGTYGAGTTTTGGGTGGTTGTTTTTTAAGTAACAGGAAAAATAATCCWGTGTCATTCCTGTTGCTGAAGCACCACCTAGTTTGTGTGACCTGATTCAGATTAATGGTGAGTAAAAACGGATGAAATTCAGTCCTGTACAGATTCATACCTCCAAAATATGGTACTGCCGGCAACTTAACCCCTCATTAATGCATAGGTACAGCAGCAAACTGCATTTCTGTAATTTTCCTGCTCAGAATGTCATTGAAATGGAGACACCCAGGTTTGCAAAGCCTTGCAGTGCTCTTGTACTCTGCCTTTCTGCCTTCCAGCAGCCGCCTCTGTGGGCAGCTCTCAGAGGACCCCGGAACGTTTTCAAGTGTGGCTTTTTTGGGCATGAATTCAGAAAGACCTGACTGTACTGTGAAATGGGATTTCACAACTGCTTGACCAAGTCTGTTAGCGAATGTTAGCAAAACTCTTAGGATGCATTTTCAGGGGCTGAATAGGGAATATGCTTGACTAGAGAAATCTTCGTTTCCAGAACTTTGAAAAACTGAGGTTATACAACCCATCTCGTACTGAACATCTTACAAAAAAGTCACTTTAAAACCCAGAAATTTTGACTATATCTCAATTTCTGTTATATGTTGTTGCTGCCATCTAGAATAAAGACTTATTCAGTATTTTCTATCAGAACTTGSGATATTCTTACGGCAGAATTTTACTGTTTAGAGAATTGAAAATTTAAAGAAATATAACTAAAAAGGACTTCTATTTTTTTTTTTTTTGAGAATAGTCTCATTTTATTGATTGATTGTATACTTCAAAAAGGAAATAATTTTGGCATGAGTTGCTTTTGATACTTGGTCTACATTCAGTTTCAACAGATCAATGCCTCTATTTCAGGCCACTGTTAATGCTCTTACTCTGATGTAGTTTAACTTCCTAGGGTTTCTGATGTGGCCACGTGTGATGTCTATAAAGGATTCCTTTTGAACATTTTTGTGTCCATTCATTTCAAAGAGAAACAGCAGTAGCATTTATTTCATCAAGCAGAGATTAATATTGACTCGAATCAAGAAAGGTGTTTTTTAAAAAATACATCAAACATTTGACTTCTTTTAAAATCATATTCGAATTTGCACAAAACTCTTTAAGTTATCATTCCAGTGGCTTTTGTCTTCTCTTTTATTATTAACTAAATACTTTTGATTAGTGCTTCTGTGATTTTTATACTGAAACAAAATAATTGTTTGATCAGTGTATGAATTAACTAAAAAGGGATAGTTCTTCTAAGAAATGTATTAAGCACTTAAACTCACAGTCTACTTTTCATACAGCAATCCAACAATTTAGTCAGAATTCAAAGCTTTTAGTGTCCTGACTGGTATCTGCAATCAAATAAATCTATCTATTAGCCATGTTAGTCAGCATATTCAGCATGTGAGTGCTGTGGGACATCTTCCATTATCTAGGGAGTTCTTACCACTTAGGAAAGTTTTTCCTAGCTAATTAAAGTCCTTTAAAAAATCCCAAACCACAAATTCTTTGAAGTGTCTGTGGCAGGATTTGGAGTAAGGACAGGTTTCAGATTATTTCAGYGGCCGAAACCAAGAAACAGCACCTTCTTTTTAAGTATTGGTGGACAGATTTGCAGAGCTGGTAAAGCTGAAATAGGGAACAAAACCAAAGCAAATTGTTCTGATTGCATTTCTTAGGTTGATGAAGGAATGGAAGGAGCTGCTGTGGACTCAGAGGGTGCTGGGGCTCTGACCAGGCTGCCCAGGGAATGGGCACAGCCCCGAGGCTGCCAGAGCTCCAGGAGTGTGTGAACAACACTCTGAGGCACTGGGCRGGATTGTTGGGGTGTCTGTGCAGGGCCAGGGGCTGGACTCAGGGATCCTCGTGGGTCCCTTCCATCTCAGGATGTTGCTGTGATTTCTCGTGTTGACATGGAACGCAGATTGCTAAAGCYGCATTACACAGTTTTATAGTCACGCCGAATTCCCCCTGCAATTCAAGGCAGGTGATGACCCCAGAGAATGGAGAGTTTGCACAAAGCAATACCACAGGTCTTCTATAGACTTTGAAATGCAGTTTTGAACATTAAAAAAATGTTATTTCATCTCTTTTTCTAATTAGGCAGYGGTTTAATACCAGCCAAACAGGTCTTTCTGTGAGAGAGTGTGGCAGCAATGTGGTTGTYACATTCCCATCCTACAGAATGGCTGCAAGCACCCGGCTCTTGCTCTGAGATCTGTGACAACACTTGCTGCTTGTGTCTTTCTCTTTGTGGCACTGAGCCAACACAGCATTGGCAGGAGGGAGAAACACAAAAGGAATCCACGTAATACTGCCAAGGGTGAGTTATGCTTTATTACCTCGCACCTGACTGCAGGAGCGATGTGTTCTCTCCTTGCAGAGGACATGTGGAATTACAGAAATGAAAAGAATTGTGTATAGATGGAGGAAAACCAGAAATGGTCCGGATGCCTGCCAGTGCCACAGCACAGAGCTCAGCTGCAGGTGGTATTGCTTGCTGGATCAGTCAGCACTGGGTCTCCAGCAAAAGGGATCAAAATTAACATCAAAGTTAAGAATAACTGCAAAGTACTGGAGCTGTTGCACTTGGGGGTAGATCCCTCTGTTCAAGTCACACATTTCTAACAACGCATCTTGGACCGCTGATGATTGTGGTTAGACCAGTACAGTCTAGAGACACTTTTAGATCCTAAGAACTAAAACGAGAACTGGTTCCAAGTATGAGTTTAGCTGCTGCAGCGTGTTGTCATGGAAATGTCTTGCTGAGGGCTTGTTTTATAAAATCTGTGCAGATTATGTGGGGAAACAGTTCCAACACCAAGGCTGAAAGCACCATCCAGACTCTGCTCCTGGGGCTGCCTGGGCTTGTGGTCGGGGGAAGGACAAGCACAAGAGGAAACCTGCAGTGAATCTTCTGCCAGCTCCCAGCTCTCGTGGTCTGAGCTGCCAGTGGGGACATCCCCTCGTCACTGCTCTGGGATGGGGTGTGACCTCCAGAGAAATTCTCTCCAGCTGCAGGTGCTTCTTCAGCACATTGCATGGGGCAGTGGCTTTGGAAAGTGGAGTGATGGAGTGACCTCCGCAGCTTTTTGCATGGATTGATTTTCATTCCCACTGCTCCAGCACGTTACTTGAATGTATCAGTTGATCTGTGACTGTACAATGCTGAAGAGCTTTTTGTTCTCCAAATTAATAAATTTGGCCTTTAAAAGAAAAAAAAAAAAGAAATGAAAAAAAACTTAAAATATTTCTGAAACAGACATTAGTGCTGGAAGAAAGAAAATAGCTCCTATTATTTGGTTGACATTAATTAAATGTGTATTGATTTCAGTGTATTTTTTTCCTGTTGAGGTATCCCAGATAGTTTTACCTAAGTCTTTTCCTTTGAGATCATGACAGAGGCTCAACAAAAGCACTGAAATCCCTAAATCTTGGRTATACATCTTCTTAGGGCTGCAAGTACAAAGTAATAGCCTTGATATGATAGTTTGGGAAAGCAGAAGTTTTTATTACTTCATTTAGCTGAGTTCCATAAAAGAGTAATCTCACCATAAAACAGGACATGTCATCCTCAAACACTCAGGAAGACCAACTTAACCTTGCAGCCTTCAGCCAAAAAGGGTTTGGGGTTTTATTTTKTCTTGGTTTTGGAAGGGTTTAGGCGTTTTCTTGAGAAAAATGGGTTTCTCCGCATTGCTACTTGGTTTGTTCAAGGCAAGCTTCTGTCTGATGGTCAGTCCTGCCTGTTACATTCTTTGCAAGTCTAATATTTATTTATTTATTTTATTTGGTAATTTATCTGAAAGAACTTGCACAGGTTCAAGTCAATAAAAATGCTTTCGATGTCAAGGTGAATGGGCACTTGAATGCAGTTTTTAAAAGCTAAACTATCTTTCATGTCACTTAGACTGCCTTACTCAAAGGCAATTTGGGAAAGAGAAACATGCCTTTCCTTGTGTTACCTTACTTTTGTATTCAGAAATGTTCAGTTTAACTTCAAGTTTCACTGATAACTTTATGCACGAATGTGAAAGTTACCATTAAAGTTCTGAATTCCCACTCCCAAGGAAGAATTATTGAACACAATGAAGGATGTGTACTTAAATTATACCCTGAAATATTGAATGAGCCTGAGAGAGAAGCTAAATTTATTTTTTAATGCCATTTCTGAAAATGCACTCTGTTTATCATGAGTCATTTTCTGGTAAGCCCTAAAGTAGGGGTATTATACTTTAATATCATTTTCCGTAACATTAAATTTGCAATGGAGAAAGGCACTAGGTCTGATTCATCATTTCATTCCGCTGCTCTGATTTCTTTGACTTCAACAGAGTAAATTGGTGTAAGATAAAGGACGATCTGGTTTCCATTCTCTTACAATTTTTCTGATTAGCTTTCTGTTTTTCATTTCAGAATTTCCTGTGTTTTAATCTTAGTGAAATCATCAATGAACCAGTTTAAATATTGAGGTTTTTTCCATTAAAAAATGTCCCAAGTTATCTGGATTAGATGGAAACTAACTAAAACTGAAGAGCTTCTCCTACAGCTTTAGAAAATACCTTAAAGAAATATGATTTAGTTATAACTTAATTGTGATTCAAAAATCAATGAATGCTTAGATGAGTGAAAGGAAGTTCAAAGTGACATAAACACAAAGATTAAAACCACATTTACTTACTGTTGTCCAATTATTTTCTCAGACTGCTGGTTATGCTTCCATTACTGGACTTCCATCTGATTTCTTTGATGCCTGTGCTTTAACATAAATGAGGCTCTCCAGATTCTAACTCTCATTTTTAAGCATATTTTGGGTAATGGTTCTAGGACCCACCCTCTCTAAAGAGAAGTTGCCACTACTCAATGACTAATGTCAGCATTTCAGCCTATCCAAATGCTAAGCACTCTCTTTTCCTCTCCTATTTATAATTCACTCCTTCAGCAATAGCTGATGGCTAAAAAAACTATATATATAAAGTTACTATTTAGCATACTAAAGTAACCATTTTAGATTGCATGAAAAATGAAGTGGTCTAAACCAACCAAACAAAATCCCAACACCCTGATAACTCTTTGCTCTCTGCTGTCTTTGTTATCCCTTGACTCTGGATGGAAATATGTCCAAATTTTTATTCTTCAGGCTTATTGAGATCRACAGGAGTCCTGCCAGACTTGTAGTTCCTCATTTTTGTTTCGTGGTTTCCAGAGTGGAATCCAAGCCCAGCTGAGCTTCTGTCAATGTGTGGAAAGATTTCCAAAGTTAGCGCAGTGATTTCTACGTAGAAAACAGGGAGCTGCCTTATTGCTTTATCCCAAGGCTGTACTTTTAAATCTTGCCCTTGGGAACTTAAGCGTGGTGGATTCAATGTCTTCCCCAGTTTGAAGCTCTTCCTGAAAACAAAGTGTGGTGTGTGGGATCATTGCCACTCTTTCCCCTTCAGAGAGGGATGGAAGATTTGGAGAGTATTGAACAGGTTGAAAAGAAACCCAAAGAACCAGAACTCACAAGAGAAGTCTCAGTAAGGATTCTATACTTGAAAATTATTTCAGCTCCCTGCTAGGAGCAATTGTGCTCTGGCTGACTGACTTTAATAAGTGGAGAGGCTGCTGTGTCCCTGTCCATCCCACAGTCACCAGTGTAAGCAGCAGCACAGTAACGGTGCAGGAGACACATCAGGCTGGAGATGGTTATTAAATCTGGAGCTCATATTGAAGCTGGAGCTCATAAATTATGTACAAGCTCCCCAGCTCATCACAGCTCGAGCCTCAAAAAATAATATGAACCACAGGGTCACGGTAATTCATGTCTTCCTRTAACTCAGAATCCAAATTACTCTCCGAGTAAAGCAGGAACAGAGACTGGTAGAAGTTCAGCTGGAATTCTTATAAGAGCAGTTTCTCACTAGGAATGAAGACTTTTAAAAACAGCATCTTTTTCTCATTACCTAAAAAATATGAATAACAGAAATTAAATACAWTTGTAAGAATGCAGCCAAAACTCAAGAGCATTCACAGAAAAAACCCCGACTTCTTGGTATCATTCTTGGTCCAGTGAAGTGATGACTGCATGAGCAATTCCCACTGTTCTAAGCCACTTGGCATCCTTTCCACCAAAGCAGTGAGAACTGAGAGCAGCATGAAGAGAGAAAGCCCTGGTGATATCTGTCTTGTTTATTTTACATGGTGCATTTCCACGGAATACCTCAATTTCCTGTGTGCTTTCCCAGCTGCAGCACGGTGAAAGACCTGAATATTGCACTCAGTCACTTAAAACTGACCTTCTAAACGTTATTTAGAGAGGGCAACCAGACTGCAGGAGGGTGGCATTTGCAAAGGAGAAAGAYCTGGGCAGGGAACTGTGACAGTGGGAATGTTTTCTTTATTGGTGATCAAGAACATCAGAGAAGATGGTGCAGACCCAACATAAGGACATGGCCTTTGTAGTCTGTGGTATTTCACTGTGGTTTGCTGGGTAGGACATTTGACTCATAGTATCAGATATTTTTCTAAATCCATGTGTTTTTAATTTTCTTTTTATCTTTGGATAAGTACTCTTTTTGAGCTTCTGGGACCTTTTTTTTTTTTTTTTGTATGAACTTCTTTCATTACAGACAGTGCTTTCCWTCCTAAATTTCTGCAGGTGGATGTGTTCAGTGCCTTGAAGCTGTTCTGTGTATCAATGTGCAGACCTTTCTTATGAACTGATAATGGAGACATTTAATTATATGCAATAAATAGGAGGTCTTTAAGATTCAAGTCTGACATTGATGCATATTTTTAGTGGTCAGCCAAAAATTTTAGACCTGCCTTGATAATAGTACAGAAAGATTCTTAGTGCTTGAGATTACCTATGGATAACTCTCTTCCTTGGGGAAAATATGCATATTTTATATGTATATTTTAGATTCTAAAGCTGGAATATTCCAAATTTCTTATATAAAAAATGCTATGTAATAGTAGCTGACATCATTTCTGTGTAAAGGCTTTCTGCTCTACATACACTACCAAAGTTCTTTTTCAGCATTTAAAGGTAGAAACGATTTTTATTTAGACAAGCAACCTAATGGAGCCAAGCTGCTGTTCACGTGTGCTTGCCTCCTGGGAATGATTAGCTCTTTGGAAGCAGGAGTGGTTGTTGTAGGACGAGATCTGCAAGGTCCTGCATGTCACAGCCCACATTTTTATCAGCTGGTCAGCTTATGCAGCCCACATTGCTTTTTTCCCTTTCCTCTCGTATTAGAAGTTTAAGCAGTTAAAACTTGTTGGGGGTTTTTTGGGGTTTTTTTGGTTTTTTTTTTTTTTTTAATTGAGAGCAGCTGAGGCCATAAAATGTGCTTGATGAATAGACCAGTAATAGAGGGAATATATTCGGGGATATAAATGCACCAAGATCAAATGATGTGGACAACGATACAAAGGAAAAACCAGTACAGATGGAGCATAAGGATTTCTTGATCTTATTCCCCCTCTTTCTCTGATAGATTAAGGATCCCTTTGTGTCATCTATTTGATGCAAGAGAAGGCTGCCTTTTGTGCTGTGGGTCTGATTATGCTGGCTATTTTGGGAGCTGTGTTCCGAAGCTGTTGACTGACTGCTCTATATCGGATGCAGCTCTCTAGAAACCATTTGGGCAGGAYGGTGCTTTATGCCAAACAGTCACTCAACAAGCAAAGCAAGCCCTCACTGGATGCCTGTGCACGATTCCTCAAGCACTCGAATAACACAGAGGCTTAGGAGTCGATTGGGAGCCCAAATATCCACCCTAGGCATGGAATAATGAGATGTATGGCATGGCCGAAATCACCCAACAGGGCAAATAGTCAGAACCTCGCCCCGAGCACAGCCTGGTTATAATTTCCTGAGGTTTGCTCATTGCCCAGCAATAACTTTGTGAGAGGAGCAAAGCTCTGAATTCAATGAATCTTAAGTGMCTTAATTTCAATGCAACCTTTGTGTGTTTTTTTAATTACTGAATTCAGCCCAGTAATCAATCCTACAATAAAGCTTGTGCACCTAACACTTAAAAAGTGAACCAAAGAAGAGAATAAATCAGTATCCTGTGCTTCACCATCAGAATTGTCCATAGTTCCATGTATTGTCTAAAATCAAGTAGGTGTCTGATTCACCACAATAATTTGTGTGAGATTTGTAATTCCTGACTGTGTATTGGAGGAACTTTAAACTGACTTTTTTCTTCTCATTTCAGTAAGTGTTCCATCAGACTCCACCTGAAAACTTGCCTTGGTTTTTAGCTGGAACTTCCACATTTCACCTGGAGGTGAGCAAACACTGAGACTCTTTACCCAGTTTCATTGATTCCATGTGTGCTCACTAGTTGCTATTTAAGCCAATCCTGCTGTGCTGATGAATTAACAAACCATAGGATTTACAGTTATCCTAATTTTCTCCTCTTAGAAATTTAATTTCCTGCCAATGAATCCATGCTGATACACCCACTGGGTTTTTTTTCCAAAGAAGGGGATAACGACTCTTAATATATTAATTAATGACCATGTTTTTCAACAGTCAGGATCTGCATCTAGTTCTTTATTACTTTCATATGTGCAATTTTTATTAAAAATACCCTTCCAATGGCAAATTCAACAAATTAATACTTCTGATGTTTTTGCAGTCCTGGAATCTCAATTTGAGTGTAGACAACATGAGAGTATATGGTGCATTTACCACTGAGCAGCAGAATATAAGAACACACATTTTTTTTCCCCCAGTCACCTTGACTGAGCTTTAAAAATAAAATAATTGTATCAAACAAAAACTTTATTAAAGAGTTAAAATGTCCGTAAGTGATTTTGAACATGTTTTTAATTTCCTTTTCTGCCTATAGAGTAATAACGTGGGGTTTTTTTTGTTGCAGTAAAAAATTAGATATTAAACTTTAGTTCTTTTAAAATGAATTTATAAGTGGGTGGAGAATACTCTTATGTGTTTGGTTTTCAGTTATGATTTACAAGTTTAGGTGATTATGGATAGCCTCTCTTTCAAACATGCACTTCTGCTGACTTTAAATAACATTTTTCTTTCAAAGCCACCTCATTAAAGCTATTGATGCAATTTCCTTGTACCTGCGCTCAGCAAAGCCAACAGACTGGCAACATTTGGCTAAACAGCAGTGAGATTAATGCTAAAATTTGATTCTTGCAATATTTAGTATGCAGAACACCAGGTTTTGTCCAAAACTCGAGGAAGTAAAGCATGAGGGACTTAAACACCTCCATAAGTCCTACGAATGCTCATGGCTGCTCGGCATGCTGCAAACACGATCCTGCTGGCAGTGTTCCTCAACAGGTGCTGAACATCTGCATCTTTTAGAAAGTCCTTTGGAGCTGTGGGTGCTCAGAGACAGCTGTAAAACGGAGCTGTGAATCTCTCAGTTTACACCCATATTTTCCCAGACCTGGAGGCACTGTGCTTGAGAGGAATAGTAGAAAAGAAACAAGAGAGACACGAGAATCGTGAAAAGTTGTCACTGTCCAAATTAGGAGTCTCAAGTGTGAGTATCCTTATATGATAAATGAGGGACGGAGCACTGACAGTTTAATCACCCACTGGCATCTTTATGTTTGGATATTTGGGGCTTTTTAATAAAGATTTTCAGGGAACTARCCAGGGAAATTGATAGCTAGAATATCTCAAAAACCGACTTTTAAAAAAAAGTTAGTAACTGGGCTCTGGCGCAGGATCAGCTAGCAGTGAACATGTACCCCAAAATGATGGGAGTCTGGCTGTATTTCCAGCAGCTTTGTCTTTATTCTATTTTATAAATGTTGCTTTTGAATGTCCATTGTCACGAGGAAAGGTTTTCTCACTCAGTTCTTTCCTGATGAGAACATTAAAAGAGTGAAAATTATTGTTAGAAATAACTGTGGTGCTCTTTAAAAACAAACTCGTTTTCTAAAAAGTCTACAGATGAACAACTTTTTTCTTCATTTTATCAGAATACATTCACCTGCTCAATAGGAAATAGAATGTAACAAACTGCTGCATTCAGCTCACAAATTCCACCCATCAATATCTCTACCAGTGACATAATCTGAAAAGTAATTCACTTATTGGCACATTTAGCACTCCCTATTTTATGCATCACTCTGCCAAGACTGATTGGAATCACACCAGCCAAAGAGTCAAATTTTCTAATTCAAACAAGCCACATCCCCTGGTTRCCCTGTCCTCAGCAGAGTGCCCTCGCTGAGCCCACGGCGAGGGGATCAATGCAATTATCAGCCCCTGACACATGGCGAGCAGCTCCGAGTATTTTCACATGAGCTAAATTGAATGGGACACAAATCATTGACTTCTGTCAAGGCAACCAGAGACAGCACCTGAAATACAGCGAGATTCACAAGGGGCTGACAGGCACGGAGTGAGGAAAACAGAGCTGCGTGGTGTTGATACTGCAACAACAAAAATCACTCAGCCCCTGTGCAGCTCAATATTTGCTCTGTCACCRGTGCAAAGTGCAGGGTGATGTGCTTCCTCTATTTTCTTTATTTATGCAAGTGTTTGTTTACTYGTTTTCATATTCCTTCCAGAGGGGAAATGCCCTCATTCTGTTTAAGGAGTCGGTTTGGTAAAATGGAATCAGGAGTGCTATAACTGCTGCTGGCAATCCATATGGAAAAATAACAAGGATTTCCATAGTCCAAATGCTTTCTACACTCTTGCCAGCCTCAGCAATGGAGATAACAGTTTAAAAAGATGGGAAATGCCACTTTCACTTTTTTAAAAATTTTCTTTTTAATCCAAACATGGACTGTCATATTATGAAAAAAAAAAAAAAATAGTGACTTAATTTAATTTGGATACTGGAAATTCATTACAGCTYGTTAAGTCCCCATTTGTCATTGAAAAAGAAGTGTGGTTCGATGTGTTTAGCTCAGCCTGTTTGGTACATAAAGAGAGTTGCACCACCTAACTTCAAGTGCTTTTTGGTGCCTAAACCAGAAACTAATCTTCTTAAGCCTCCAATGGAATTCATGACAAGAGAGAGAGAGATTTCTCCAGAGGGCAATTCAGAGTAAGAATTTAACTCAGGTGCTTTGCATTGGACCCTCCAGAGAAAAGCCAGCTTCTCATTTTAGGTGTAAAGTGTGTGAGCAGCTTTCTAACTTGGGCACTTTAGTCAGGGAAATGAAATCCTGTATCTCAATCGMGACAAACATTTTCTTGCTAAATAATGATTTCTCTGTAAAATACGATTTTCCTGTCTTGAAAGAGTTCGTGGGTATCAGTAATGTTAAAAAAAAAAAATGTAATTCTGCAGCTAGAATGAGTGTAGGGAAGTACAGTTTGCTGGTGAGTAGTGGTTGTGCTTTTTATAATTAGTGTATCTTATTTCATTTTCACTATACTTGYAGAAAATATGGATTGAATAGTCTATGAATGTGCCAAGGTTAAATATTTGCAAGAAATAAATGCAGCAATGATAAACAGAGATGTAATTTTGTTTCATTAAGTGCTTTCGTCACCTTGTTTTAGCAAATATTTGAAACAGTTTTGCGAGACGCCCTGAGTGAGATGAGTTTGTTCAGATACAGGGCTGCTGAAYTCCATATGATGTGTTATTTAATTTTTGTTAGTCTTCATGTCAATAGTAGTTTAATATAACCCTGCAAGCCATTTGGTTCAATGATACACTTTTAATGTAGAGTATCATTTGTTTTGGGACACACTGGAATAGGGGAGCTGGCAGACACAGAGCAGACAGGGAAAGACCTTGACAGAAGGTTCAAATAAGTTTGATTGAGGTTTTGAGTAGTTGCAATGATCAGTGTACTGGGAAGGAGAGAAACTCTGAGTAAAAATCAGAGGTTCATTTCTTAACTTTCAGCCTACCAGGGCCCTCTGACTGCTGTCTGCCAGTCCAGTTTTTCAGGAAAAATGGAAAACAACAACAAGGAGCTGCTGCCTAAAGACTCACTTCACCTCTTTTTGATTTTTC
Source organism: Parotia lawesii (assembly GCA_003713295.1). Lineage (NCBI taxonomy): Eukaryota > Metazoa > Chordata > Aves > Passeriformes > Paradisaeidae > Parotia > Parotia lawesii. Next base: position 5,654,271 of record RAHM01000020.1, on the reverse strand, counting down.
TCCCYTTTGCTTCCCTTGTGGTTGTCAAAACCACCTTATTCTTTCCATTATCCTAGGCCTGGGCACTCTCTTTCCATAGGACATTTCCTTCTAAGTGCCTTTTGGCTTTTACTGGAGCCTCCATCCATCTCTGAAAAGCTTTACAGAGAGCAGCTCTGTCAAAAACTCTGGAGAAACAAAGCAGCTTTCAGGCCTTTCATACACTGACTGCACAAGCAAAGAGTGGAGAAATATGAAAAAAAAAAAATTGGAATGAGATGATTTTTAAGGTCCCTTCCAACCCGAACCATCCTTTGAGTCTATGAAATAAACTTATGTGAGTAMGCAAGGTTCTCATAGACTTGTGGGACTTTATATTCAGGAGAAAATGACAAATACTCAACAGATATTCTTATCCAGTCTGTCCTCCAGCTGACAGCAAAAACATGGCCTAAAACCCATTTTTGGCTTCCATTTTTTCATGTGTTTCAAAGGCCTAGGAAAGAAAGAGGCCTCAAACCCTGCAGCCTCTAAGCTAAGCTCTAACCGGACAGAGCGATGCACTGCCCCAGTTCTCCTGATAAAAGTTAAAAATAATGTTATCCAGGGTATTTCTGTGGTTTGTAAATCTGTACACACACACACMCCCCCCCCAAAACCAAACAAAACCCAGAAACATTAGATCAAGGTTATAACATTTCTCATTTTCAGAGCAGAGGAGACTTTTCTGAGTTTAAGCTGCTCTACACAGTTTTACCCGTAAGAAGAAGTGTTAAAATGAGTTTGGATATTGCTGTGTTGCACGGCAGTCGCTGGAGCACAATTAACTCTCAGCCCTCTAATCTTTGTAGAGCAGATTTTTCTTGCCTTCTTATATATAAGATGTTGTTACCTAAGCATGACTGTAYGATTAATTCATTTCAAGACTTACCTCATACTTAAATGGCTTCTGAAGTAATGAGGCAACTAAAATATYGAGAGGCATCATATTCATATTCAATATTCATATGTTGTATCAGATAATTATTATTAAGAGACTTTGTGTTCAAATTCAAATGCTTCCAAAAGTGGCTTTAATAAAGCTTATACCACATTAAGTGTTGGAAGGACAGAAAATGTATTCGGGTAAAATCCAAACAAGAATTAGAAATGACTGGTACTCTGACTTATAAAGAGCTGAATTTCAGAGTACTTTTACATATGGGAATCCCACACTAGATATTCCGTATAATGACTTCCTTACTGCATCTTTCCTACTCTCTTCCCAAGAAAAATAAATTGCAAGGTTTGTGCAAAGGATCTCTTTTAAACTGAGTAAAGGAGGAGAGAGACGTGTGCAAGCTTAATATTGTCAAACACAGATTATCTCCCTTTATGTGGGGGTTGATCATTATGGATGAAGATGTCTTCATGTCTGGCACAAAGTTTTGCAGTGAAATATCAACTAAACTATGATGCTTGCATTAAAGAAATTCCGGTCTATTTATATGTACTTACTGCTTGGGGATTTCTTCAGCTCAGTGSAGGAGAGTTTCTGTGCCATGCAGAACATGTAAACCTGGTTAATAAGTGGCTTGTAATTGTGTATGATTCAACCTTGGATTTGTAGAAAGGTCAATGCACCGTAAAGCTCATGGTAACCACACAGCAAAACAATGAAGGTTAAATTCTGCCCTTAATTTCATTTTGTAGCCTCCCCAAAGCCATTCGTGTCTTAAACTGCAGAAAGTTGCTAAGACTTCAAGCACCTGACTTCAGAGTTGTGTAGAGGTATTGTGAGGACAGTGAGAGGAAAAACAATTGGTCCAGAGAGCATTCAGATAAAACCAGGTCTTATCGCTTCTCTTGTACGGAGAAAAACAATTTAACAGTTGTGAAGCTTCTCTCCCCTCCAGGATCTCGCCTGCTCTCTCCAGCCCTGCCCCAGCTGCTGCTCTGCCGTCCATTTACTCTCTCCAGCACCACTTAAACCCAGGTGAGCGTGGACCAGGAAGCAGCATGTGCTGAGAACACCAACCTTTGCTGGAAATTGTAGCTGAAAAAGAAGTATTGAAAAGAAAAAAGAGGGAAGGGAGTTCAGGAACTCAGAGTGCTGGAATGCTCTGGCAGCCCTCCCTTCCACTCAGGCCTTACACAGATGGGAATGGAAAGCAGATTAATGTACAGGTCCTCTCCCAGTGATTTTTCTTTTTAAGGGACTGGTTCACCACTGGCAAAACATCCTTTTTTCCCCCCTTAGTATTTTTATCTCTAGTCTTATTTATTTTTGCAGCATACTGGCTTGTCACTTATATGAGAGGCATTTATTTTTCCCGTAAAAATCACTCTTTCCAATGTGTTTAATCTCTGCTGCTTTATTAAGTAAGCTATTTTTTAAAGAATTAAATTGAAACTAAAGTCAAAAATTATTTGCAGACCCATACTTAAGCAAACAGCTACAGCAGGATTAAGCAAATCCATGGATACTACAAAGCAAGTCCTGCAGCTATGGAGCCATGTGTGGTATCCCATCATTCCACCCAGATGGAAGAGCCTGAGTCTGCCCCCAAACTGGGCAAAATTGTATTGATTTTGTGCCTGCCCAGCCACTGAGGGCTGCTGTATCTTAATCCATAAAAGGAGCAGGAATTCTGATTTTTTAAGGCAGTTGGAATATTTGCTCTCATAGATTTAAAGATATATAATACTTATTACATTGTAAACTATCTGGATTGGAAATAATTAAGTTTAATGCATGCTTTATCCCCTATATTGTTCTCTAAATAGAGCTCCAGTGTGCAAAGCAGTCACCTGGGTGAAAAAGGACACAGGAGAGCAGCAATAAAACAGGATAAGAGATATAAACCCAGGAAACAGGTAGTAAACACAAGTTACCATTTAAAAGGTTCATGCAACTACTAAGGGAAAGAAAAAATRTAATAGCCATGTCAGTAGTGAACAGAGTAAGTAAAAAGGAAGCTTTCTCGAAATAAACAGTGTTTGGGTTAAAAATAGCTTTGCAAAATTGGTGTAAGAAATAATAGTTATGCCAGGATTTGAAACCAAGAAGCTCTTTCCAGCCCTGGAGAAATAAAAAGGCTGTCMGCTCTAACTGGGGAGGATGAGAAAGTCACATTTACTGAAAGTGCAGCATGTAATCCTCTAGTCCAGGGGACATGAGTTCTGGAGGCACAGAAGAACTGACTGTGCTGTCCTGAACCACAATTAACACCAGCACTAAAAAGAAAAGAAGGGTTGCACAAARAATCGAGGTTATAAAATTGCCTCAGTACTGGATAAGGTAAAAATAATGATTTGAGAGTTACAGATCAACTGGATTGATATTGATTCTAAGCAAAAAAAAAGGAACAATTGGGTTGGGACTTTAAGACATCTATTATTACAATGCTGATCCTTATATTGCACGTCTGGTTTTGTCGAATTTGTCTTTTCAAACTTTCTGTGTTGTTCCATTCTGACAAACTTGCACACCTGGTCAGGACAGACAGGCAGAGTTTYGATGTCTGGATTTCTCCAGCTTCTTTGTGATTGCAAACTCTCATTAAAGGGAGTAACAGGGTATTTTGCAGATTAAGTTTGGCAGTGACTCCCTCACAGAAAACAATTTTAAGTTGCTGTTGGGTAGAAAAGTAAGTCCTGGGCTCTTAGTGGTTAATATTTGCTGGAGACACATTGAGGATATGCAAAGTTTGCAAATGGCACAATATTTTTGTGGTAAGGAATGATGAGACATCAGCACAGAGCAAGGGGCGGGTTCAGCCGATGACCCGAGCGAAGAGGCTGCTCAGCAGCAGAAATGCAAGGGGAGCCTGTTCCTGTGCCTGCCCATCCTTCCTCGGGGGAGAAGTTACAACTCCATTAATCTTCCTCCTTTCTTCTGCTGTGTCTGCTCTCAAGAATGACCTGGGGCACTTAATTAAATGGTCACAATTGAATACTGATATGCACAGTGATGCACACTTCCAAATGAAGGCCACACACTGTGCTTGGGAAGTTGGAGCTCTTGTGTAGAAATGCAGTGAGTTAAGAAGGGTTTTAATGCTCATTATGAATATATATCAACGTTTTAAATTCACCCCAGAGTTAACTGGAGAAATAGATCCCAAGAATGAACAATCTAAARAAGAAAAACTTCCTGTAATCAATGCTGTAATGGGTAGCAGTGGTCTGCTGGGCTTTTTTCTGTTCTGTTGGAGGTTTTCARAGGGTTTTCTGAGAATTCAAATTCTTTGAGTAATTGAAAGTGCTGTTTGTTAGAAGGAAGTCAAATGACAGAGACAATCATAGTAATATTTCTGTTCCTGTTGGGTGCCAAGCCTGCAAACCTTGTCTGGCAGTGATCTGTGAAGGTGTTCCTCAGAGAACAATCCAGCCTCTACATTTTGAGAAGGAATTAATTATCTTCTGGTAATTGATGGTACAATAAATTGATATTTTAGGATTAAACTCCACTTTCTGGTGGCTGAAATTAGGTGAATTGGATGTCAAATAAAAAATAAAAGCTTAATTGTGTATTTTTTTCTATTTGAAATGTTACTAATGTAACATTTGGATACAGAAAGCTTACACACAGCTTTTTTTCTTTAGACCCTCTGCTTTGCTTTTCAGGGATTGCAGAGCTACCACAGCTGTATCATTGTATTAGGAATTGCCACATAATTTGGGCCACGCACAGAACATAACCATTAGTGCAGCTCTGTAGTTATTAAATGGGAGAATGACAATGGGTTTGTTGAGCAGCATCATTACTCATAAATGCTCCCTTTGTTATCTGCTATTATCCACTGTATTTTTCTCTTAGAATGAGTAACAGTTAAAATCAAAACAATTATGCCAAATGTTGAAAGTAATTGTRCAATATCTGTGCTCAGACACAAGATTTATGATAGATAATAAGAGAATGTTCAAAATACAATTACACATGCAATTTGTTTTGTTGTACACGGTTTTGTGTGACAAAAATACTTTAATTCAAGCTTGCTTTCTTCTTTTTTTGTTTTGTTTTCTTGATTTTTTTAATGTCCACTACTTTAAGGATAAGCTAAATTAAGTTTTATTTATGAATTGCAGTCCACATTCTAGTGGGAATTATTCCATTCCAATAATAAGTGAAGCATGAAGGCTGATGTTTCTGCTGCTATAATTTGGAAGATCTAACTCTCAGGTTTAGCTAATTCTTTTCCTTTTTTGGTGTCTTATTTTAAGGTATTCATACTGTGGAATCAATCCATCATTAATAGGAAATTTTCCTGCCAGAGCTGTGGTCTTGTGGTACTGGGTGAGAAATTGTAGCAGAGAGAGAATCCTAATTTATGAAGGGTTAGGATTAAGGACTTGGATAATTACTTCCTGCCTTGTCATTATGTATGGAACAATCTGCAAATGAACGCTTTACAATGCCATGATTGCCCATTAACTGATGTTAACACAATTTCTATTTGTAACTAACCTGTACAACTGGATGTCTCATTAAAACCTGGAGAATTTCTAGGGTTTTTTGGTTTGTTTGTAGTTTTGTTTTTGTTTCTTTTTGTTGTGTAATCTGATCTAAGGGTGCATCTCTATTACGGAGGGATTAATGGAGCTTTTATGATCATAGCTTGCTTCCTGCCAGTGCTGTCATTTCTGCGAGCTCTTGGAATCTGTTTCAAGACCTCTGTGAGAAGCATTTAACGCCATCATCACATTATAGGGCCAGTCTCTGTGCTTTCCAAAACACGACGATTTTGCCACACCCGTCTAATACCATTTATTAACCTCTATTCTGAATTTTTGTGCTAAACCTTCACTGCCTCATCTTTGCTGGGATGTCACAAACTGGGATAAACTGGGAGCGGGCAATTCTCTGCTCGTTTTCCTGCTCAGCAGAAGTGCAGGCTGAGCATGCACTGAGCTCTCCCATCCCTTGTCAGCACTCTGCTGCTATCAGAGTTAAAGCAGCTGCACTCCAACTGGAAGCATGAACTTCCTGTTAAAAAAGTAAAAGTAACTGCTGGGAAGGAAGAGCAAACTCTGGATGTCAGAGGTGCCTTGACGGTGCTAAACTTTAATGGAGGATGAGCTGCCTCTATTTTTCCATGCTGAAATGCCTCCTTATTCTGTCTGCTYAGACTGACAGGTCTGAAAATGAATGATTTTTCCTCAGTCATGATGGATACTATTTCTAGACATATTGTAGCATAATGGACAAATAACTTCTCTTAAAGACTTGTCATATAATTTGAAGGGGGAAAAAATTGTRCCTGAGRCAGACATTTCTRTCTATATCCTCTGGGAATAATGAGACCTCAGAGAAGAGTCTAAGGCTAAGAGTTGGTTCAAAATACTATGATGTGATGTGCCCTTATCTTTTTTCCCAGATAAGACAGGCAGACTGTTTCTCACACAGAAAATCAAAGAGCAGGCTGTAAAATCATAGGAAATAAAACCCAACAACTGAAATCTTTCCTTTCCTTTGAAAAATATTTCTTCCAGAAATTCTCTTTTATTTTCCTCTCCTTATTCCTTGGTGACCCCCACTTACCTAAACTGCAGTGACCATAGCTGAATCCCAAATAAYTCATCCGAATGCGGAAAATAGAAACCTCCCTATTTAATTTCAAGTCTTTGTGTCGTTACTAAGCTGTAACCTCATGCCGGCACGAAGAACAGTGGATGGGCTGTGACCCTGACAGCAGGATGGGAGCTGGAAAAGAGGCCACAGACCGCTGAGAATATTCCAGGTTGAGGAGAAGCCAGCTCCAGGACTTCAGGAGGGGCAGAGAAGACGTGGAGCTGAAGAGGCTGTAGAGTCCTGATGGCGTTTGAGATGTGTCCGCCTTGGCGCAGAGCGCACCGGCACTGGTGTGTGGAGGAGCGGCACCTTCGGCCAGCAGCTGATTTGCTTCCTGTTATCAACACAAGAGGTCGGGTGGTTGTTGCTGTTCTCACCGCGGACGAGTAGAGAAACGACACAAAGTCCAGGCTCAGGGATAAACGGAAGTGATTAAATAATCTATCAGATGGCTTTCATATGTTAGTTTGCAAAAGTGTGTTAAATGGCATAAGGTCATTGTTTTTTTGGCCATCCACCCCTTGAGGGGATTGGCCAAGTTCTAAGACACCCATTTCTAAATATTTATCTAGTTAGAACCATAGCSATACTGCAAAACAACCTGCAGGTGCAAGAAGTTTACAAGACTGTAACATTGTTTAAAACAATCTGCATGRGAAAGACAGAACTCTCACAAAATGCAGCAGAGAGCTGAAGAAATTCTCTCCTGAAGCTTTTTCAGCATCCATAGGTGATTGCTGTACRACTTTCCGTATTGGTGTCAAAAACCCTTTTTCCTCCTAAAGGGCCATAAAGTCACTCAGTGCCCAAGGGGAGGAGCTGGATGATGCCTCTCAGTGGTTCCAAAGTCTAAAGGTGCTCATGGTGGGCTGCAGGAGTCTGTTCTGTGTCCCAGCTCCCCGGATCTATCGGAGAGGGTCATTCCCATGTGGGACATCCCTGCTGTGGCAGGATGTCAGGGACTGTTACTGTGGGGTGGCTGAGACGTGTCCAAAATGCCACAGCCCTTAATTTTGGTGTTTTCCATATGGGAAAAGACCACTTAGCAAATAGGTTAGAGAAAGCTGAAGAATGGACTCGGAGAAGACGTGATACATGAAAAAAATATCTGACAAAGATTGGCATTTGTCAAACATCATTAAGTACATCAAATGTTAGTCCCAACAAGGGCTGTGGTTTATTTTGGATCTGAGCAGTAACACACACAGAGGATGTTGTACTCCAAAGCATGGAATCAGTGTTTGGGTCCACGATGCTTGTGCATGGCAATCTGCCTCTCTGCCTGTTTGCCTTACAGATTGCTGCCTGGAACTGATTAATTGCTTTTTGTTCATTAACAAGAGAGTCCTGGTTATTTCTAAGTCTCTCAAGGTTTCACAATTGCTTATTACTGCAGCCTCCTTTCTTTGAGGGTATAGAAAGACTGACCTGTAGAGGATGGAACAGAGGTGTCTGCACCGGAGTGAAATGTCCAGGCTGACTTCATTTTTGTCTAGACTGACACAGACTTATGAGTAGTTTATTTTTTTTTTGGCAAGGACATTGGATTATCCATATGAAAATGTCAACTAAAATTCCAGAAATAAATTTTAAAATTTAACGAGAAATATACAACAGAGGCTTAAAAAAAAAATAAAAATTGAAATAACATCTCATCTAAAGCTGGCTAAAACTGAGTAGCAGGTTTTAAGGTTAAAGTATATAGCTAAAAACAAAGGTTCATTTGACTCAAAACAACATCTGTTGTTTGTTCTAAGCAAACTAGAGACTGATTGGCCTAGAATTGATTAAAAATTGTAGTCTCTCATCAAGCCAAAAACTAATAATATTTTTTCACAGATCTAGTAAAGTACATCTTAACATTAGAAACTAAAATATCTGAGCTGTATTCGAAATCACATTACAAAATCCCTATTGCCATTTATGAAGAAAATTACTGTTTGCAGCCCCTAACCACTTCATATATGTCATTTCTCTGAAGGTAATATGATTTTTATTTACTGGAAAAGTGTCTCTGATGAACAGAGTGCAATTAATTAAATACATTAGTCTGTTTTGTTTAAAGTATAGACCAGACTTACAGGATGGATCTGTTTCTAATAGAGAAGATGTGAGTGGTCCTTGCCCAGACTACTGTAAAACACAAGAAAACAAAACAAACCCCCCCCCCCCAAAAAAAAAAACAAACAAAACAAAAAACCCCAGGAAAACCAAAGCAAAACAAAAATCAATCAAACAAAGAGATTGGAAAAAAGCAATAAATTCATGGCTTTTTCTTCCCTCGCTCACTGTTTAGTCAAAATATTCTTCATTTCAATGAGTTTCTTGCCTGATAGGGAAAAAAATAATTGGAAGGGGATTATACCCAGCATCTTCCAGCCCAGGACCGTGGCTTCCTACAATGTATAAATCCTTGAAGCCTAAATTTTCCTGGAGTGTTTCCTGCAGTGTTAACTGGGATGCCAAGAGGGCAAGGCCGGAAGTTTCAGATTTTGCTGCCTAACYCAAGTCCTTCATCTAAAGGCTATTTGAAGGTTTGTAAAACTTAGCACTAAGTGTCTTTAGAAAGGGATACACYGGGAATTAAAGAACTTGAATTTCAGCTTTTATTGGTGCTGCTTAAATGACAGCGGAATTGGAGTCCCCAAATTAAATCATTGRCCGCGACCCTCATTAAAAGTCAATATTTATGGAAATGAATGCATTCTGAGACCTGAGAAACTGAAGCATTACTCTGTGCACAGAAAAGCAATGACTCTTTCCATGGCATGCACATCAATATTTTAATAGCCCCACTGAGGCAGAGTACCTCAATTATGCCTTCACTCTCTTACAATGAACTGTTTGTAAATCTCTGAAAAAAAATTTTAATTTTCTTTTTTTTTTTTTTCATGGAAATGGAAAAGCCATTCTTACACATGTAAAAGTGAGTCCAAATCTTAAATAAATCTGCTTATACGATCCATTTTCCTGAGCTTCTATGGCTAACATGAGTTAACAGAAATGCAAACCAACTCYGATGGAGGACAAAAAAGCCAACTGACCGTGGTTGCTCTGGTAACAAATTGCCTTTCTGTGCGAGAGTGTGCAGGAATGCATGAATATGAGAGGGATATCTGTGCATAGCTCATGGCAAGCTGCGCATTTGTACACGTCCATCTCCGCCTGCATCCTTCCCTCTCCCAGATTGCTCCCCGTGCTTTATTACCCATGGATCTATGTGGGTTTTCTCCCCTTTAAATTTCATTAATCATCCTTGTAAGTGGAATGCTTCCCTTGAGTGACATTTTTTATGTTAACATTATATTATATTTGATTTGAAAAGCAACCTAATTAAGGTAGGCTTCCTGTAAGCTATTTAAGTCTCATCTCCCCTTGGAATCGCAGAACATTTAGAAAAAATAATGAATTACATCTTATATAATCTTTATTGCTACTTTTTAGAATGAATAATATATTCAGTTTGGGTTGAAATAACATATCCCTAAGGTACAATTCGTTTCCGCAAATTAGATTGGTCCCTCACATACAAGATTATTAAGCATGAAGAAGAAAGTTATTGGGTTCCCCGTGCCCCCTAGGAGTAGTATTTTTCCCTTCACATCTGAGCTGTAAACGTAGCCTAATTCAAGACAAATCTGGTAAATAGTTAAAAGAATGGTGCAGTTGCTTGGACTTGTCTGTTAACCTTGTTATTTCAAATGCTCCTCCTTTTTATTTGGAATACGTAATTGATGTGTACAAAGGGAAACACAAAGAACCGAAATACTACTGTGATTCCCCRTTTTTATAGGTTCTGGATGTAGTTTTAGTTATCTTTCTAGCTTCACCCATCTTTTAGTTGATTAAAATAACTCAGTGTGATTCACCCTGACTGTCAAGGAAGGTTTGAGTTATTATTTCTAGACAAAAATGGGATTATACTGTAGTATGAAGTGGGGAGAAACATGTTCAACACAGTTATCATTAAATGATTTATAAGTCTGATAGTTCCTCTGGAAAAGGCTTGAATAACAAGTTATGTGATGAGTCATGGAAAATTATTTGCAAGGGATGGAACAAAAGGATTTTTTAAAAATCATTGCCTAAGACAGTCTTACGGTTCTCAGTTGTTCTTTCAGTAATTACATTAAATAATCATTTGTTTCTTTTTCATGAAGGTGGAGGTATTTATTTGTTCCAAGTCACTTTAATAGGTTGAAAAATGTAAATACTGCTGCTCAGAGCTAAAAAATCCCCTCTAATTTATTTAAAAAACACAGCTCAAGTCTCGTTTGTACTAAATAAGTAACCTAGTAAAACGAAAAGTAGATGGTGCAGTATTTCCTGTCATACGTGGTGATTCTGTTAAAGCATTTTAGTTAAAGTAGTAAAAAACAATACAGTAATTTTTCAAAGGTGTTGATAACTATATCTAAAAGTCCTGCTGAACTATGTCTAAAAGTCCTGCTGACCTGGAACCTTAAAATTAACTAAATTTGAAACTAAAATAAATATGAAAATAATATTTGTTTTTGAGAGTTTTCTGCTTTTTTTACTATTAAATATCTATTTAGATTAGTTTCCCAAATCTATATTAGCCTGTATTCTGCTAGCACCTGAGCTAAACTCCATCCAACCAATCTGCTCCATGCTAAAAGTAGCTTGACCCAGTCTGCTTTCAAYCGGCATCAAAAAAATGGATGTAGATGGATTTCTAGATTATACAAAACCTGAGGCAGAGGCTGGCTGGAATTTTAAACCCTATTTTTATCCAGCCTCACTTACACCTAGATTAAAAGACACATCTGGTAAGAGCTGGGAAGATCCAGCATATGTGAGATCTTGTGCTGTTGTTGCCATCTAAGCCAGGAAGAAGAGATTTTAAATGAGGCAAAGCTACAATTATAATCTCATTAAAATTTTTAGCTTCTTTACAGATCAATAGTAATAGACACTTACATAAACCTTGGAATTTTTTCTCTTCTTTTTTACTTTGAGCAAGCCGTGAGGGAAGGTATGAACTTACTAAACTTTCTTCCAATAAAAGTTATTCTGATGGATAGCGAGGTAAAAATGAATTGGGAGGCCATGGCTCAGCTGCTTCCTCCTTTATCTGCAGACCTTCTCACAAAGGTGAAGGCATAAGGAGGTCAAACTCCCAAAGCTGCCTGGAGAAAGGCATGGACTTCACTAGTTAGTGCTTTGGAGAAGAAAACTCTCAGTAGTGTCACAGTTCTTCAACTGAAATATTGCAGAAATGGAAAGGATGGATAAAAAGGGTAGAAATACAGTTTTGTAGAAAAGAATTTTACATTATCTGGTACCTGGACACTGTGATCTGTATACCAAGGAATCTTGTATCCATTCTTGGCAGATAAAAGCATTTTAACCCTGTGGTCAGACCCTACACATTTACCCATTTAACGCTGCAATATTTTAAACTCAGTTTGCAGCATGAGTGCACACATACAGTATAGAACAACAGGGTGATTTATACCTCTCTTCTGTTTGTGTTTGAACATGGATTTGCTTTCCTTTTGGATTTGGAGGTTTGATTGTTTTTTTATTTTATTTTAGGAAAAAGTTGACAGCTTTTTACCATGACCGAGGGGCTCTTTGTTTTGAAGCAACACTCGATATGTGAAATAGTGAATCACTCCCAGGAAATTGTTGCTATTCAGCCCAGCCACAGCTGCAACCGATTCCAGGTATTCCAGGTGTTTAAGGAAKGAGGGCATGGAGGTTGTTGGTGTGGGATGAGGCTGTCTGCAGTGGTCTTTGTTGTTCCCTCTGGCTCCAGGATCTGAGGAATCCTCTCCAGGTAAGCAGAACTGCAGTGTCACGAAACCAAGTGTTTCTGCTTGAAGGGTGTTCTGGAGTTACTGTTGTGAAGCCTGTTCAGTTCTGACTAAGCAAGAAGCAGAAAGTGATGGAACATATTTATTTATTGTTATTTTTCCAGCCTCTTGTTGTTTTCATCTGCTACAACTGGGTAAAACGTGCAGCTTTTGTGTGTGAATGTGTTCTTTGAGAGACGTGTCCCAGTGGCTCTCATCTCGGTTCTTCTGTGTCTGAGGTAGTTTGCTACAGCACTGCATTCCTACCGCTCCTGGAAGCTGTTCCCCTCCAGAGGAGGAGCTCTGCTGTGTGGGCTGCCTGGGGAACAGATCCAGGACTCAATGTCCAAAGCAGGGATCCTGAATGGGATCCCAAATGCTTGCTATTTTCTGGTTAATATGCATGAGTTTACCTCTCTCTCTCTCTCTGATTGGATTGCTTTTGATAAGAAGGCTGTTGGCATAATTTTACTGGCTTGTTTGAATTTTTGTGCATTGGATTTTGCTTCAAGGCAGACTCTTTACGAAGTCATCTTGCTTGGAATTTTCCTTGTCTAGGTTATGGGCTGTGAGTTAGGCAAGGTGTCTTTATATTAAATTTCTTGTCATGGTATAAAGTAGTTGGTAAGTTTTGTTTCTTATTTAATTCCTTGAACTTGCAATTTTTCCTTTTCCAAACGATTCATCTGTGGCAGGTCCCTATTTTTCTTTAGTATCAGCTGTGAATTCAACTTCTCTACTGCTGTGTCTTTGTACTTTAAAACTGCCAGTGGTGTCACCACAGGTCTGGGGAGGTGACATGTGCAAAGACAACGCCTTGGGTACTGTTTGAGAAACACTATTGTGTGTTGGACATAAACAGCATTTTTTTGTCAAAGAATACTTAGAAAAGGGAAGGACTGGGGAAATGGAGAACACACAGAGAGAGAGATGCTTAAAAAGGTGAATGTTGTTTTGGTCCTTGAATCCCAACTCTTTGAAAATAGGATGGGATCCAGAGTGGTGATTCTGCACAGCAGCTCAGCCTGATTCCTCTGCCAGAGTTCTGGCTGGCATTTAAATCAAATCATTTACTGTTTACAGAATCAGAGCTGGTCAGCTTTCAGGAAATGCCAACAGGATCATGCAACTCTTAGGAGAATTGAGCAGACAAAAGGGTTACCTGCAATAATGTTTATTCAAGTTGATATTCTATCTATTAAAGCTTTCCGAAGTTTCTCTTTTTGTTTGTGTAATGACTTAATCCTATGCTGCTGGTACTTGTGGTCTCCTTTGAAGAGCTGTTAATGGTGGTACTTTATAATATAAGCCTAAAAGGCCAGAGAGACTCTGAATTTCATCTTGTGTCTGAAATAGTATATAAATTTTTTCTCAGTAAATCCTATTTCTACTGAGGCCAGTGGAACTTTTCCATGGACTTAATGGCATTACATTTTTCACCCTTAATCTGTGCAGGTGACAAATAGACCATAGCTTATATATCATACAACACTCTTCCAAAGTCATCAGAATGCCTCTGAAGCATCATAACCACAATTTCCCTCTCTCTATTGTATATTGGCCTTCTAGGAACCTGGATTAATACTCACAAAGCCTCAGCAGCAAAAGAAAAGATCACYGCCTGTGATGAATATTTGTTATCTGACCCCCTTTCTGCACTGAACTCACAGAATTTCCCAGGCCCACTTCCAGAGCACATGTCACAGATCTAAGGATTGTTTTTGCTTCCCTCTAAAAGATCCACAAAACAGTATTCTAGAGGGGGAGGGAAATATAATTCAGAAATATTTTTCAGTTAGTAATATTTTATTTGTCTTAAAGAACCTCTCCCTCAAGCTGCTGGCAAAGCTTCTGGAGATGCAGCCCAGGATGGGCTTTGCTTTCTGGACTGTTCAGAACAGTTCAAAGTGGCACAGCAGCTTCTTAGACAGCATCCCCAATCTTTTCCAATTCCAGCATCTAGGTAATATTTCCTGGTTTTCTCACTAGCCCCAGCCCAGCCACGCAGTGTGTTCTTGCTGCACAGAGTGTTTTGCATGAAATATAATGTGTGAACCTCCTCAATAACAATACCTCACCAGGATGAATGAATGCCAAGGGCTGTTTTTTATTGCAGTCAGTGTGATGGCTGGGGTGATAGGCTGCTTTTCTTCCCTTCTGACGGTGTCCATGACTGCAGTAACTTTATATTTTAATGACAGTGCCTAGTGGCCTAGTGCTTTTCTTTTAGTCAGTAAATACACTGAACAAATTGCACAGAGCAACAAGGGATGTATCGGTTCAAACGTGGAAGCACCTCCGGAAACGGCCCAGAATGAAATGGCAAAATATTTATCACTGTGTCTGGGTCACTTAACTTCAGTGCATTGTTTGTGTGGAAGATGTATTGCTATTGATAATCTTTTTTGCTTATTTGAGCATTTTAAATGGAAAAGTGGGTGATAATGTTCAGATCAGTTTGCAAAACCAAATTCCTTGCTGGATGTGCACAGCAGGAAGATCCGTCTGCTTTGCAAGGCCCTTTGTGTTGCCTTTGTTATCAAGCAGTGAGACACTGAAAAGCTAACGCAGAGGGAGCAATCCTAACCCATAAATAATTGTCTTTGTTATTACAAGGATGGCCACTGGATCAACAGTTGTGCAATGATCTCCTCATTTGGCAATAAACAGCCTCATTTATCATTAGCTTAACAGTTTCAAAATTATGCTGACTAAATGGAAATATGCAAATTGATGTTATAGCTAAATAAAGAAAGTTTGGCAAAAATCAGTTTGCCGCTGGATGTTCATGTGATTTCTACAACTGTCACATGAATTATCACTCTGATATGCAATAATATAACCATATAAATGATTTCTCTGAGATTTATAGCAAACCTAATCTGTGTTCCTCTTGTAATTCATGGAGAGGAACAATCACATTTGCTCTGCCTGAGAAGAGGGAAAAATTGCATCTGCATTGACTCTGCCTTTTAGAGTTTATTACTCCCCTTCGTGTATTCTTTGTGCCTGCAATACTAAGCTGCAGGAGGAAAAAAAAWTAGCAAAAAACCCCCAAAAATTGAAATAGCTGTGCTAACTGTTTTCTTTGGAGGGTGTTTCTAGATGAAAGAACATTAGGAAAGGACACACAGGCTTGGAATTTAATGACTACACTTAACTATATCAGAAATAAGTATAGATTCCAACCCCAAACCTGTGTAATGCCTATAGTTCCTACATGGCATATTCTATAAAGACATAAAAGGCAGTCTGTACTCTTCTTTTATTTTAGAAGCAAATTGCACCATATAAATTGCATAACAAGCTGCCTAGATGAATGTTCCAGGCTCTCTTTAAGCCTGTAAATAAAAGGCATGTTTCTAGAAGATATGCAAAGTGCTGCTGTCACTTTTTCTTGTGTAATGTTCTGAGTGGTGCAAGGAAATTTGTTCCTACCAGAATGCTCGAGTACCTGAAGCAGAGTCAGGGCTTGAAAACTGATTTGCTCTATGAGGTTATTTCCAGTGCTGTCACCTGTAGTCCTCTCATGCTTGAGATAGAGCTTATGTCTGAATTYAAATCAAGCTGTGCTTAACGTATATTCAGATTCGATTTATTYGGTTTCTTCTCCGCTTGGTGAAGTTCTTGCAAGACCTTGAGGATTTTCTGTCACTTTGCAGAGAGACAATTACGTACATTTCTGTCACATTTAAAAACAGACGAGTTGTTAATAAAGTGTTGGATAATTTTAAATCAGTTGAGGAGCAATTTTAGTTTTATTTGCAGAGAAATCCAAGTTTGCTATGCTATTAGAAAAGTTTGGTTTGAAATATGTAACTTCACAGGATCCTGTAATGAAGCCGTTATTTTTAATTTTTTGGCTTTTTGACTTTTTGAAAAGAGAACTGCCATATTTTATGTGGGCTTTTTTTTTTCTTTATTGTAGCTATACTTACTATACATTGAGATGTAAGAGAAGGAGATTTTTGATTCTTTATTTTATTTTAAGTGGTAGAAAAGAATAAGGTAGTGCTTCTTACACTTAAAATTGAGATATGGCCCCAGCATCTTTATGAGAGACAAGAGTGAGGACCATCTCCCAGGGCAGATTTTCTTTAAGGTGCTGCACATGAGTTATAGACAAATAATACCCAAATAGWTATTTTATTGATCACTTTGATGCCCAACCTGTCTCTGGGTGACTGCTGAAATTCCCTGCTTTCAGACTCTCCTGTAGATAGTGCTAACTGGAAGATTTAGCTTTGGGTTTTGGTTTAGAACAGGTATGACTGTTTTATCCTTAGCCAGCCACTTATGTACTGATCATATTTTCAGTTTTATGRCATAGCTGACTGCTCTGGAGCTGCTGGAATATGCCCACAAAACCCAAGCAACACAAAGAACAGTTGTTATTCAACAACATATTTCAGAATCCTCCTGCAAATTGTTCCCACAGCAGAAATTCAACAGCTAAACTTGTCACTAAAGCCACAAAGACCAAGGTCTAGACTGGCAGGGGATATTTTTGCTGTGAAGTTCACCCACTCATCACTCCTGGGTTATTTTCATTATTCATTAATGCCAGCCTTGTGTTGTTTCCAGAAATGCAGTTTCAGATACACAACTCTCGGGTGGGAACTTCACCCGCAGCCTGTCCAAGTGCAGGTGCAGGAAACCAGAAGTGGATGGGCCCACCAGGCTTCCAGTGCTAGAGGGGTCAGAGTGGGGCTCTCAGTCCCACACACAGATTTACAYCACACCAAGGCTCCTTAGAGAACTTCTAGACACAGTTTTTGACTTCTGTTTCAGCTTCCCTTTTGGTTTTTTTTATTTATGCAAGGATGACTGAGAAGAAATTGTTCTTTTAGCCAGAGTGTACGATTGGAATGCATCATTTTGCAGGGTGTAAATGTCTGTAGCTGGAGAGGTACCAATTTCAGAGTAAGTCTTTTACAATGCATGTGAGCACTGAAATCGTGCGAGGTGGTTATAATTAGTTTTTACTGAAAAATTTTGGTGATATTTAAAGGGCAAATCCCATTAAAGCATTTTTTCAGTGAAAAAATTTGAAACATAAGGTACTCGAAACAAATTCCAGCTAGAAAAGAACGAGACAGCTGCAAGGAGCCATTTTTTCTAAAATCCCTCTAGACATATTTATGGATTCTCACATCCAGCATCATCAAACGTCCAGCAGCAGCAAAATGAGAGGAAATAACTTATGAAGTCCTGGTCACCTGTGTGACCTCATGTCCTGCTGTCATTCCTCCTCATCCAGGCGAATCTTTTCAGAGTTGTCATCAGAACTGATTTTTTTCCACAGAGCTCCAGCTTTCACACCCACTGTTGTCCCAAAGCCCGTTAATCTTTCAGAGATTATCCCTCCTAGAGTACACTAAAATATACTGAGTGTGAGACAAACCTGAACTGTCTCTGTGTTGCCCGTTCCTGGCAGGATTTCTCTGCAGGTGTCCCAATTTCCAGGATGATCTATGCCTGTGCAGAGCATGGGCTGCCCCCGGTGCAGAATGGGAGTTCAGGCAGCCCACAAATCCTTTCTCCTCCACAGCAGGTGATGTCTCGGTGTCCTTTGAGGAAGGATGCTGATACCACTGCAAGAAAGGAGTCAGTTGCCTGTTTTAATGTTACAAGAACACTGTGACAGCTGCCACGGGACTGGACTCTGCAAAAGGTGCCAAACTGGCTCACAGAGGGAGTCCCCTAAAGGATTCTTTGGGATTTCCCCCAAATCAGCTCTGAGGGTGCTCCTGCAGGAATTCAGCTGAACTGTTTTCTGTGTAACATCTACTCTCAGCTTCTGATGGGGAAACATGAACCCAGAATTGTCTAGTGTATGATATTTATGAGATACACACATTTCTGGGGTGCTGAAACTGTGGGTTGGGTGACTCATCACACAGAAAATTCAAAAGATTATTAAAACCCCAGCAAAACAGTGACCATCATGACTTTTGTTCTTCTTTTCTTTTATGTGCTCTTTTCATTCTCTGGTTCTCAGTTGTTAATTTCTTCATTGTCTTTAATTAGGATCTTGATGGACTTCTTTTTTTCTGCTACAGAATAGGGCTTCCAAATGCTCAGAAGCTTTAATCTGAGCCCTTCAGAAGAAAACAGCGCTTTCCAAATAAAACTCAGAACGACTAGACTTACATATGTGATTAGTTACAGTGCTGAAATGGTTTATATTATTTTCTTCCAAATTCTTAGTCCTTTTTCTCCTTCTGTCTTGGTGCCTATTACCTTTTTTTTTTATTCCTACCTTTAGTATTTCTTGTGTTGGAAGAAACAAAATTGTTTTAAAACCTATTTAGAAAGCTCAGCACTCTGCATTCTTGGCCACAGACTGAGTGTGACAAAGGTGCAAGCAGCAGATAGGCAAAATGCTTGTTCAGAACATTGTGAGTGAGGGGGTTTCTTTTGGCAGGTCTCCCCCAGCTCTAATCTAGAGCTCACTACTTGGTGAGAGAGAGCTGGATGAGCCCTCTTTGTGTGTTCCAAAATGACTCTTTCCTCTCATGGTTTCAGCAAATTCCCTCATTATGAAAAGTTAATAATTGTGTAGTATAGTGTCCCAAACTTTGAGAATCTTAGATTTCCACAGAAAAAAATTAATGATATAATTTCTTTTCTACATCTTCTTTTTGCTTTATATACACATATATATGTATATATTTCATTAGATCAGCACTGTAGCACAAGTCATCAGAACATTTGCAATGAAAGAAAACATTTCCTAATGCATGCAGCTCCATTTTGGCACAAGAGTTGGGTTTGCCTCCTGCAGGGAGGCAAAAGAGGGGTAGAGGTGATCAATGGGTTTTTGACATCATCAGTCCAAAATTGTCATCAGCACTTAGAAAATTGGGTTGCTCCCTGTAGTTCTTTGTGGTCCAGCAGCTYTGGGGCTTTGAAGCAGTTGGTGACCAGACAATACAGAGAGATCTGGGGTTGTCACAGTCACTGTAACACAATGACAGAATTTTTTTTTTCCTAAGATGTGCCCCTTTGTAGCTGATAGAAACTTCTGGAAAATAGGAGTTAAGTGGTGATTATCCAGGAAGTGCAGTTTTGTCTGTTCTGCCTGGGCGTTGTCATATTCAGTGCACTTGGGAGAAATGCAGATTTTCTTCTCTTCACCTTTCTCTGTATCCAGCAATAAAAACGTCATACACGAATGATGCACACATCCTACAAACACCAGCTGATAAAACTCCAGAAGGTTCCTTATTTCATTAAATATATGGTGAAACTAAAAATTAACACAGTGGGCATTTGCTTTTTTTCTTTCTTTTTTTTTTTTTTTTTAAAGTTCAGCTGTAAAAGGGAAACTGAAAAATGCAAATTATCTACTGTTTTAGAACCACATATCTGAGGTGGAACTATTGAAGTTTGCATTTGATTAACTTCGCAGAGAAGCTGACTTCTTCCTGCATTCTGTCCCGAGTACATTGCTGCAAGGCAACTTCCTGACGAGGCATGACCACACTCAGAGAGTTTCCACCTCTCCTCTGTGTTTTAAGTTTGTTGAGCACCCCTTTGCGCCCCTTTGAAGTGCATGTTCAAAAGCAATGCTCAGAGTATAAAGGCCGTGGACTTATCTTGGATAAAGGTGCAGAGAGCTCCTGAGCTCCAAGGATTGAGTCCTGTTAATTGTGAGTGAGAATTCCTGCTGCTGCTCAGGGCAATGCAAAACCAGAGTGCAAACACAGGGAATCCTATTCTGTAGCTAATGGCCCCGCACAGGTTACAGGGACAGCGTCACAGGGGACAGCCAGCCGTGTGCAGGGAGGGGAGTAACTCCAATTTAAAAACGTTTATAGTTCTGTGATTTGAACTTTTTGTAAGTGGCTGTGGCAGTTAAAACCTCGTGGAGTCCGACAAGGCCAAGTGTGAGGTACTGCAGGTGGATCAGGGCAGTGGGAGTGTTCATCTGGAGAAGGGAAGGCTCTGTGGAGATCTTAAAACACCTCTCAGTGCCTAAAAGGGCTTCAGTGGAGCCGGAGAGGGCCTGGAGTGACAGGACAAGGGGAAATGGCTTTAAACTGTCCAAGAGTAGATTTCAATTGCATGTTAAGAAGAAATTCTTTATTGTGAGTGCGCTGAGGCCCTGGCACAGGGTGCCCAGAGAAGCTGTGGCTGCCCCTGGATCCCTGGAAGTGTCCAAGACCAGGCTGGATGAGGCTTGGAGCACCCTGGGACAGTGGAAGGTGTCCCTGCCCATGGCAGAGGGATTGGAATGAGATGAGCATTTATGTCCCTTCTAACTCAAACCATTCTGTGAATTATCCTGACCACTTAAATTTTGCTACATATAATTTTCAATTCAAGAGTAATTTTTGGGATTTACTTTTGTTACCTACAACATTTTATTTTGTTGTAGTTCAGCTCTTTAAACAACTTGTTACGTTGGTAGTGGTGAGCCTCTGATCTCRTCTGTTCAGGTGATTCCACACCTGAATTACCCTGTACAAAATCAAGCTGTGTGTGAATGTGTGAATCTCTGTGGCATCCATTTAAACAACTGTCACACAKTTCCAGCCACTTGTAGACCTTGCTGGGCAGAGCACGGAGCTGAGGGCTGTGTGTATCCATGAGGATGATGGATCCAGCCCCGTGTGTCAGACTGGTGACCATGTGTGGCCTCTCTGACCTTTGGACAGTGCTCATGAAGTAACGCTGAAGTTGTCATGGATATTGTTTCAGAGTCTGAGATGCAAACCTGTCCAGATCTCACACAGAGGGAGGATAAAAACACCCACTGACAGCGCGAGGGGCCATGCTTTATGCATTCGTAATGACAAAATCAGCTCTGCCTCATCTGGCCTGGCACATCATCCACCGAGGGAAGGGCTGGGAGTGGTCTGTGACTGCCTTGTGTCGAGCAAAAGGGAGTGGGATYCTGATTTACTCCTTCCTATGCTTATTAGCAATGAAAGCTCTGTATTGACCCTCATTAATCCTGGTTCTGTGGTACCAGTGCAGCTGCTAATGGCATTGCACCTGCCATTCTCTGCAGCCCCGCTTGCTTTGTTCCAGGCTTSTAGGAAGATGAAATACTCAAATACCTGGAAATACCAATTTTTTAAAATATTTTTTAATGCAGTTCCCTCTTCAACTCACTGTATTCGTGTGGTGAAATGGCTGCACTTGGTGAACAGGGAACAGACAAAAAAAGGGGAAGGTGACATCAAAAAAGAGCAGATTCTCTTGACTTTCTTATGAAAAACCCCCCAAAAAACAAAGGAACCCCCCAAAACTATCACAGAGTAATTGTGACGGTAAATTATTAAGATAATTTCATTATCTTCATTCATTACATCCCAAAAGTAAGGTAGTGAAAACAGCAAAATCCAAGCAACTTAGAATGAAAATCAGAACGTTATTGCAAATCATGAGACTGTGAAGAGAAAAAATTGCTGCAGAGGCGATAAACTCTGTTGTTGTTTGTGCTGAAAGAGCTGCCTCTAATTTCTTGGGCTAACAAACAATCCCATCTAATTACAGAAACGTTCTTCTTGATTAGGGTTGGCTGGTCCTTGCTTGKATCTTGCTGTATTTAATGAACAGAGGAGCTGAGAGTTCTTGATTGYGTGACAGTCTTGGACAACAGTTGCTACCAATTTACATTTCCAACCCCACAAATCCGGAGTGCAGTTCAACAACCTCTATTTGTACCCTTGCAGGGCTTTAGATATCTCACTACGCACCTGCGGGGAAAGCCTTGCATGGCACAGAGGACGAAGGGAAATTGTGGTGTTTCCCATGAAAGTATAACCAAAAGCATCTCCTTTTTAACTGAAAATCACTCAGAGAGGAATTCTCAAAACAAGTGTTAGATTAGCGTGGAAGGAATGAAGAGCTGTCTCTTTGTTGCATTAAAAACATCTTTTTCCCTCACATAAAATAACTAGATTAACAGTTGCTGAGATCTAAACTGTACTGTTGTGGTAAGTTAAACATTATATATCACATCCTAATGTGATAATTAGTTGAGCAAAAATAGGAAAAATATAATGATAAAGGAATCTTTTATAACTTATCTTGGTGTTTTTTCTCATCTAGATGAGTTTTGCCATTAATTAAACCCCAAAGTCTAAGGATTCAATTATACAGAATGCTTCAGAAATGGTCTTGTTCGTTCAATAAACATTTTTCTTCTTGCAAGGAATTTCAAGCCTGGTCTAAGTCTGTTCATGTTTAAAGAGTAAGGAATTTTCAAATGATCAATGGTGTTGTTTTGCATAGGAATACAAGGGTTTTTTCTAAAGCTAGCCTTAGTGGGACCTGTTAGAAGCTTTCCAGCTAGAAGTATTTTTTCTTTGGGAAAGAATGTAYCATCATCCTTAGATGAAATAAACTCTGGTGTTGCTCATGTTACTCGTGCTGCCTGTCATGGCAAGAGTAATCCCCTCATGGAGAAAGCACAGCATTAAGTTCTGGATTATTTTAGTTCAGCTCACAACTTCTAGTACAGGTTCAGGCAAGTAACGGTGTCAGTTCCAGGATAAAATTGGGTATGTCCCCTCTCACTGGAAACACTGTGAAAACTGTGCTTTTGGGTTCTGAGTCAAGATGATGGATAACACTTTTTGTTCAAGTTAGAAACATAGCTGATGAAGAAGAATGGGTAAAAATCTCTCATGCTGCTGAAATACTGCCTCTTGCAGCACACTGCTCTCCTGCTAGAGTCAGAGTTTGATTTGTCAAGAAGTTGTATTTAATGTAAGTGTACACGTACCTGCTGTTAGATTTATATGAAGAGAGGCACACATGCCATGTTTATTTTTATAAATTGTATTTTCACTTATGTRGGTTACGTATTTATACCATTTTTGAGTCTAATATTTTGTGTGGGCCTCGATGAAACTACATCTTGTTACATGATTGTATTTAAGGTCAGCTTTGTAGTCAGGCTGAGCACTTTCTTCCTACTTCTATGGTGAAGGAAACACTGAGGGGAAGTTCTTTAACAAGTAACCACCAGTCCTTGGCTTTGCCAGAGTCTTCCCTCAAGAAACAGAACAAATCACTTAATTGGGGTATCCCAGTGCAGAATCCTAGAATCCTTAAGGTTGGAAAAGACCTCCAAGATCATTGAGTCCAAACTGTAGTTGGACCACATTTAAACTTCCCAGATTTAGGCCAACTTCCAAAACTTCCTGCACTGTTGCTGGGAAGACGTTTATATAAAAAAAAAACAACCACCCTAAAACACAGACACTAAACCTCCTCAGAAAAAAAATTCCACAAAAATTCCCACAATAAGCATGATCCAAGCTGTCTGCTTAGGAGAAGCCAGACTCCTTGTGATGTAGCTGATCCAGGTTTCCCTCTGGAAGCATTCACCCTCCACTGGGAATTTCAGGAGCCTGTATTTCTAAGTCAGATATGTTTCAGGTGCCATTAAGGTTGAGTGCCTTTTCCATTTAATTTTATTTCTTCCTGATGATGTGACTATTTCTGTCTTTTCCTGTTTGTAACAAGCACCGGATATTTACTGCAAAGCGGGGTTTTGAGGCTGCGTATGGAAAATTTTGAAGTCATGGGGCCAGTAAAAATGTCCAGCTCAGAGGGAAATTTTCCTCTCTTCCTATCAATAAGAAGCACCTTAGAAACAGGGGAAAAACATAAAATGTGACAGGATAATGATGACAAGAAGGAGTGAGATGAGTAAGATAGACCAAACTAGTAAAAAATTGTGGGGTTGGATATTTTGAGTAYCCAGTATCGACTTTTCAATACTGAGTAAGGCATGAGAGACATTGGCCATGCCTGGGAGTGGGGCGGAACAGAACTGAGCTGGATCTGCTTCAGGATGGGTGTAGTTCAGGTAATGTTCCAGAAATGAAAAGCAACTGCTCCCTGTAGAAGGGAAAACAGGTGCTGGCATGCAGGAAGAGTTAATAAAATACAGCCTGAATCAGTGGGGTTTATGTCAAATTTGCTGCCCGTGTTGTGAGTGCATGTGGTGGGCAGGAAGCTGCTGCTCTGTGTGCGGATCAGAGGGAGGTTCTGGAGGGGAATGAAGAGCTCTGTCTAAAACAGGCTGAGCTGCAGCTCGGCCCTGGCTGTGTGATTGGATTGTCAAGCAGGCAAAGCGCAGGAAAATCAGTCTAGAGCAGGGAAGGCAGCTAATAAGGAGAGTTACATTTAAAAATGAAAATGGTTGCAGACAAAGCAGAGGGGAGAATGGAATCCAAGGAGAGAGTCAGCTGGAAGCCCACGGGGAAATATGGCAAAATAGTGAACAATGAAAAAGAGAATAAGGAAAAGGGGAAGAAAAATCACAGTAAGACAAAAAGCTTAAGAAAGGAGAGACAATGGAGCTACTGAAAACATCTTACAGACTGTGACAAGATCCTGAGTCAGCCTGTGTCCTGAAAAACAGCTGTCACCTACCGTTTGAAATTTAGAAAACAAAAGGGGTTTCAATCTTCATATAATTACACATTAGAATACGAGTTATGAGAGAGTAGAGAACTTTACTAGATCTGTTAAGTGAAAAATAATGCAATCTGAGTCAAATTCTTTCTCCTAGTTGGGTTATATTTCCCGAAAACTGATAGAAAATAAATTATTCCTGATGTGAATAGACTCAGTGCTGTACTAGATTAAATTAAAGGAATCCTCTTGATTCCACAGTTTGGGCATTGAGAAGGGTTTTTTTTTCTCCTGAATTTGGCTCAGAATGCAAAAATTTTAAAATTTAAACACCTTGGTGAAAACCTCTTGGAAAGTTGCTGTGCCTTTATTATTTTCTTTCTCTCAAATTAACTCAATTTAAAAAAAAAAAGAAACAAGCACCTTTCAGTTAGTTCCTTTCTCTCCCTCACAGTTTTCTGGTGTTTTTTTTAATGTTCTCAGAATTTCCTCCTTGGAAAGGCTATGGGGAGTTTACTTTATTTGACATAATTATTTATGAGTAACTCAGTCTGCAAAATATGTGTAAAAAGCCATCAGCAGTCTGTCATTTTCCATCTGGAGCAAAGTCCCTCACGCTCCCCAAAGTATAAGAGTCCAAATTCATCCTGCTGCAGCTTGATTGGCTTGCACTTCACTGAGGGCTGATGCATTAAACAACAGCAGAGAGTCAGCCTGAGTCATTTGTTATGATATTCCTGCAAAACTTTGGGGAACTTCACTGGAGGCAAGGATACAGCACTAAAAACTTGGTGCCTGGGAGAGAAAAAGCGAATCAGCTGCTTGAATTGAAATCTCACTGGAAAACTTGTCAGTGGCTCCCTCCTCTTTCCAAATGCCCACTGAAACGCTCCTCACATGTTCATTGCACAGGAGCAGGATCACGGTGTCCCTGACCTCTGGAATTCGCTCCCGTCTCCCCTGTGTGGGAGCAGCGTGAGCTGGCAGCGGTGACGTCACACAGGCAGTGAGCGGTGACGTCACACAGGCAGTGAGCAGTGACGTCACACTGATGCTGGGCAGTGACGTCACACAGACGCTGAGCAGTGACATCACACAGACACTGAGCGGTGATGTCCCACAGACCCTGGGCAGTGACATCATACTGAGCAGTGACGTCCCACAGACACTGAGCAGTGCCATCACACCGACCCTGGGCAGTGACATCACACAGACACTGAGCAGTGATGTCCCACAGACCCTGGGCAGTGACATCACACAGACCCTGGGCAGTGACATCACACAGAAGCTGAGCAGTGACATCATTCAGACACTGAGCGGTGATGTCCCACAGACGCTGAGCAGTGACATCACACAGACACTGGGCAGTGACATCACACAGACACTGAGCGGTGACATCATTCAGACACTGAGCGGTGATGTCCCACAGACCCTGGGCAGTGACATCACACAGACGCTGAGCAGTGACATCATTCAGACACTGAGCAGTGACATCA